>CAUJNA010003622.1:247500-291635 GCA_963377175.1 Effrenium voratum
ACGCTAAGCCGAGATCGATGTACCACACACTTGCAAGAGCGAGTCTCCTTAATGGATTGAGCCCCTCTCTCAACCATGACCCTTTGGTATTGGACGTTGGTCCTTGAAAGGCGCAAATCGCTGATCGTCACTGCCAAGTGCCAAACCACAACCGAAGACAAGGCCGTCCCAATCAAAATGAGCTGTGCCACTCAAAATCGCCTTGCCCGGCAGCCAGTCAGCGGGCTCTAAGGGGGACTCGGAGGGTTCTGGAGAAGGACTTTTGGCCAGTTCGGGACGCCCCTTGAAATCTTTGACCAAACTGCGAACTGCTTGGAGAGTCGAAAACTGTCTTTAAATCCCTCAGGACAATGTGAAAATTGTGCGGGACAACTCTTGTGGTTTGTCTTCTAAGAAAGCAAACATTTGGGAGGGCTCTGTTGGGGAATGCGTTTGATGGGTGCCGGGAAGGCTAAAATCTTCCGCGATTCTGGGCCAAAACAGGTTCGGCACACGGAATTTTGTCAAGATCCTCCTGTTCGTTCCTTTGGGGGGCTGTATGGAGCTTTCTGCAGGTCGCCGGGGGGGATTGGTGCGCCTGCGGGTGGCCCACACTGCCCGTACTCAAAGCGGGTGTTGGCGCTGGGGCCGGCTCGTGGATGCGCCGGGCCCGGTCTGGGAGGCAAGCCACCTGAGGTTCCAAAGAGACAAACATCCTCCAGTTGGAGACCAGGAACTTCACTAACCCCTTTGCGCTCCCGCGTCGATCCGAATACTCCCTCCTCCTCATGTCTCCCCAAGCCCCCCCCGACAGAACAAGAAACATCCCCATCCCTTGACTGTGTGTTGAACAAGCAACTCGTAAAGCATGTGCATCCATGTATATGCATGTTTGCATATACATGTTTATATCCACATCTGTGTGTATAACATATATATATATATATACATATTATACGTATATGTATTATACGTGTATATATATATATATATTATACGTATATGCACAGTATGCTTGTGAGGGGTCCAGGGCCTCACGACTCCAACTTCAAGACAACTGCATATTTTTCAGTGCCCATTCACGCTTGGATCATTTGACCGAAAGCAAGAATTGCAGCATATCACAAGAAATCAAAAAGTGATACCGCCACAGGCAAAATGGCTTCCGGCGTCCCAGCCTGGCGGCAAATCACTTGTTCCTCTGGCTCAGCCTCGCGCCCGCGCACGGGGCAGCTGCGGAACCGGGGCACCGCCGGCGCGGGCGCCTCATCGATAAAGGTGAAGCGGTAGCCCAGGGCCATTGGCAGTGGAACTCGAGCGCCAAAAACGGCTGTGGGCACGAGTACGAGACAACTCACTTCCAGCGATGCATTGCGTGTGAGTGTTCTGAGTGTTCTGCTAGGTCAGAAAAGATCTTTGCATTGCGAGGTACCTGTACAGCAACCTGGCATGGTTAAAGCTTGCTTTCCCCAGCTCTCATGCTGCAAACAACGCTCAGAGCTCAGTTGCGCCTCTTGGCTGGAGGCAGTTGTAGTTCACGAGGTTTCTTGGGCAGCGTGCCTCGGATGTCTCTGTTCCACAACATGCAAGCACCCTGGACCGCCCACACATGCCAAATGAATGAGCCTGTTCATGAGTGCAATTACGTGCGCACACACATACATTTACAAAAAGACACGGAAACACAAATGCTAGAATATATCAAGTCGCCAACACATCGACGGGCCATCACTCGGACAGCCAAATGCGCGCCCCAGTAAGCATGCATCTGGAAGCGAATGACAGGGTTGGCTGTGAAGGGAGGAGCAACAGGAGTTCAAGGTTATAGCGCTGGGTAAGGCTCAATTCCCGAGCAAATGGCTGCGTGCTGAGGGCCATCCGTCCAAATGACCTTGCTCTAAGCTCTGGCAACCGGATTTGCAAGTACTGCGAAGGCTGCAAACAAGTGGATCTCTCCCTTCTCTGCTTCACTCGCTCAAAAACTTTCTGTGCTCTCCCGCGCACCGTTCAGCACAACACGGGGGGGGGTGGTCGTGCCGTTCCCGGGAAGACGTAGCAGCGCTCGAAGACCATGGCATCGGAGGCCATGAAGTCCTGACTTCCGTCGCTTTGAAGCACGCCTTTTGACAAACCCATTTCCCAACAAATGGGAACATGTGTCAATAGAGGATCCTTTTGTGGACATTTAGGTTGGTATTATGTTTACCGCTTGTGGTTGGTGTTCCTTGTGAACAGTGGGAAAATCGGAAGAAAACACACCTCTGTTGTTCCCGGCATGTCCCTCCATAGCGGGAGCTTGCGAGACAAGCTCCCGCTACGCGCCCGAAAGCTACCAGAACAAGAAAGCCCTTGCCTCACTGCTGAGCACCTGCCGGCGACGTTGCCCAGCCCCTCTAAACCGAGCTTGGCGTTGCTTCCAGCTGCACGGATCCCATCTCGAAATGTTTGGCTCACATCGTGACATGTAGCCAGTGCGCGAAGACCCATGCGCACGTAGATAAATCTCCTGAAGCCTGGCAGACCACTTGTCCAATCTTTCCTCTTGGATAACTCTTTCAGGTTCCTTATGGATGTCTATGCTTAGAAGCACCGAAGCTCGCTGTTGCAGTTTGGGAGGACTGAAGTTGATGCCGAGGCCTCCCGAGCTCGATTCAGCGGCGGCAGCTCATACTTTGCCTCGTGGGGAAGGACTGGGCCGGGCTCCTAAAAGGCATACCCATCATACCCTCAAGAAACAGTGGTTTTTGGGACGGGGGAGTCACATCTGGCAATCTGATGCTTCAAACTGTTGCTTCGCAAAGAATGCCTGCGATCACGACACATGCCAGCCTGCTCCTCGTTGAACCCCTGGCCGCAGAGTTTGGCTGCCAATACGGGTTCGCTCCAAACTTCCAGTCTGCAAGCGGTAAACAGCCATCAAGTCGCCGCTTCAGCTATAAGAACGCGCAGTTGTGTCAGAATTTCCTTGCACCGCAACTGCATGGCCCAATTTCTATCAACTCAGTCGCCGTCCAATCGCAACGCGCCTCGCGGTTCGGCAGCGCGGCGAGGGACACCAGCCGCAGCACGGACTCCTGAGCCGCACTGTCTGGGCGGTCCAGCGTGAGTGCAAAATATGTCCCATCATGAAATGAAGGTGAATGTGTGTGTGTGTGTCTCTCTCTCTATATATATATATGTATATATATACACATGTGTGCTTGTTTCTTGCAATGTGAGTGTGGGCGGCGTCCCTTTGATGTCGGTTGTATCGATTGCTCATTCGAATCCAGTTGACCCCTTGTGGTGGTGTCATGTTGAAAGGAAACCGGAAAGGCTAAAAAATGTTCCCTCGTACCCTTCCCAAATTTCAACACGGGCGTCTGGCTTTTTTGTTTGCTTTATTGTTCAAAGGGAAACCAAGCCGAAACCAAAGAGGTTCCCGGTCCAACAATTGGTGTTTCCTCTCGGCATATTGAGTCCGTTTAGACCCTGCCACCTATTGGCAGACAAACCCGAATGAATAATTCACCAAAGCATTGAGCACGCTAAACTCTGCACCACGGCTCCTCTTCGTCGGAGATGGTTGCGATCTGGTCAAGTACAAGCACCGAGGAAAAGTGAAAAGCCAACTTCCAATACGGGTGTCAAAGCTAGTGACCCCTCCAAATGTGTGCCCTCATGTCCCTTGAAGCAGTCACAGAGCTGGATGCCAAACGCGCCTCTCTGAGTTTTTGCACTTGCTGCATGGGATCCATGGGAGCACCACCTGAGCCGTTTGATTTCTGCAGCATCGAAGTGGTGCTCCAATCACAGCAATATTTGCCGGTCTCGTCTCATGAAGGCCAGCTATGGGGGTGGGGACCCAAGCACGAGTGCCCAAGCAATAGCGTGGCGACCTTGCAACGGATCGTCCCAGTCTGAGGTGCAGGCGTGGAGGCTGCGGGAAACCGAAGTTCCTGAGCATCTCCCCACTGGAATCGGAGGGCGGAATGCGGAACGTGTCCCGAAATGATGCTCACTCTGAGGAGGGGTTGTAACCACGACTGGCAATGAAATCTAACACCGCGCCAAAACTTTGTCACAACCCCGACAAAAACAAAAAACAAACAAGCTCGACAGCGCATGGTTTGGCCCAAACGTATTGGATCTGCACATTTTGAGTTAGACGGCCTCTTGACCAGGAATGACGGTTTCGGCACTAATCAAACGTGCGCATTTTGAATCAAACGGCCGTTTGATAAGGGCGACGACGATATGTGGCCGCTGTATCTTTCGATTTTGAGTCAAATGGCCGTTTGACTAGGAAAATCTGTTTTGGCGTTTGACTAGGAAAATGCGATTTGGGCGCTGATCTTTGGATTTTGACTCAAACGGCCTGGATCTTTGAATTTACTAGGAAAATGCGATTTGGTCGCTGCCGTTTGAATAGGAAAACGCGATTTGGGCGGTGGATCTTTGGAATTTGACTCAAACGGCCGCTGGATCTTTGGATTTTGAGTCAAACGGCCGTTTGACTTGGAAAAGCCGAATTGGGCGCTGGATCTTTGGATTTTGACGCAAACGGCCTGGATCTTTATATTTTGAGTCAAACGTTTGACTTTGGGCGCTGGATCTTTGGATTTTGACTGGGAAAACCCGATTTGGGCGCTGGATCCTTGCATTTTGAATCAAATGAATCAGATGGCCGTTTGAACAGAAAGGCGATTGGGAAAACCTCAATAGACAGATCTGCGTTTGAAAAACTCAATATGGGTGAGAGAAAAGCCTGAATAGACAGATCTGTGAGGGAAAACCTGAATAGACGTGCTGTCGGGATGGACAAATTAAAAACTGTCAGTGTGTATATGTTGTCTGGTCGCTGTTCCACAGTATCTGTCATTGTTACCACTCCTCCTGCTCTAGTGAGCGTGTCCACTTGGACGGTTCTCCTTTCAGCCTCCGGGCACTTGAGGTGCAGTGCCGAGTCTCGAGTCGGAACCCGCGTTGCTGGTGGAGCTGGTGTTGGCGTCTGCGGAGAAGTTGGCCTCGGCCTCACGGGCGCCATCCCCACCCCGAGCCAAACGGGCCAAGAGCCAAAAACCCTTTTGGTGGAGCAGACGCAACACAGGCACTTGGGGTTTGCCTGTCACTCCTTCGCACTTGGTGCACCTCCGTGTCTCTCCCCCAGCCTTCTCCGCATCCTCGCTAGCTTGAGCTTGGGCCGGTTCACTGAAACCTGAGGGGAGCAATTCTGGCCGCGACGCGTGAAAAGCTGCCCATTCTGCCCCGTTTGCTTTGGTGGAATGTGTATCAGTCAGATGACGATCAGGCGGCTGCTTTGCTGAGCATGGGTACACCAAGGAGACCAACGACAATACCTCCAGTGCACCTTCCTTTCAACATATGGTTGTGGGTCAAAAATAGGTACCCAAAATGAAACCCTGGCAAATGGAACCAAGGACTAAAATCTGCGGTCCCCTGGTGGTTTCATTTTGACCCACACCCACATGACCAGCTTGGTGCCTGCGCATTTGATCCCAGCTGTGGAGCGCAAAAAAGAGCCAAATGCTGGCCAGCTCAGGCGCATGAAAAAGTATCCTTCGATTGGGATCCCTTGTTTCAGGCTGCATTGGAGTTAGACTCACCCAGACCTATCACACTATGCTACTTCCACGGAGCTGACTCGCCATCCGTCAGGCATTCAACAAAGAAAAGAAACATGAGTGCCCGACATGTAAGGATTTCTTATTGATGGCACCAAAAAGCATCCCAGGAAACACAGCTTCCACACAGCTTCCACTTGGAAATTCCCGGGGTCTTCCGTTCCAAGCTGAAAAACCTCCCGACTCCTTCGGGCCACCCTGCGACGGGCCCGCTGGAGCTGGCCCTCCAGGGAGGCAGTGCGCGCCTTGATGTCCTGAGCCGTCCCGTTGTCCCGTTGCCCATAGGACTGACACAGGTTGCATCTTGCTCAAATATCTTAACTCACATGTAATTTATGGAGTGATGCGAGTTTAGCTACAAATGAACTACTTTTCACCATCCAGGTTCTAAGGGTGATATTAGTGATATCATATAATATTATTCCTCATATCATCTTATTCCGTTGCTGTTTGATTGCAATCGATTTCGAACATGAGTCATGAGATGGGATAGGTGCCGCAGGCCCTTACAAACTCTCCCAATGGAACCTGAGAAAAAAGCCCCGCAATAAGGGTGCGTGTCAGTCTCCGTGTTTGTGGGAGTGCGTGTGGCTCTGACTTCAGTGAACTGGATCACATCAGTCAGGTCGCCGGTTGTCTTCGAGACAAGCGCTTCTTCCATCACGAAAGGTTCTCTCGCATCCCACACCCCCGATTCCCTGATCCCTCCTGTTGCGCTCTCATCAGCCACTGGCCAGTCTTCGGGGAAGACCATGTTTTGTCACTAACTGACCATTGTAGCGGTCAGGCCATCAGGAGACCAGCACGCAACCCGCCTTGGATGGCTTATCCCATCCCCAGATGTATAAGATTGCCACTAAGGTGGGACAGTCCAATGTTTGCTGAAGCCAGCTACTGGTTCGCCAGGCAAAAAAGTCGCCAATTTTGGCATCGCTTCCAATCAACTGAGCCAGTCAATCCTCCCCGCCTCATAGGCCTTGCGCCAAGTGCTGCCGCCCGGCTCATTGGGCGCCGGCGCAGCGGGCGCCTCACAGAGATCCCTTCGGGTTGGGACTGGCGTGAGGTGGCGTCAAAGAAATCAACCCGGAAATCTGGTGGAACGGAAGCCCCGGATGGGACGCCGGCCTCGATGTTGATCTTGATGCCTCGCGGAAGCCGACCGAATGCCGAGGCTTGCCAAAGGAGATGCAAGGGCTTGGCAATTTCAGACCCCTGACAAATACCACGCGTACGCCACCTGTGGGAAAACAAAACGGATCTTAGGGAGTCTAGATGATATGTTGCCCAAAGCTAATCCGCACTTGAAGTTGGAAAAGGCGCATGACTCCATCCAGCCACATCCCGCGGGCCGTCGGAGACTCCCAGCTGCTCTGTCAGTGCCGCCTGGGACTGGTAAGTTCTCAGATTCAAGTCAAATGCTTGCCTCTGCTTTCCTGTGTGTGTGTGTGTGTCGCCAAATAGAATATTCCCCAAAAAGGCTTCCTCGAAAAACACAAACCCACAGTATCCGACCCTTAAAAGGAAAAATCCTGTGGTGTACAACCTAGGTGACTGACCTCTGACTAATCTGGCTAAGCACCCAAGCGGCTTGCTTGTTTTGGACAAACAAGCATGGTTCGACTTGGAAAGCTGCCATGACGGCGCGTGAAGACTAGAATGAGTAGGAGTCAGTTGCACACCCACCATTTGTTTTCTTCCATGGAAAGCCTCCTTCAGCCTGGCAGCGCTTCAATCAAGAGGCTCTCCCTGCGGGCAAATGGAACAACAACTAAAATAGGAGCCGTCTTGCAGAACAGGGGTGTGAATTGATGTCTGTGATGAAAATGGGTTGCCGCGATTTTGTTTTTCCGGTGCTGGGGGCTGCAGGTACCGTCAACCTGGTGCGGGACAGAGATCGTAAAGGCTGCAGTCATTGAGGGGTGTTGACAGTCTGGGCTTGCTCTGAAATGATATTTGGTTGAAAATAACAAAAACGAAACAAAGGCAACATGTGTTTCCTCCCTTCTCTCTCTTCTCTCTCTCTCTCTCTCTATTCTTTCTCTTCTCTCTCTCCTCTCCCTCTCTCTCTCCCTCTCTCTCTCCCTCTCTCTCTCCCTCTCTTCTCTCTCACTCTCTCTCGCTTTGACCCCGAACCACTACAGTAGCAGCCTTGGCGGGATTCCCTTCATCCAGGGCCCTCCGATTCTTCGGATTCTTCGAGACCAGTCAAGCTCTTGCAAGGACACATCATCCGCAGCCCCAAGATCCAAGCTCATGGGCCGACAGCAGCTAGTCTGGGCACCGCTTGCCCAGCACGGTTCACATGTTGAACTGTCCTGGTCCCCTCCTCTTCGCTCGAGTCTTGGCCTGTCAGCTTCCTGGATAAGCTTGAGACACGCCCATCTCATTGGGGTGCGTTCGACTTGCCGCGGAAGCTTCGCCTCCAGCTGCTTCCCCAGCAAGGCGGCACGCTCAGCCTGGAGAGGGCGCTTCTGCCGAGGGCGCTTCTGCCAAAAGAAGTTGGGATTGAGACCCTAAAATATCACTAGAAAAAAACATCGTCCTCATGATTGATGTTGGACCCAGCGAGGGTGCTATGTGGTTGTCCTCTCTCTGATTGCTTGAAGCATAGACAGTAGCTGAGAAGCCCGTTCGAGCCCTGTGTTTCGACAGTCTTTGCCAAGCTCTCCTGACAGTTGACAACAGCCGTGGATATGTCTCCTTTGCAACTTCATCTGCCGCTTCCTCTGGGAAATGTTAAGGATCAGAAGCACCAAAACATGTCCAACCAGGCTCAGCCGCCAATATGTCAGGTTGGAACTAAGAATGCAGGGCTGTTGAGCGCTGCACTCGCGGATTTCAGCCAAGAAAAGTCCGCTGCGATTCCGCACATTGTTTTAGAAGCGCATTTGCTAGTGGGCGTAGCATTCTTGCGGAGTCAGATCAGTTCATTTGGCCCTTTGAAAAAGAGAGATCCTGCATGGCAAGGCATCCCTCCAACGGCGAAAGATCAGGCCCACACAACGAGATCGGTCCAACCACCTTGGTTGGACCCATCCCCCAAAGGTCCAAAAGTACGCAGGTAAGCAAGGCCGAGCAAGAAAACAGCAGAAAGCAACCAAAGCAAAAAGGAAGGGATCTAAAAAAAGGGTCACAAGAAAAGCTCAATGACAGACAGTGAGCACTCAATTACCCTTCCGCGTATCGGCAAGCACCTACCCGCATGAGAAACACAAAAAACACAAAACACACAACAAAATCAAAAACGAGCCAGAGAGAGAGAGAGAGAGAAAGATTGTGAAATCGCGAAACCCAACAAGTTTGCTCAGCCAGAAGGTTTCAGCGGCCCATGGGCGACGTCAGCTCCTCTCTGGCCCTGCCTCCGCTTGGTATGCCTCGCGGAAGATCTGCTCCGCCTCGCCGCCCTGGCGACCGGGGACCGGCGTTTTCTCCGACTGCCGGAGGCCGGCCGTTCTCCAAAGCGCCAGCTGGTTTCTTTGATCTTTGAGCCAAGGTACCGCAGTTCCAAAGGCAGGCCGTGGCAAAACCAATCCCCAACTCCCCAACTCCCCAACTCCCCAACCCGAAGCGTGGCTCCTGGATTCGGAGGGGCAACACTTGTCGTGTCTTTGACAATTCGAGTCAGAACGACACCAAGCAACGCAGCATGCAAAGGCTTGGCAAATGGCCCAACATGAGGCGCGAGCAAAATCAGATGCCTGAATGTATAATTGTGTGTGCTGGTCAAAACAGGGCATGTCAAAGTCGCATGACTTTGACTCGTGCAGGCCTTCCGAGTCAGAAACTTCTTGGTGCTTGGCATGAGAATGGTAAAACAAAAGGATCTATTTGGACCTGGTCCCGTGCAACCCAGCAAACCAGCGTGCTTGCCCGGCTTGCCTTCTCAACCATCTTCCAATAAAATCATCACATGCCTTGCCCCTCGGCCCCCGAGTTGATCGGTGTCGGGCCTCCGTTGCCACAGCCTGGCAGGCTCATGCTCAAGTCGAAACCCTTCCGAGCAGCTTTCGTTAGCTTCCCTCGCCCGGCCTCGACCTTCTCCTCGGCCTGCGTTCTCATGGACAACATGTGGAGGGGTCCCGATCCACAGGCATGTCACGGCATGTCAATAGCTCGCTTCCAAATAGATCACTGCCCCTTCCCCTCCCTGGCTCTCCAACATGGAACCTTGAAGAAGTCCACCCGCCATGACGCAACACTCTCCGCGCAAGTCCCGCTGCTTTCGACCTTTTTGTCACGCAGACGCGGGCATTCCCAGCGTCACCACATTCAGGGAGCTCTTCTCCTCCTCGTCGGCTTGCTGGCGCCGATAGCGGCGGTAGAAGAACCACGCGCAGCATTTGCCTGATGGCAAATCCGTTTCGCTTTTCATCCCCATCCTTGCAAAGAGACTGCATGTTTTCTGCATCCCATGCTGCCAAGCAACTGCAGACCACACCTCGGATCATTACTTGGCCGACGGCTGGCTGCATCGAACTCAGCCAAGCCGCACAGCACCAGCGCCACCGCAGCCGCCCAGGGCAACCCTGTCTCGCCTATGAGCGGCGCAGAAAGGAACCGGGTTAGGGATGGATGCGTGGATGCGCCATAGGCACATAAATCAACACACAAAAAGACCTCCACATTGGCTTCTGTGCTAGCCTCCTGCGTCCTCAGGAGCATCTGGCGGTGTCTTTGACCGCACAAAGTCCACGGAGTCCATGATGGCTCCTGGCAGCGACAAGTCCCCGCCCCACGCCCACCTAACACAATGGGACATAAACTTGCAAATCTTCTTTCAGCGTACCCAAAAAGAACTTCACTTGTTGGAGCACCCGTTTAGGGGGTACCGCATGTGCAGACACACCCAAGCAAGATCTGACACCTTTGCAACACTGCCGGTTGCGTTGTGAAGCCCCGAAACCTCGAATGCCCACTGCAGTCCCAGGCGCCGTCGATGGAACGCCGCGCTTGGAAACTCCCTCCGTCTTCCCGCAGAGTCAGCACGCCCCAGCCGTAATGGGCTCCAGAGCGGAACCTGTGCACGCACCGCATAGAAGACGGCAAAAAAGCGTCGTCACAGCACCGCGACTCAGGGAAAGCATGTCGTAATCTTTGGCAATGATAAACATGTTTACATGTCCTAGCCTCCTAGCCCGATCATCTCAATTGCGGGCGCAACGCTGGCTTTTAGGTTGAAGCATTAGCCAGCCAACGGCGATTTGAGCCCCTTGGAGCTACAACGGCCACGCCATGACTGGTTCATGTCATGGGAGCCTGCTGAACCAACACCATGCCATTCGATGAATAGCTTCAGACTAGCGAGGACTGATTCGGTCGACTCGCAAGCCTTCCTACAAGCTTTGAGTCTTTCACTCGAGCTTCTTGCATGCAAAGCCGCGCGGTGAAGGGGCTCTCTCGCCAAGTGTCGTAAAGCTTCTCCTGAGCAAAGCTTCGCCGGACTCTGACCATTCGAGCAGGGTCCGACCTGCAACCCAGTCAACCCATGTTCGCGCCACCCGCGGCATGCACCACAAGTAGTACCCCCTGCATCCAAGGAGCGAAGTTTCCCCCGTGGCCCACCACGAAGTGCCGCACCCCATCCACGGGCTCAGACCGCTCATAGGCGTGCACATGGCCACTGAAGACCAGGTCTGCCCTGACCGCAGTCAACTCTTGGATTGACACCACTACTACTGATATGATGGAAAACCAGCCACCTTTCAGGGCCCGAAACATCGAAACCTGGGTTCTGTAGTGTTCACATGTGTACACAAAATACGCATGCAGATATGTGTATGCATGTGTATATATATATATACATATAGATAGATAGATAGATAGATAGATAGATAGATAGATAGATAGATAGATAGATAGATAGATAGATAGATAGATAGATAGATAGATAGATAGATAGATAGATAGATAGATAGATAGATAGATAGATAGATAGATAGATAGATAGATAGATAGATAGATAGATAGATAGATAGATAGATAGATAGATAGATAGATAGATAGATAGATAGATAGATAGATAGATAGATAGATAGATAGATAGATAGATAGATAGATAGATAGATAGATAGATAGATAGATAGATAGATAGATAGATAGATAGATAGATAGATAGATAGATAGATAGATAGATAGATAGATAGATAGATAGATAGATAGATAGATAGATAGATAGATAGATAGATAGATAGATAGATAGATAGATAGATAGATAGATAGATAGATAGATAGATAGATAGATAGATAGATAGATAGATAGATAGATAGATAGATAGATAGATAGATAGATAGATAGATATAGATAGATAGATAGATAGATAGATAGATAGATAGATAGATAGATAGATAGATAGATAGATAGATAGATAGATAGATAGATAGATAGATAGATAGATAGATAGATAGATAGATAGATAGATAGATAGATAGATAGATAGATAGATAGATAGATAGATAGATAGATAGATAGATAGATAGATAGATAGATAGATAGATAGATAGATAGATAGATAGATAGATAGATAGATAGATAGATAGATAGATAGATAGATAGATAGATAGATAGATAGATAGATAGATAGATAGATAGATAGATAGATAGATAGATAGATAGATAGATAGATAGATAGATAGATAGATAGATAGATAGATAGATAGATAGATAGATAGATATGATGTGTATATACACATGATATGACTAGAGCCTTGCCACAGTCGCTCGCAATGCTGGTTGGGTTCGATTTTGTGCCACTGGCCTGAGGAAACATAACATTTGCCCGATGCTTCCCTCCGGGGTGCCTTTACTCTCGAAGGGAAAGCAACCCCCGCGTTCAGGACGAAAATGAGAAAGAAGCTGCTTGCAGCTTGCCCACTGCGGCCAAGTGTCTGCCGCAGCAGCGGTTGCGCAGCATCCCGCAACCGGCGCGTGGCTGCCTGGGGCTTGGCCAATCCATCCCCGATGCCGCAGCCAGAGGTCAACTTACTCACGTCATACAGCGCAACCCCTGCAAGAAAACGGCTGGCCTCCACTTGGGGCTGGTGAGCCCTCGACGTGTGCACCCAGGGAGCGTGCGTCAGAACCTCGCTTCGGAGCGAGGCCGCCCGCCTCCAACTGTTAGGGTGGCAAAGAATCTGGATGCCAATTCTGCACGCAGAACACTCTCTCAGACACCTTGGAAAATGGCCGGCACCTGTGAAGTCAACGCCGAGCCTAGTGCCGGCCACGGAGCCACCAGGAAGCCCGTCTTGGCCGGTCTCACCTCGTCCGCCAGCCACCGGATCTGTGGGGAGGAGGCAGAGGCGTCGGTGTACCTCCGTTCACCCAGACGTCTGCCAAGTGCAGCACCGACAACTGTGTCAAACTCTTAGAACTCTCATAACTCTCTAAGAACCGTCAAAAAGAATGCCTCTTGGCCATCCGTATTTATGCCCGCTAAATGTATGCATTGCATTGATCATGGTACTGTGGGAACGTGTCCTTTCTATCCTTGCCTCGTGAAGTCAAAAAGCCTGAGTTCTAAGTTCTAAGTCCTGAGTCCTGCGACCAGTGACCCAAAAAGGGTGGGGAGCGCTGAACATCTCTGGCAGTCAAACGAAAGAGTCAAAGGAGTCCGATTCTCTGGGCCGGCGTGGCACCGTGCTCGACGCAAACCTGGTTCACCTACAAGTCCTCAAAACCCCACGTTCGCGCCACTTGGCGCTAAGTGTCGGGTTCAGCGCCACAAAGTGGGCAGGCCCCGAGCGGAAGGAGAAGAACGAGCCCCCAAAGTCGTAGCGCGTCTGCAGCTCATAGCTCCGCCAGTCCAAGATCTGACGCGAGCTTGCGTCTCATTGGCACGGCCCATCCAAAAACCGACCCATAGCGTTGAGACAACATCCTGACTGCACCGCACTGAAACCAGGAGCAACCATTGTTTGTTGGTATTTACAGGGGATTCATTATTCCAGGGGCTTCTTAGGTGGAGGATCATGCCGCGCCCGGGAGTCGTTGGTCACCTGCTCCGGCGCCGCCTCGGGAAATCGCCAGCGCCGGCGGAAGGGCAAGAAGGGCTCCCCGCTGATCTCGTCCGGCTCCGCTTCCTGGAGACCCAGAAAGGCAACAACCTCCACATGCCTCCGATCCCTTCTCTGCTCTTTGTGCTGAGGTCGTGAGCCCCTTCCGCTCCGCATTCTAGAGGGGTTTTGCCTGATAACAGACCGGACGCAGCTTATGAAGCATAGCGTTCCATACACAACGACTCTTCTTGAGCCCCTTCTTTCAAACTTAAAACCAAAACAAATCCCTTGCAAGCCTCCCCGACCAGGGCTGTGGGAAATGACTACCTCTGTGGTACAACAAAAAGGGGCCTCCCAAAGACTAACCCCCCATATAAAGAAGGGATTCCCTTGTATCACAGAAGTGGGGATAAGCCCCTTGATCCCACAACCCTGTCCCCGACCCACCCCAAGCCCCGGTCATGGTTACCCGGCAGCACCAGCCAGGGAATCTCCGCGCAGCCCTCCGAGTCGAAGAGCCGCTGGAAGGAGTCCCAGCGCGAGGCCCGGCCGTCCGCGTAGGCCAAGTCACCTCGGCATGCGAAGGCCCCGTACAGTCCGTGGGTGGGTCCAAGGGAAGGGACTGGTGCGTCTTAGTACCAACTCTATCAAACGCAGCCTCCCAGCTTTTTGTTCGTTGTGTGACAGAGACGTTGACCTGCCGACGAATAAAGTTGAGCTCCAAGTTAACCCCCACCCCCCACCGAGCCAATGTTGGGCAGTGTCAATCTCTATCTCCCCCACGAGCTGATCCTGTATCAATGGCAAACCATGAGAAGATGATGCAATGAACACACAAAAAGCGCTACACCAAAAAATGGCGGCTCATCCAAGAACCCCTTCCTTAACTCAGCGTCTCTTTGGGTCGGCACACTGTTGGTTGCTCCAGAAGCGCAAAATGATAAATATGTAAATATGATTCTCTGAAGCAACAGCAATGTTCTGACCCAACAAACATGACAACCCAGGGTGGGGACATTGCGGGGCACGCCAGAAGGATTAGGTGTGCTCTGATGGTGCTCCTGGGCAAGGGGCCCAAGAGCACGCCGAAGTCCAGATGCTCCGCTTGGGCCCGGATATCGCGGCAGGTGGCCGCACTCCAATTGGTCTGACCCACGTCACCTCGGGCGAAGGAAAAACATCCCACCGAGGGGGGTGTTGCACCTGGTGTTGAAGGGCGGCAACTCTCTCATTTTTTTGGCAAAGTGTGGTGGGAATGAAACCACTCAAACGAGCTACTCTCAGAACCTACCCGCAACCTCCCCACAAGTGAATGTCAGGTTGCGCCACAGCCCCCGGTGACACCAAAGCATGCGGCCAGAAAGTCTGGGGTTTGTTAATAAAAAGTAGGTTAAGCCACCCACAAATTTTGCGTCAACCGCTGGTTCCGCAAACTTTAGTGTCTAACTTGAATTTCACCGCTTCCCCGGCTGGCGCTTTTCATGTTCAAATGTCCCGCATCCTTCCCCCCCGGAACCAAAAGCGACGAAAAGACAGAACGAAAGCCATAAGCTTTGGCCCCCGGCCCAGCACTGCCACCCGCAGCTCCTTGGCTCCGGCAGCCGGGGGCGTCCGCAGGTGCCGCCACCGCCCAGGGCCAGAGGGGCCAGAGAGGCGGAAGCCTCGCGGTTCGCTTCCGACACGTGAGGGAGGTGTTGTCTGTATACATGCATATACATTCAAACAAATCAAAGAACGCATATGTGTATGTATAAAGGAGAGAGCGAGAGAGAGAGGGAGAGAGAGAGAGATAGACAGAGATAGGGAGAGAGAGAGAGAGAGCGCGAGAGAGCGTGAGAAACTTAATACATATATATATATATATACATATATATATATATGTTATACATATGCAGGTATCTGCGTCTGTTACCTACACGTGTAAACATAAGGGTGGTCGTCTTCGAACACATCGACGCCGGGAAGGGCTGCCGAGCAGCGGTATCTCCTCCCCGGCTCCAAGTCCGCGCGCGCCTGGAACAGCAGCGGGCTGCGGTACCTCTCGCCGGGTGCGGGTTGCTTCGGGAACCAAAGGCGCAAAGATGGTCGATCGAACCAGAGCCAGGCACCTTCCCTCCGAAGACACATTGCTTTTCAAATATTGATTGAGAAGCTGTAGTTGCTGAAGAGAGATTGGCAGGTTATCTCGGTCAAACCAAAGATCAACTATGGACAAAACACTGGTCCATAGGTGTCGACCCTGGGCTTGTTAGACTGTCCCCTCACCTCGCCTCTGGCGCTCGCAGGGGTTCAGGTTGCGGTGGCCACACTGGATGTCGTAGCGCTGGCTCTCCGGGCTGGCGACAGGCGACACTTCATGCGGCCCCGGCTTCCGGCCGTCACCTTTGCCCGGTTTCAGAGGGGGGAAAGGTGAGGGGCTCCGGCGGTCCTGATCCTGATCGTCTTGATGGGCTCATCCAGCTCTTGAATCCTCAGGTGCCCCAAATTGCCATTTGAGGCGTTTGAAGGAGCCTTGCAAAGCTTCATCTGGGCCTGGCTACTCAACCCCTGTCGACTCAAGCGAACTTCAAACTCCATGGCCCCTGAATGGAGGGTGCCTGCATTTGTAGCTATACATGTGGTTATTCTCAAACGTTCGCATATGCCGCACATGATCCATTGCATTTTCCACTGTAGCGGTTTGGCAGCGATCCAGACATTATACACCTGAACATTGCCTTGTAAACGGTGGTTTCCCTTTATTTTGGTGGAAAATGCCATGTTTCAAATTGGCAAAATGTATCTTTTAAGGAGCCCTGTTTAGGGGTTGGACCCCCGTTGATGCCAAAGACGTCAACCCTCATCCCAGCAGCTCGACGGTGGCATTCTCCACGGCCCAGCCGATGGACACAGACCCAGGGCCCACCACGCTGACGTGCACTTGCTCCGCGCCCATGACAGCGGGGTATGTGCGACGTCTGTGTGTGGTGAGCTGAATGGGCTTGGTGGGGTTGGTGCAGTAGCTGGCTGGTGTGTGGCTGGTGTGTGGCTGGTGTGTGTGTGTGTGGCTGGTGTGTGTGTGTGTGTGGCTGGTGTGTGTGTGTGTGTGTGTGTGGCTGGTGTGTGGCTGGTGTGTGGTTGGTGTGTGTGGCTGGTAGTAGCTGGTGTGTGGCAAATCATGATTTCACAGGCGGGGCGCATGGCCGTTCCTCAAAGAAGGGTAGGTTAACCTTCGATTTCGGCGTTACAGAATTCCGGGGCATCGAGCCGCAAACTGGCATGGCCAACCAAGAGCTCGGACAAGGATGTGTTTATGTACATGCGTTGTATATCAAAAAAACATGAAACACATCACTGTCACAGAGCAACCCCATGTCGATCCCCCCGCGCCTCAGCCTGGCGGACAATCTTGACCGCCCGGGCGCCTCTGATCCTCACACAGCCTCTTTGCCTGGGACCTTTCTAGATCCCCAAAGCTTCGCAGCTCAGTCCTCCTCTTTGCCACCACGGCAGCCGCCAGCGTCAAGACGCCCCCCCGCACCACCGCAGGGAGTCCTTGGGCGCTCAGGGCGCTTGGCACCTGGGCACGCAGCTGAAAATGTCTTCCGTCTTCGAGCGAAGCGTCTGAGGCCACAACCTGGACGTGCGCCTGCAGAGAGGGCGGCGCAGGCCTCGTCGCGATGGGAATGCACCACGACGATTCCAGCGGTGCGTGTAAATTCAGCAGCCGTGTCGGGAATTGTGTTTGAAGAGGACGGGAAGAGCACAAAGACTGAGGACAGAAGAGCCAAGTCAAGGAGAATCAAACAAAACTCCCGCTGTACAAGGATGCTTGCACCACCCCCGCCCGCATCCCAGCTTTCGTGTCGGCGACAGCATTCTGAACGAACCACTGACGCGCGACCTCTTCCACAGGTCCTGCTTCTTCTCTGCACGGTCCCACTTCGATCATGGTAGCTACCGTCAACCACGTAGACCAGGCCATTGACGCTCGTGTAGTCGCGAAACAAAGCACGGAGCTTGTCCTGGCCCCCTAGATCCCAACTAGCGAGCTTTCAAGTTCTTGTGCTCTAGTGTGCCACTTTCGGGCCATCCGATGGGTTCGTGATGACTACATCAGAATCAGCAATTTGCATCTTTTTCAAAATGGTGGTCTTACCTGCTGGTCAATCAGATCACATGCTCGGTTAGATCAACTTGTGTCTTGATCCAAGCTTCCGCCGCATCGCCGATTTCCACTTGCAGGGGGCTGGCCACAGTTGCGTCTATCTTCCAGGCACAAACAGCCGCAGCGCCAATGACGAGCCCGGCCACCAGGGCATGCAGCGAGGGGGAAGCCACCCAGGTCGCCCGACGGCGTGCCACGAAAACTTGAGAAGCGGACCTCCAAGGCTTGTTACCTTGCAGCAAAATGTCGTGGGCCAAGGGTCACCGCCACCCATGTGTCAAAACCAAGCGGAGGCGTCCCTTCGGCTGACTGAAGGCAAACTGGACACCAACAATTCTGGTTCTGAAAATACGCAACCCGCCGCCATGGCCAGGTCCAACGAGCCGTGACGAAAACCGCCGCGCTCGTCCAGTCGACGACTCTTGGGGCTCCCGGCACGTGCTGCTCCGCCGGCGCCAGGAAGGCGAGATCTGTGGCCGTTTCACGAGGGGCTGTCTCATTTGGCTGTGGGTCAAAACCAATGGTACCGTTTTGGGGTAGGTGCACCACCCAGTTTAGTCGATTTTAGCGGGGATTGGCATGTTCACTGGGGGTGCAGGATTTTGACCCACAGCCATTTCACATGGGGCGTTCGACCTTCCTGTTTATCTTGATCCACCCCTGAAATCCTGACATGAGCAGGTTGGCGCTTCTGGGCTTGCTCTTGCTTGGCCTGCGGGTTCGGAACGCCGGGTTTGGGCCATGACTTTGTCCCCCGCCTGCCATGGCGTCAGTGCTCGCACTTCAACCGTCAAGGCCCGGGAACGCGAAATGCTCCGGGTGGTTTCCGGTCTTATGGGTCCATGTGCCATGCCAGTCGATGCTTCCAACACATGGCTGATGAAGATGGCTCGCGGAGCACAGGTCTCGCGGACCTCTCAAGTTCTGCCACATGAAACACCTGCAAATTCAACCCACGCCGGCCGCTTAGATGACGCTTCCATCAGCCGCGATGTTTTTCATGCAAGCAGGATTTTCCGCTGCCATGCACTGCCATTGACAAAGCGCCGCTGGAAAATCCAGTCCAATGAGCAACCAGGCTGGTCAAAAACAGAATGCAACTCAAATCAGAAACATTGACTCACGATTTCGGAGCGGCCAAGTGCGATCGGATGTGAATTATCTGCACAAGAAATGCAAGAGCTATAGGACATGAGGATATGTAGCCTTCGCCGGATGGGACGAGTGAAGCCTGGGGTCTTAAGTGACAGCTTCACAAAGCACATCAACCACATGGGACTTGTTAGGAAGCTTCGTGCTGCCTCATCAGCCGCACCTTCGGTGACTTTGTCGGGCAAATCAAAACACGCTTGAAAACGATACAGAGAGCGAAGAGTTGTGTTGCCTATCCGCCAATCCTTGCGTTGAGCTGCTCTCTTCAGCAGAACGTGATGGCTGAAAGCTGGCAATGTGGTAAACCCTCTGATTATTCAAGCCTGGAGATTCAATCTTCAAAAGCAAGGAGAACAAAAGATCGGGGAGAAACGTGCCAAGTCATTTCCAGGCCCCACGGGTCTGGCTCTGGCCCATCCGGTGTGCCGGACGAGCTCTCGCGTGCGCTCACGGGACTCGGCATCGCGAGGGGCTGCGTCCGAAAAGTCGCAAGTTGGTTTGGCAAATACACCGAAGGGGTGGAATCTGACGAATTGCAAGTAGACTCAAAGCCAGTGTGGTTATTTGCTTGCCCCTGTTTAAGACTTACGCCCATGGTTCAGGCGGAAGTTTGCATTGAGCCACTTCCAGCCACGAAATCCAATGGGCCAGAGATCCGCACCCGGATGCGGGGGTGGACTTTTTGTTCACAGGGAAACCGACTCGAGACCCATTGTATGCTGGTCGCCTCAAATTCGGAGAGGGCGCTCCTTGAAGGAAAACCCGGAGGACCCCAACTCGCTGGCTGTGTTAGTGGATCTGGGTGTTCTGCGAGAGGCTCAGAAAAGAAATCTCCGGCTGGGATCTGGCTCCATGGCTTTTGGCGGCGTTTCCGCCTTTTCAGGCGATCCTCGAGAAAATTCGGGGAATTGCCCCAGCTCACAGGGGCGCCACGAGGCCGGATGCGTTCTGGCACGCCGGTCCGGACGGGATGATCCCGTGGAAAAGGGCGCGCCTTGGGTGTCTAAAGGGAAAGCAGGACGAGCGTTTTAAGGGCGCCCGGTTTGGGGGAACCAGCCCGCACTTGATTCGTCCGAACAAAAACATGCCGCAGCATGGCTCAAACCATGACTGCCAAAGCCACAAATGGGCCAAACACAATGTAGCAAGACGGTGCCCCCTCAAAGGCCGTGACCAGCTGTCATCAGCCATGAGGCATTTATCCACTCCATCCTTTCAACCCTCCGAGTTAGCGGGTGGCCAAACCAGGCACCAGCAAGCGGCAAAAACCTTGGACTTCGAGTCTCAGAAACCGGAGGAAGGTCTACATGAACTAGCCCAAAGCTCTTGTGTTGCTCATCATTCCAATATTCCGACAAACAATTCTCACCACACCATACAGCTGCAAAAAAAACTTAACCTACAAACCTCAAGCTACTAACTAAACGCTTTACCAGGGATAACCATCCCTTGCCACGCATGTCAAAGACTGGACTTCTTTCAGTGGCACATGGCCTCTGGCCGCTTCCAGGTCCGTCCAGGCTCCTGAGCTCGAGGCTTTCGGGGGACGGGTTGAGGCCGCGCGGCTTTGACGGAATGGACGGGTCCTGCGAATGGACCAATCGCCTCCAGAATAACTCCGATTGCTAGTCCGGGCGCGGGAAAAAGCTGCGCATAGCCGAAGTTAGCCACTTTCAGAATTGTCGACGTCAAGAAGTCTGCGACATGGGAGAGTCGATTGGCAGATCAGCGCAACTGGGAGCCTGGCTTTCGTCCTGCCAAGACGGGCGCGTCTCTCTGCTTGGCAAACCAGTCTTGCTATAGGTCCTAATGGGCTCAAAAGCCGATTTAGTTTCTGTCAAGGAAGTACTCATTCCAGGCCCCAGCACCAAAGCCAAAAGTCGAACCACCCCAAGAAGTTCCATTCTTGATAGCTTTAAAGAGGGAGTCCTCCCAAACAGTGAGGTGCAGCAAACAAAGCAGTGCTTGGCCCAAAGAGCCCAAAAGAAAGCTCAGGCCGCCACTCTTCAGGCTCGCCTGACACAGCGTCCAAAAAGGCACCAGGAAGAAATAAAAACATATTCCCTACCCTCTCTCACAGGCACACGCATACATGTGTGTCTATACATGCTATATATATATATATATATGAACAGATACTACGTTGCATGACTCTTGACATATATATATATATGTGATTCGGGCACGAGCCTGTGCCCAGGCAATGGGTAAGTTGGGGTAAACAAGCCACAAAAGAAAGGTTCCCCAAAAGCAAACCAATCCCCGGTCCCAAAGATCAGGGTTTCCCACACACCAGAGAACAACAACCAAAGGAAAACAAACCAAACAAGAAAAGGGTTAACCCGCAACCTTGGTCGACAACAGGCCGCACGACTGGTCCCTACCAACCTGGCGGCGGCCCGAGGTCTCTTTCTCCCCCGAGATGCCGTCGGTCGACGCAGGGGTTCGGCGACGCCCATTCGAGGCGCGACGGAACCCAAAATCTTGAGCCAGCCAAACACCACAGGTCAGTCACTACCGCGACATCCCTGGTGATGAAATAAACCATGGCTAATCACACCCCCCTCACGAGGAGCCCGTCATATGACGGGTGGAGCGTGCCATTTACTGATAGGATTTAACTGCTCGCATACGTCCGCAAACAGCTGGACACTACCGCCGTCAGCGGTGGAGCAAACCCACAAAGGCAGTCGCGCGACATCCCGGGCATTAAATTCCCGCCACCACCCCGAATTAATCGGGGTAACGCTGTCCAACATACCTTGTGGAAAAGTCCACATGACGACAATAGGTCACAACTGTTTGCATCAGAAATGCAAGAAGTTTAATTCTTATCAGAAGCCATGAAATAAAAGATAACGTATGTCCATTAGTACCCTCGCCTAACGGCAAGAGGTACTCCTGACCATGCGTACCTGAAAAATGCCTGAATTCCGCAAACCCGGGAGTAACCCCCCATCAGTTTGCTTTCCCTCTCACTCATACTGCTTCCGGATGAGCACGTCCAGCAGCTCAGCAGCGGTACGGGAGAGACATGACCTCCGCGCCTCAGCGGTCCGGGAGGAACATCACCACCTCCGCACCGCGCCGACCATTGGAGAACGGACGCAAGCCTATCGGCCGCAATCCTCGTGACTCAGCCTACCGGCTATCGTCACGTCTCCTCCGGTCACGTCCGCCCCGCGCACGGTCCCTATCACGATCCCTTTCGGATCTCCTGCGATCATCTCGCCTTCGATCCCGCTCCCGATCGAGTGAATCATCATCACGACGATCACGAGCATCGTCCCTCCTCCTGTCGCGATCATCCTCGCGCCGCGGACGATATCTGCGCCTCCTCGACTCTCTGGAATCCCTGGTGTCCACGGTCCTAACGGACCTCCGAGAAGGAGTACGGGAAACATCCGACTCCCTACGCCTCCTCCCAGATTGAGAGTTCGTCACAATCTGGTTGAGAGCTTCCAGTGCCGACGCGTCCTCACCATTTCTGATGAAATCCCTAACCTGCTTGTTCAGCACTCTGTTGGTGGAGATCGTCAAGAAAGCGTCCACCACCGAACTCTCAGGCAGCACCAGGAAGTGACCCTCCACCGGGCTCGCCGCAGCCCGCTCAGCAGACTGCAGCCGGATCTCCCCGCCTTCAGGCTTCTTTGCCATCGCCTTGGAGGCAGTCAAAGGCGCTACCGCATCCTTTGCCGAAGATCTGCCAAGCGCGGAGTGAAGATCATCCCCGCTAGCTTCTCTCGCTGCCGCACCTGGTCTGCTGTCGACGTCGCCAGGCCTCGTGGATGCCTCCCGCTTTGTCGACTCCTTCGCAGCCTCGTCGGGATCCCAACGGGACTTCCTTTCTCTCTTCTGCCCTTCGGCCGACCCGCGGCTACCGCCGGGAGCGTCACCTCCGCCTGTCTTCTCCTTCTTGACCTCAACCTTCGGTTCGGCCTGCTTCGTCTCCTTAGCCACAGCTTTTGGAGCCGGAGCACTCCTCGCCTCAGCTGCCGAAGCAGCCTTCCCTTTCGGCTCTGCCTTAGGAACCGGGGTCACTTTAGCCTTGGCACTCGGCCTGGCCCCTTCAACCACCATCTCGGCCCAAGACTTCTTCGGCTGAGCTGCTGCTGCATCAACCTCCATCGGAGCAGGTCCAGCGTCATCCTTCGCCTTTGGGACGGATGGGCTACCGCCCTTACCGGATCCTTTACCCGGCACTTCACCTGATTTTGGTGGCGGGCCGGAAGGACTACCGCCCTTACCGCCCTTTTCCCCCTTTTTCCCTTTTCCTTTTCCGCCCTTGGGGACCGGCTCCTGCTTGGGACCAGGACCCGGCGCAGCATGATGCACCGATTGGAGTCCCTCGATGTCCACGTTCAAAGGTTCGGGTTGACGACCGTCAAGAACCGTCCTCACCCTTTCGTCACTAACGTAGACGAACGGGTCACGGAAGGGTGCGGGAGGCTCCGACTGTCCGGCGCTGATCGCCTTCTGCACCTTGGCTATCGCCTCCTTCAACCTCTTCTTCTCATCATACCCTGTCTCCGATACCATGTACTCCCTGAGCTGCGACATCAACGCATGACTCTCCAGGATGTCCACGTCCTTTCGATGGGTCGGGTACAATGGGGTCAGATGACCAGCCGCAGAACCAATCACGTATGCCATCGGAATATAGAATGACAAGTACGTGTCATGACGAGCGAACTTCCTAACGGAAGTCGTCATACGCCTACCCCACTGAGCAGCGTGTCTTGGGTTGGCCCGGAAGTACTCCGTGACCGACTCAAATCTATCGACTTGGTTGGTCTTGATCAGGTGCTTCGCCACCCACTTCTCCACAAACGCATCCGAGGCCGAAATCCCGGACACATAGGAGAATTGGAAGAGCACCTTCGCCAGCTCATCCCACGCCGCATCGACACCTCCCTTGTCTTCACCAAGATAAGGGGGAAGTCTGATTCCGCTCTGCACCGTCATCCTTAGATCGGATGCCATTGAATAGGAAATCAAATTCCTTTTGATGACTCCGACCACTTCGGAGGGAATCCTCCTGGGCTTGAACTGCCCCATGGTCCTCACCCACTCCGGCACGATGTGGCACGTTTCGAAGTCCTTTTCCTCCGCGTTGGGGATAAAGTTCGGGTAAAAGACCGGGAGCGCGCAATTCGGGACACAAGTGCATCCCATTCGGCATCAATTCCGCGCACCTCAAGCAGAACGTGGCAGTCACATTCAGCCTGATCTCTTCCCGTGATCGCTTGTGCTCTCCCCTAACGGGGGTGAAGTCACCGTAGTCCCATGCCCGATGGTACACTATCGTGTAATCATCGTACATATACGCCGCCTTCCAAGCCCCCATGTGGATCTCGTTCCTAACGGCAAGAGTCTTCCTTCTCGTCAAAAACACGGGTCCAACCAAGGACCAGTGCACCCGAAGATCCACCATTACCACCACGTACCTACCGGAGTAGTTCCGCAGCCTGTCCCTGACATACCACGAAGGCGATACCTCAGCATCCGGCGCCATGGCTCCCACAAGTGGGATCAGGCCCTCATCCTGCCTACCATCCCCAATGGTCTCGTACACATCGGGCCTCGTGATCAATATCTCGATCATGGCCTTTCCATTTCGCCTCACCCTTTGGAGCTGAACCGCCTTCCGAAAGTCCGAGAACTTCATGATGACGTATCCCACCATGGGGAGTTCATTCCAATGCATCTCATACATCAGAGATCCGCCAGGTGCATCTTCCTGAGTATACCTGTGCCTAACGGCACTGTAACTCAAGTCGCGTCCGATCCGCGTGTGCCTAACGGCAACCAACCTGGTGCTCTCCTTGAGGAGAACGCCATCCCCGTCGTACATGACCATGAGCATCGCCTCCACTTGCCCTATCGGGAAAGCTTTAAGCGTCGGAATGAAGAATTTCCAAGACATCTCAGCGTTCTCCATGCCCGAAATCTCCTTCAGAAACCAGATGGCCTGGTCACTTTTCACCCAGTTTCCAGCCTCACGTCCGGTCTCCTTCAGCACACGTTCCTCGAATAACTCCGAGACTCTCTTTGAATTGATGACCAAGCCGTCGAAATCGCACGAGAGCAGTCTCATCAACTCCTTCGCCGCCTCCCGTCCTGCAACAGTGCCCACGGTCTCCTCGTAGTTCGGGAGGTATTCGCCCAACCTCGTCTTCGAGGGAACCACAATCTGGCAAGTGACGGCCTCATCAGGGATAACTCCCGTTTCCCTTAACTCCGGATTGATCTCTCGCCTATCGGCAAGATAATCCTCCTTCCCATCCAGTATCACAAGATTGTAGGTCATCTTGCTCGCCGCCCCACTAGGCCTGAACTTCCTGCTATCATCCAGCTGGTCAGGAGCAAAGGGTCCACTAGGGGCAGCTGCACTCACCAGAGGCGCTCCTCGCCCAGAGCAGAGGTGCTTCTTGTGGAAGTTCACCATCTGATTCAGCTGCGATAGTGCGTAGGCACGATCCTCCAATGACGCACTCTTCATCCCAGCCTCAGTCAGAGGAGCCTCAGGCTTGTCATAACTCGCCTTACCGCCCCATCTCGCCGCGACCAGCTCAGCAGACTTCGCAGGGTCGATCAAATTCCCCGACCACCCAGGCATATTGCTCAACCTCCTAGTCAACGCGTCTACCGACGCAGCCAAGTCTTCGTCCGTCACGGTGTAAGGGTCGACCTTCTCCCTGTCGTCCTGACCCACATCCGGAAGCCTATAGTCCCCGCGGATGGCCTCCATCGCGGTCCTCTCGGCTTCCTCAGCCTCCTCTTGCGTGGCCACAGCTCTAGGAATCAGGAGCGCGACCTCAGCCGGCAACGACTTCTCCATGTTGATTGGAGTATTCTTGGGAAGGATTCTTCGATCATCTCCCTCCCCGCTGTACACGTATTCCCGAGCAGCCTTTCGGTACTCCTCAGCGGTAGCCCCTCTGTAGTTGGAGGCCTTGCTCGGGCCTTCCTTCCCAGCCTCGGTACCCCGAGGCGTGGGCTCCTTCGTCTCGGTGGAGCCCTTCTTGGAGCCTTCCTGATCCACGTCCATGTCGTCCTTCTTCTTCTCCGTCACGGACAGCTTCCCAATGTCAGGAAGGGTCACATCATCATCCTTTCCTGACCCGGCGCCCCTATCGGGGGCCGGCTCGGTCCTCGGTTGCCCCGAAGAACTCGCCCCAGGATCCACATCGCCCTCGTCATCCACATGTGGTCGCTTTCCCCACACGATCTTCGTCTTCGGCTTCAGTGGGACAGCGACACCTCCAGCCATATGGTGTCCAGGCCAAGTGGCTCCCTCAGGGTCATCTTCGAACCATGATTTCCCGAACGGGCACCCATCCCTACCAAGGATCTCCTTCCTATCGGAAGGGGTTCCTGAATGTGACAATGCCGACACATGAGATAGTAACACCTCAACCGCGGACTGTGCCAACGTGTCAGGCATCTGCTCCCTCGTCGGGATAGTCCGCAGCTCCGGAGCGAGGTGGCCGGCAATCATGCTGAAAGGCGCAGTCCCCAACCGCTTGCCCAATACCGCCTCGTTCAGCGCGTTGAAGTACTTCTGCAGCTTCTCCAACATTGCCGTCGCCGCCATCAGCTGGGGATGAAACATGGGCATCCGCCACGCGCGCCCAAGGGCGGAATCCACGTGCGATGCGATCACAGAGATCGTCCCTACCAGCAAGTGCGATGACGCAACCTCCGGCACCCAAGTCGGGTCGTCCAAAGGAATGCATTGACCTGTCTGCGCGTTCAGCAAGGTAGCCCTCACCCCCGGCGCTCGAAGACAATCATACGCCCTGCGGTTCGGGTCACTAACGACTCCACGAACCATGTAATCATCCCGATCGGGCATATCTGCCCAGTCCCCCGGAGGTGCTCGCCCATGATGGTACTTCGCCTGAATGTCCTGCCTCATCCCTAACGGGATATGGGCAGCCTCGGACGCCACCTTCTTCATGTTCCATTGCTGATCACCCCACGGCGTAGACTTCCGATCTCGAGGATTGATGTACTCCTGATCGATCCTTCCAGCAGCTCGGGAAGCATCCAACGCCCCGTACATGAAATCGTTATGCACAGCCCTCTCCAATACCGCATTCCACTCGCTATCGCGATTCGGGAACACAATGTGGCTAGTCTCGTTCGCCTTCCTCCACTCCTCCGCGGTAACCCGCTCTTGAGTGATTGCCTTGTTCCTGATCACAGCATAGATGAAGGGCTCACCAGCCTCCCTAGCCAGGACATGCTGAACGATGAACCTCCTATTCGACCTGCTTTCCGCCGGTCTTGCTGATGTCCGCGAGCCCCTCGTGGATTGATATGAACCATGCTCACGGTGATGCCGAACTTCCGCTGACTCCAACTCGGGGGCCTCCCCCGGGTGCTCCGGGTACGGCGTGTTTGCATAATTGTGTATGCCCCCTCGAGACTCCTGGGTTGAAGCCGCCTTCGGGGTCGCTGCAGTATCCCGCAGGTCCCCGTCGTCGTCCGTGTACTTCGGAGCATAGGAGATAGGCACACCCGGGCCACCTGCACCCGACGCCTCCTCCTTCTTCTGACCACCAACAGGTTCTCGAGCCCTGCGTTCCTCCCTAACGGGCGACGCCGCTCGCTTTGCCGCAGGCGATTCCATCGGCGGCTCTGTCGTAGTCGTAGTGGCCTGAGGCACCTCAGCTGCCCTACCGGGAGTCTCTTCCTCACCTACAGCGGGAGCCTCGGCTTCCTTCTCCGGTTCCATCTCAACGTCTCCGGCGAACTCCAGCACCTCGGCCTCGGTCGGGACCCCACCATCGTTGAAGGTATCCGTAGGAAGATCGACCCCTTCCCTATCGGGTAGGAGATCATCGACCTCGGCGGAGCCACCCGCGTTCTCCTCCTCAATCGTCGCTCTAGGCGTTCGAAGATTCGAGGACCATCGATTCCCAACTTCGGTCGCCGGGACCTGAGGTGAAGAAACTCTCGGACTCCGAGGTGGGTTCGGCGGGGATTTCGGTCTCACCGATGCCAGCATCTCCTTTGTGACTAACGCCTTAGGAGGTGCTTTCGGGGCAGCGATCTGACCCTCCACTTGCTGACCTGCGTCAGACGATTGCCCTCCAGTGGCAACGCCTACCGGCGGTCCTCCCAGAGCGGCACCTGTCATGTCGACATCCTCAGACTCAGACATCGATCCGCCATCACCCATCTTTGAAGAAGTACCCTCCTTCAGAAGCTTGAGGATGTTGTCCCTGATGTGCAACGTGACAGAACCAGGCCATGTGGTCCTGGTCAGGGAGAAAAAGTCCGGAACTGCCGCAAGGTATGGCGGCACCACGGCCCATGCTCTCTGGACCGGCCGATTCCTGCCGTAGCTGTCAACTTCGCTCCCCCATGACACCGCGTCTGCTGAAACCACTGGGATCAGGTTCGCACGGAGATCGCCCATCTTATGCTGGATCTCCTTAGTCATGTGAATCCCTTGGTCACCCTCTCGATCTAACGATCGCCCCGGACCACAAACCATCACCTTGACCTTGTTGTTGAGTGCGACCAGCGACGCCACGTCCTTACTCCACACGGTCGCCGCGTCACTTCTGGCCTTCCATGCGTTCCTCTCCCACCTGTACAGGTAGGATCCACGGAGACCAAAGACATACAGGTCATGCTTGGCGGCATCCGCGTTGCCGTACTTCTGGACGCAATCGTCCGTCCGCTTGTCCATCAGCTCGTACGCCTTGTCAATCATCATCCGAAGGGATGTCTCCTCGTTATCACGAGTGCTGGTCACGTAGTGCACCTCACAGTTCTTGAACGGCCGGTTATCTGGGGAACCCCTCAACCGGTCATTCTTTGTCCTGCACTTGAGGATGTCCTCCGCCAACGTTGCTGGGTCCATCCCTTTCTTGTTCTTCGTGGATGCAGTGTTGAACGTCTGATCCAGCAGATAGAACACAGTCGCATCCGGGGCCGCGGACTCCTCTTTGAACGCCGGAGGACCGTACCCGGCCGCCATGGCCGCAGCGATCCTCACCGCAGCACCTGTCCCACTAGCCGCTAAACACCGAAGCAAGATTACCATCTTGTCTTGGTAGCGACTCATCTCGTGCAGAACAATGGATGGGTAGATGGACAGCATCACATCCGCTAACACGGCGATTGCCCATGCGTCCCACAGCCTTTCCATTTGTACGGGATCAACTGCCACACGGGAGTATCCTCCCTTCGGCAGCTCCATAGCTGGCGGAACGACCTTCCCACTCCTGACCAGGCGCATCACCTTCCTAGCTTGCTCGAAACACTCAAGCTCCTGCGGGAAGAGAGCACCCCGACCAACGGCCTTTGCCTCGTCCTTGATCTCGGTAAGGTATCCCTTCGTTAGGGTGAGCACAAACGTTTCACCCCGGATGGCCTCAAACATGTTCGACTTCGGCACGATCCTGGCGAATAGTGCCCCACCTTCCGCCTCGGCAGCCTGAGAGGTCCCTGGAGCAGCACGCATGTTCTCCTCTTCAACGGAAAGACCTATCGGTCCCATGTAGTTCTCTGGGAAGAACTTGTGCATAGCCCACACTACCGATGGAGCATGCGGATTCCACTCGACGAATGGGTTGTAGTACTGCAGGGTGCTATCGCCCCCTGAGTTGCACAGCTCCACATATTGCGAGTCCGCCGCAGGCTTCTCAAGCTTGATGCAGATCCCACAGATCCCCAACCTCGCGTTCGGGAACACTCGTTGGGCTCCTCGCTTGACACCCTTCAGGTGGGGATTGTCGCTAAACAGATTCTCGGACTCGTCCGGTTGCGCGATGCAAATCGCGACCCTCGCCCACGTGTTCTGACCGTAATGCGACAGAGTGCTGTATCCCAGGGCCTCGACCGCTTTCAAAGATGTCCACACCCCTACCCATTCATCACTCGCGGTGGACGCAGTAACCTGCATACCACCCAGGATGCTCCACAACGAGGATTGCGAAGTTCCGTGGATGAGGACCTTCTCAGTGTCCGTCTGGCCCCTGAAATTGATGGCCAAATCGAAGAATGCCCATGCATCGTCGGGACCAATTTCCACGTCAGTGGTACTCGCCGGATTCTTGGGCGAGATCCTCAACACCTGCCTACGATCCCAGTCAAAGGCATCATGCAGGGACGTGACCACACCTGACATCTGTCCCATCGCGTGCAGGTACCCCCGCATCCCTGGCTTATCAGCCGACGCGAACTTTCTGACCGACGGGACCGACGAAAGCCTTCGTCCCGAGGAACATCTAACGATCTCCTCCCTGTTTCTCCCTTCCGTCAGCATCATCGCGTCCACGACCAACTCCGGAGGCGTGAACAAAGCGTTCGGCCTCTCGCTCATCCAGGCACGGATTGCGTTGAAATGGTGCTCCGCATCACCGAAATCATCTCCGCTATACAGAGGGTGATCTCCGAATGCCACCTCTGCCTGATCAGCGACCGCCTTTACCAAGGCAGTCTGCGGGTGAACCGTCTTCCACTCCGGCCAGGCTTTCGGGTCTGCAGCCCACATTCCTCCGCATGGTTCAGCTGCCGGCTCCGTACTGCTATCCATGGGTAGCGCGCTCTTGCCACTTTCAATGCTCTCCTCAATCGCGAACACGATATGGTAAGGAAGCAAGAAAGCAGGGTCCGTCGGAACCGCAGCGCAGAGAATGGCCGCCAAGTGCACGGCGTTCAACTCCGTGACCTCCACTCCCCGGCGCTTCATCTCAGCCACTATCGCAGCAGTCCTGATCGCCCGGTACCGAAGCAGCTTTTCATGGTCCGTCACCGGCATGTGCGACTTGTCGAGCTTGTCCTTGCTGATGTGGGACACCCTGCCAACCAGTTCGTCGAACCTCGCAGCACTGTCATCCTCAATCAGCTGATCAGCCTTCTCCATATCTGGATCAATCGTGGTGAACTTCGGATCCTGTCCCCTAAACCCTTTAATCGTCCACTCGCGGTACCCCGCAAGCAAACAACTGGCCACAGCCTTAGGCTTCTCCATACCCAAGCCCATCTCCAGGTCCCAGGACGGCCGCGGAGGCGTCGCCATGCAGTGCCCCAGGCCCATTCCGCCAGCTGCCGCCATGCGTCAGCAGGTTCGGGCCACCGGCCACGGAACCACGGAGGAACCGGGAACCCAGCCTACCGGCCAGAATTCCCCTGTCCTTCAGAAGGCTCAGCCTACCGGCCAGAGACCCTCTCCCTAGAACAAGAACCTAGAAGATGAATAATAGACCGAATCCGTTCTTCACGAAGTAGAAGAAAACCTTAGTGATAGGCATATCTGCCTCATGCTTCAGTACTGGTCAGTAAGCGCACTGAGTCGCCTGTGAATGTGGTGCGGTTGCCCGCAGTGTGAGCCAGCTTGATCAAGCAAATGCTACGCGGCAACGAAGTTGTTCAACCACTTCCCAACAGCAAGCAATCGGTCGTGCTGAGAGAGAGTATCCCCTCCTCGCATCTTGCAGGTACTCCAAAACGAATTGAAGGACTTAGAAGAAAAACACCTAAACACAATCCCATGCCTCTTGAGACCACATTGGCAAGCGCAAACAGACTTACAATCAAACCCATGCGTGGTAGCAACTCCTTCAACCTCACCTTCCTTTAATATATTGCATTTGGGTCGGTAGAGAATGATCGGAACACATCCACTGGTCCGAGCATCACAAGCCAAGTTGAACCTTTGCCTAACGGCAGCCTCGGTCCTATCCCTGAGCTTTCTGGTCTGTCCCCACTTCCCAGTCCTGGAATCAACCCTATCGGGTGCAAGATCATTAAGAACAAGCACAATATAACAAAGGCTATCGCCTTCAATCCTACCAGACCGTATGATGTGATTCCTGTAACCAGGAGCAATTTGAAGCGTGACAACCCTGCAAAGATCACTATACGCAAGAACTCCGGCTATCGCCTGGTCCGCAATAATAGTTTTCTCGCATCTTTTCCCTCCTTTTTCCTCGTCAATCACGATTCCCTCGTACTCAGAGAGTAACCTCTCAATGAGCCGATTGAAACCGGATTTTGCACCTGATTCCATGCGTACCCCCCTAAGCGGGGGCAGTCCAGGAGCGGCAGGGGGCTTAAGACAGGGTTGGGTGGGTTGGGCCAAATATTCCTGCAGGTATCCCGGCAGAAACATACCAAGGGTGTGCAGATTTCTATTCCACACGACCTTGTCAATGCAGGCCTTAGTGAAAATGTCTGCGCCTTGGTAGTGAGACGGGCACGCAACGAACCGAAAAATTCCATCATTAAAACGTTCGTTGAGCCACGAGATGTCAATGCGCTGCGTCCTTGACATGTAGCGCATGTTGGGATTATTCCCAGTTATAACGATCCGGCATGCCGATTCGTTATCCTCCAGCACGTTGATAATAAACGGCTGGGTCTCCTTTCCCTTCCCAATAGCGTGCTGCCAGAGGGTAGCTAATGCCATTCCCTCCTTGGACACTCCATGGTCGAGAGCAACAATCTCTGCTTCGGGAGTCGACTTCGAAACGGAAGTCTGTTTCTTGCTTACTCCAGTGATGGGCATGTAGGTCCTAGGACCCACAAGGCAAATGAGCACTCCCGATGTGCTCTTGGAATCAGTACGATCCCCAGCCAGATCCGCATCACAGTAAGCAACCAACTCAATGAACTCTGGGCTATCGCCCACCCAACCGTACAAATGAAGATCGAGCGTAGAGTTCACATATGAGATTAACCTGTGGAGCTTGCGGTCACAAAGATGATTCCACTTCGTGACCCGGCTGGCTAACGCCTGCACGGGACGAATTAGGTCATATCTGCCCATCCGAGCTCCGTAGAGAACCTTCATCAGCACCGCCGCCGCGTCATTTCCGAGGCATCCTGGCTGCGCATTGACGGTCTCCATGTCCATCGCCTGGTTGAAGAGTTTGTCAAATTCAGGATTGACGGAATTCTCGTCAAACTCCGGCTTGCTCTCGTCCAGGAACGGAGTTTCAACCTTCTGCAGCTTCTTCGGGTACTTTCCCTGACACAGCTCAATGTATCTATCGACACATGCCTGCATGAAGCTGCTCTCGCTGTACTTGATGAACCTTATCGTGGTTTCCGGCTTGGGGATGTCCTTAGAGAGTAACCCCTCTGGACCAAACCTCAAGTCGGGTTGCTCCTTATCAGGAGGATTGCCGACCGTCCACGCCAGTCTCGGGTCAAAGTGACCCTTGACCACCTGTTGCGTGAATTCGTGCTCGCAGCCAAGATATCTCTTGAGCTGCCTTGGTTCCTCCATCTTGATGACCTTCGAGATCAGCGCCCATCCTTCTGCGATGTTCTTCGCCGGCCCACTCATCTTGAAGTCATCCACGTACACGACAAGGAAGAGGTCGAGCTCCTCATGCCTAAACACGCTGGCCCAATTCACCTTGACGTAACCGACCTTCTTCAGCATTGCCTCACAGTGCTGCTCCCAAAAGGTGCCAGCGTCTGGATGCCCATATAGTGCGAGCACGAGGACAACGACTGGATCCTTATACCTGGGATTTCCGCTGCCGTCGAACCACTCAGGTGGCCATTGGTCGCGAGGAATCCTCACCCAAGTCTTCTTTCCCTTCAAGCGGGCCTGAGTGTACGCGGACTCCCCATCACTCACTTCCAGAAGATTCCCTGGAAGTAACCCGTGAGCATCACCCATCTTACCCGCCGCCATAGTAGCGGGGCAGGAGGTGTTCTCGGAGAACAGGGCCCAATGCCCGATCTCGTCACGGACGAAGCATCCCTCGAACACGACTCGCCCTTTATATTTGCGATTTGGATCGTCCTCCGGCAGCTCGTGATTCTTCTCGACACAAATGTCGAAAATTCTACCAACATGGATCTTCTCCCCTTCCTTACGTGCCTTGGCCGCAACATCATGCCACTCTTGGACAGTTGACAAGTCCCAGCATCCCTGCGAAGTTAACTTGTCCCACTCCTTCTGAAGAGCGGCCTTAGCCTTGGCATTCCCAGCTTGTTCCTTCTTGTTCACTGGCCTAGCGACACAAGCATACAAGGGAGGAAAGACACCTGAGCTCTTTGGCCGATGAGAAAGGGATATCTCCCCCCTGGGCATAGAGAACTCAAAGGTCTTTCCATCAGAACCAATCGTAGGGGCAGCAGCAGCTATACCAGTGCTTCCGAAACCCGCGGATCCCCTATCGGTTCCCCGCTTGGCTTTCCTAGGAACGATTGACGCGTCAATGAGCATAACACGCTCTAATACGATCTGTGCAATGCGGTCCCCGGGATTCACGATGAAGTCCTCACCCCCATGATTAAAGAGGATGACCTTGATCTCTCCGTCGTAGTCGGGATCAATGACCCCACCGCCTACAGCGATCCTATTCTTCACGGCTAGTCCTGACCTGGGAGCTATCCTAGCATATACCCCAGCGGGCATCTCTATCGAGATTCCGGTGTTGACCAAGCCTGACCCCCCTGCGGGAATACATGCTCCCTCAGAGGCATAGGTATCCAAACCCGCACTTCCCGAAGTAGCCCGCGTCGGGATCTTGGCAGCCTCACTGTTAAGACTGACGTACAAGGTATTCGGCTTCTTCTTCCATCGCTGTTCAACCGGGTCAACCTCGACCGGCATTGCATTCGCGACCTTCTTGAAAGTGCCGTTCGGGTACCACGCTCCAACGATTGCCTCGCACATTTCACTCGGATAGAGAGCAGTCGTTGGGGTGACTGACCCCTCAATGCGTGCATGAAGGTATCCCTTCTCGTGCTTGCATTTCCGACCTGACAGCTCATCAATGAGCTCCTTGGAGGTCGTCGCAACCTTCCACTGTTTCCTGATTGGCACACCGTCCTTGTCCTGCATCCCGAAATCACAGCCGTCGAAATCAACGGTCTCGACATCAGGATCAGCAAGAAACCTCTGCATGAACGGTTGCTTCCATCCAAGACAGTGTCTAGGCCACTCAAATGCAACCCTGCCCCCTCCTCGCCTAACGGCTCGGGAGGCCCGCAGGAACGCCGCAAACATTACCTGAGAATTCCTTCTAAGATCGTTCAGGTGTGATGCAAACTCAGCACCGTGAATCGAAAGGTTGACATACTGCCATGTACTCCACGGTCCGCACGGAATTGACGCCCACAGGTCACACCCAGGATTATCCTCGATGATCCCAATAAGCCGACTAACGTCTTTGGCTTTGGTGATGTCAAATGAGCCAACGTGAACGCGAATTGCATCGCCTCCACACTCCATCATCACTGCGGACAAACGCGAGTCAGGTTCACACGCAAACTCGATGAGGAGCTTGCGGCCAGGCGCTGGAGCAGCCGGGTCCCTCTCAGGATGTTCGCGGCGTCTTTCTTCCCTTAGGGATAACTCCCGTTCGGTTTGAACATATATCTCCCGAGACCGGGTGGACATCTGTCTCCAACTATCCGCATCAATTGAATTGGGTTTTCCGGTGCCTGCGTATGGCCGCTCACGCCTATCGGCGGATTGGCCATAATCGATCCTGTCTCCGTGCAGCTTATGACCCGTCTTCGGACCTCCGGCAGGTTTGGCTCCTTCTTCCTTTGGCTTAAACCTACCGTGGGGAGCACATCCCTTATCAAAGAGGATGGTCACACCAGTCCAGAATCCACGCGTGAAATGCCGATGATTGGGAGCATCGTGATGACGATCATCTCTCACCCAATTTCCAACGGCATCAAGCCCCCGCATGTGCGTGACCCTAACGGTGTCAAGCTCCTCATGCGAAGGACCACCTGGAGGAAGGTCCTCGTTCGTTGTCCCGAAGAACTTCTTCCGCACCTCAACGTGGATGCGATACCAGGCGCTGTCCTCGTCGTGCCGCTCCCAGTAATCTGAGACGCACGCGTCGCCACTCCCTTGGACAGCCTTGCTCTGAATGGCCCCATCAGACTTGGAAGAGCTACCGCCCCCCTCGTCCTGTTGGTCATCATCGTCATCATCAGGATCATCAAATCGACCTTCATCGAAGTCGAATTCATCCCTGATCTTCTTACTCGGCTTAAGGTCAGCCCTTCGGTCAGCTAACGCCTCCCGAATGGTCCGAGTCCTAGCATCATAAGATGCCAACATCGGGAACACGTAGGGCTCCTCAGGGTTCTTCCAGATACGTTTGACCTGGTGTATACTTGGTTTCCTGAGACCCCTTTGGATGTGCTCGAGATCAGCAACGAGATAGTCGCCCTTCCACAGCCCCCCTGGTTCTAACCGATAGCCCAGAAATAGGCCTGGCTTGGAAGATGGGGCGAACTTCGGATCCTCCTCTATCTTGATGAAGTCCCGCTCTTTCTTCTCGGCGGGCAGGGCAGTAGTGACGCTTGTCTCTTCAACCTCTACCTCATCAATGGGAACAAAGTCCGGCTCGTCGTTGCATTCGGGTTCATACTCCTCGTTCTCATAGATCTCGGCCTCGTCCTCATCGATCTGATCAAAATCACAGTCGAAATGAGTTTCTCCAGTCCATTCGTGGTTACCTCCACGGTCGTTCTCGGCCTGGAGCCAGTTTTCGTCAACAACAAATTCGGTCGATCCGTCCAGATAGTTGAGGACTGTGCTCCGCCTCCTGCCAAGGTCTTTGATCTTGACTGGACAGCTCGTCCCTATCGGGATAAAGAGCTCGGTTCGCGCTTCAACGTGGACGCGAGTGAGAACCTTCTCGTCTTCATTTGCGATCCAGTGGTCTCCTCCTTCATCAACGTCCTCTGAGTCGATCTTCCCAGCATGTTTGGAGTTGTTTTGGGCGTTTTGAACCCCCCCCTTTCTATCCCTGCGAATCTTGGGAGCAATGGGGTAGAAGTCGACCAGACAACCAAACGGCAGAATGACTCCGCTGAAGTTCCCGTTACCGTGGCGTCGCATCCACGGTGATCCCTCACCGCGATTTTCGATGTTCCTTGCCATGGAAAAATGCCTAACGGCAAATGGCCACCATCGAGGTTCAAATCCAGCTTGACGCAGGAGCACACGTGCCCCGTGAAGAACGAGCTTAACCTTGTTCTCGATCAGGCCATTGGTCTTGGGCATGCCCGGTGTAGAAAGCCGGTGCAATGCTCCAAGCGTAGTGACAGCATTCTTCAGCTCTGGGGCCTGGTCGCTGTACACTAACTTCAGAGTTTGCCCCCCTGCAAACCTGCGAAATGCCTCCAGCGTATTGCTACGGGATCTGGATTGCACAGGGAGGACTTCGAGGTAGTCAGTAGCGAGGTCATAGAACACTATCGCGTCCGCCTCGCCATGAAATCCTCGATCCTTCAATCCGCGCAACACCATCGTGTCAGCAGTGGTTAGGTCCCCGAAACTTACCACGTCATGCGCAGCAGCACCACCTTTGCGGCGAAGCTTGACATTCTCCATCTTCGCACGCTGGCAGTGCGGGCAATATGGGTTCTTCGGGAGATGGGTAAGCATATGGCGAAGCGTCTTAGCATCTGCCCGCCATTCAGCCTCTGTGCGGAGTCCGGAGAGAAAGTTTATCTCGACAATGACACCATCATCCCCTTCCCCCGGGCCAGGAAAAGGTGGTGAGTGGCTATCGCCCTCACCCCCCTGTTCCGCCTTTCCGGGAAGAGCAACGGTCTCGCACTTGACCCGAAACCACGTTTCACCCGTCCAAGGGACATCAGATGCTATCGCATGCTGATCCCTTTCGGATAACTCCCATAGACTATCAACCAGCACCTCATGGGTAACCCCATTTCGATGAACGACAGTTTTCCTGTAGTTGTCCAATCGATCAACCCCAACGGGGCAATCATCGCCTATCGGCACAAACTTTGCTTTGCGCGGAAGCCGGTGCTCCTTCACAACATGGCCCGACCGCTCAGTGCGCCAGGTGTCCTGTAGCTCACTCTTGGCCGCAAGCTCAGACCTGCACAGCGGAATCTCGCTGGTTTCAAGCCCTCGATACGCCGCCCCGGGGGCAGGCATAGCAGGGATTGGCTCAGCATCATCAAGAGTGGGAGAAACGAACTGAGTGTCACCATGAGGAAGATATGGCACGTTGTTGATGACATCCAATGTCACCGTCCGGCCCGAAGGACACGTGAGAGTAGGCTTGCAACCTGCAGCCCATACAAACGAATATCCCATATCCATACAACGCTTTCCAACGGATATGATGGATGGAGTGGACTCAAGGACGTGTGCCTCAATCACCTCGTCCAGGTTGCCAACATCAGCATCAACACGACCAGCGGTGCGAGTCGCCCCGTTGGCAGTGTGCAGCGCATGAGTGTGTCCGCCTTTGGCAATCAGGGCCCTATCGGGTCCTTTCAAATCACCGAGACCGACCAGATCCATTGGGCAACCAGTATCTACCAGCCACCTCACCCCATCGTATCCAACAGGTGCAGCAACCTTCTGAGTGTACTTCGGCTTTCGTACAACGCGATGTCCCCGCACATCACCAGGGTTGGTATCGATGTCCTCGTCATTGTCTAGGAGCACTTGGGCGTGAACAGCCGCTGCTCTTATCAGAGCACTTTGAACCTCCCTAGCAATTCTCTTGCGCGAAGGGAACTTAATCGCATTTGGATGGCTGTATCCAGCCTCTCGGCAACGATTCACGACCCTGCCCGTATTGTCATTCTCAATCGAAACAACAAACACATCAGGAAGATCGGGAATCTTGGCCCTGAGAGGTTCCCTACCGGGACCCTTCGGGAAGTACTTTTTCCTCCAGGACAGTACAACCTCCGCATCATCGCAATACCAAAACGTCGTCTTGGTATCACTTCGTCTTGGGAGTCTCCTGAACAAGGTTTCTCGGCGATCACAAAAGTTCACCCCGATATCCTCGATCACGGTCCCATTTGCGTCAACTGTCCGTCTCCAAATGACTTGGTCCCATTTAGGACCTCCACCGGTAGTGCCGGAGAAGAACAATGCGCCTCGCTCGCTTTTCTCCCAACTGCTAACGCAAGGAGGGAGGCAACCCGGTGCAGACCCACCGGTAGCTGGGGCAACAGCCCACATAGCTGGACACGCCACAACAACACGGTTGGCCTCAGGGTAACGGCCCGCCCCGCCTAAAAATCCGTCAATCCTTGAGCGGGGCTGTCGAGACGCCTCGCCTCCCTATCGGGAGGACTGGGCGTAGGCGATCTAGGGGTATCCCCCTCTTCGTCCTCAACAACCGGACCAGCAGTGGAACGAGGCGTGATGGGCTTCGTGCCTGGTGGTGGTTATGATGCAGGTATTTGCACGGCTGAGCTGTGCACTTGCCATACATCCAGTCGTAGCAGTATCCGAAGAACATAGGCTTGTCCCTAACGGGCCTATCTCCAGTCCTCGGCGTAGAAGGCGCAGCGGGATTCCTTGGGCTCTTGTCGTGCTCGAACCTGCATTCCCGGCCATATTGACACTTCCCAGTCTTCGTATACTCCCAGCACGCCCGATCAGCAGGCCCAGCAGGGGACTGTCTTCTTGGCGATTTGGGAGACGGTGTGCGCTTATCCCTCTGACTGCCTCTTCCAGGAGAAGCTCTGTCTCTCTGACTGCTCCTTCCGGGCGAAGATGATCTCGGCTTCCCGTCAGGTTTCCCATCCCTTCCGGACCTAACGGACCTTGAAGGACTAGGATCACTCTTCCTGGCAAGTGGATCATATCTCCGCACAACACCAGGGGCACCAGGATGCCGATCCCTTTCCCGGGATTGAGAGCCTGATCGTGACCTCTGTTCATGAAAGGTCTGGTACATCTGGAGCGTGTTCTGGCGCTTCTGCCACCGTTCAACACAGTCCTGACAAGCCTTATAAAGCCACGCGAACGACCTAACGGTCACATCGCGATCCCACCTCTCAATGTCAGGCCGCATACAGCGCAGATGACGAACGTTCTCGATGAACACAGCCAATAGTACCCCATCATCGATCTTCTTCCTAATCCCAGAAATGAGATTGTCCCAGGTGCTCAGATAACTCCGGAGCCTTGCCTCATCATCGGAGTGACCTGTCTGCCGGCACTTGAGACTGGTCAACTCAGCAATCTTGAAGGTCTGGTCGTCCTCGACTCCAGTCTGCAGGTGGTTCAGCAGAAGCTTCAAGATCTGTCTCCCCTTGATACCCTGGGGAGGACTCATATTCTGAGCGGCTTCGGTCAGGCGATTCATCTTGTCCCTGACAGCCCTGGTCTTGATACACTCCCTGATAGCACTCGTGAAGTTTGAGTCCAAAATCGGGTACTTACAGGGTCCGCCAAGAGCATCATAGTCAAGCCTTTCAGTCTCTGATATCCACGCTAACGCGTAGTCAGAGTCAAAGCTGAAAGCATTCCTGACCCTCTCCTTGACCTCGGAAAGCCACTCGCGCAGCTTATCAGCTGTCGGCTCAGCAGGCAGCACGATCGTGGTGCACTTATGATGGAACCGATCCTTATCGACAACGGTGGAAATCAGAGCCCCTATCGGGGTACATGAGGTAATCCTGCAACTTTCACACAGTCTCGCAGGCATAGGGCAGCAAACTTCACACGCCCTCATTCCGCAACCAACGCAAGGAACAAGAGGGAAACCAGGCTCAGGGATTCTGCTACACTTAGTGCACCTGTCCCGTCCATCATCTCCCCTCAAGGCTTCAGGGAGAAGACCACCATCTCCCTGCCTACCGGCACCATTCACACTATAGCCGAGGCTAAGACCCGGCCCAAGGTTACCACCGCTCGCAACACTCGAGGGGTAACCCGTGGCATTGCTAGACTGACTAACGCCAGCGCCAACCCCTTGGTGACTAACGCCACCTCCGTAGGCAGGACCATAGAAGCTGGAACCACACTGATTGTTCCCAATTCCATGAGCATCCGCAGCACTACCGTGGAACCCAGGCGCTCCACCAGGGTAACCCCCGGTATGAGCCCCTCCACTCGGGCCTCCAGAAGGCCCAGCGGGATCTTGGCCTCCACCATAATGTCCAGGACCTGGCGGTGGAGCTGGGGCATGTCCAGGCCCACCACTTCCGCTTCCACCTTGACCAGGTGGTCCGCCTCGCCCACCACCTCCCCCGGGAGGAGGAGGAGGGGGCGGTCCAGCTTGAGCGCGTTCATGCCGAATATTGCAGCGTGCACATCGCTCAAGGCCGTCATTTCCGAAGTAACTGTGATTCTCACAAACGTGAGTCCCACAATCCGTACAGAGATACATGGAGACCTCCTGAGCATTCTTGCGGCATGCCCAGCATTTCATCTTCAGGAACTGACAATTGCAACAGTCCCCGTCGTCACCACGACAAAGCCCGCAGAATTCACGACTGCATGTCACACACGAGAATTCAGCATTCGGGCGCCTACGGTCGTTGGGATCATCGAGGGCACAAATCTTTGGCGCGTCTGGGCCATCACCGCTGGGAGCCCCTCTTGCAGCCGGCACTGAGGCCTGTCCACGATCCGAAGGAGCTCCAGCAGTCCCTCGCCTATCGCCGGGACTCTGGGTGTCGGCGCTGACTCTGCTTTGAGGAGTCCTCCACTCATCACCAGGACTCTGGATGTCGGCATGGACCCTATTATCCCCACCACCTCCTGAATGACGACCTGGGTTCGGAGAGACGTTCCCGCTATCGCGGATTGGCCTATCAAAATTCGGAGAGACGCTCCCGCTATCGCGGATCGGCCTCTCCCCCCTCGATTGTCGACTCCGGGCCTCAGATCCCCTATCGGGGACGGCAGCAGGCCTCGGGCTCCTATTCCTACCCGCATCCCTATTGGGGGAAATAGAAACGTCCCCCCTTGCGCGCGCGGGGACCACCCCTTGCACGCTCCGGTGGCGAATGCGACCTGTCAGGCAACCCCCGAACCCTCCTGCTCCTGCTGTCGGACCTCTCCCTAACGGGATAGATGGGATGCCTGTCTGCGCGAGAAGGATCGACCCTATCGGGCACATTCGGCAAAACATGATCAGGCAAAACACCGCCTCCGCCTGGTCTCACCGGCAGGCCAGTACCCCGGCCGTCACCTTCCCCTGGTGTAGGCGTCGGTGACCTGATCCTATGTCCTTGCCCCGCAAATGCATGGTAACCAACATTCCGCCTTTCTCTGGGTTGTGGAGGAGCTTCATTAATCTGCTGGACACCCTGAATGATGCCAGCAGCCTCGTCAAATTGACCCTCCATCTCAAAGAGCTGGGACATGATTCTGTTGTTCGCGGCGCTAAGGTTACGCACGTTACCATCGATAGCGCTGACTCTCCGCATAACACCTTCAAGTGTACTCCGGAATGTGCCGAGCTCTCGCCTAACGGCAGGCTGCACTTGGTCACTGCTGGCAGGAAGATTACGGATCTGTCCTTGGATGCCATCAACGACCCGATCCACAATTGCCGATCTCGCTTCATACTGTTCAACATGTGATTTCACGGTTTCAAACCTCGAAATGATGTCGTCATGATGATCCCTACGTTGACGTTGAATTCCTCGAGCCAGATCCTGCATCTTACGATTGATCTCGTCAACAGCCTCATGCCAGTCCTGCGGGGAATCATGCCCTGATGGTCTATCGACCTCCTGAGAACCCCTTCCACTCTGCAGTCTAGACACTCGATTAACAAGACGAGTGTGCTCCTCTTTGACCCCCTCAATAGATTCAGAGGCCCACTTGGCAAATGTCTCGTGATCAAGGAGAGCTTTCTCGATCTTCAGGTTTAACTCCCTGAAATTTGCATCGACTACACTGCCGCTGGCCCTATCGGACGGATGCGCGACAGGGTTCGGGTTCCATACACCTGCCGGGGTCCGCATCCCAACGGCTTTCTCTACCGAGAACATCCGTTTCTCAAGCTTGTCCAAATCCTTAAGGGTCTCGTCCTCAGAAGCAGCATGGCTTCTGCGGGCAGCCTCACTATTCTCCTGAATCATCAGGCGAAGCCGATCAGTCGATGCCTCATTGTCCCTGACAGATTCATGGACCTCGTGGGACAGTAGGTTAATCCTCTGTTCCACGACCTCGGCTTGCTCATCGATGGCTTGCCTCACAATGGCCTTGCTATCGGGAATAACTTCCCTTGCGAACCGTTGAACTATCATTCGCATCCTCCCGGCATCAGATTGAGTCGCAACCTCAGCTGCCAGGCGATCGACCTTGTCCTTCGTCCGTTGACTCTCGTCGCTCCATTCCCTTCGCATGGAACTCACCTGACCGTTCAGTACCCTGATTTGGTCAGCAAAGATGTGGAACGCCTTCGCGACTGAGCCAGAAACCTCACCTCTCTCGAGCATCTCCTGGATGTGCAAATCGAACACCTCCTTCGCCCTAGCGTCACCTGATTCGCCGGAAGACTGGGATCTGAGGGCGGGAGGAGTCGATATCTCGATCCTTTCAGGAGCCCCACTAGCCCCGGCATGTCTTCTGGGGTCATCCACGGGACAATCATCAATCCTGGATGGTCTACTCGGGGTAGATCCCCTTCTCCGGCTATCGCCAGATCGAGGATCAATGTTGGATGCACGCGACTCGGGGGTGGAGTGGATGTGAACATCAGCGGGATCGGGCATCTCCTCATCCTGCGGAGTTGAAACCATTGGTGAGGGGCTAGCCCTCCTCGCCTTTGACCTATCGGTCTCAGCGGCGAGAGGCGACGGTCTCTTCGCAGAAACACTACGTTCCCTGGCAGTCGAACCCCATTGAGGTGTGAACTCGTTGCTAGACCTCAGAGTTTCAAGATCACTGGTATCTCGCCCTAACGGGCTAGCGATCGACGGACGATCTTCAATCCCGAGTGCATTGGCAAGCCGACCATCTCTGGCACCTGTCCTAACAACATCGGCAGCCCGCTCAGTGATCCTCGGTGAACCAGTAACCCGGTTCGAGTTCACGTCTCTCTGACTCAACGGACCTCCAAATGTGATGTTGGGAAAGGGGGGAACATTCGGGGAATCACCAATCGCCGGGGGACCTACCGGTCCCTCGCGGTCATGAATGGCCTCCAATCCCCGAAGAACTTCCCGACTGTCCCTGGCTCTCTCTCTCTCGCTTCGGGCATCCCTGTCAACGCGAAGGTCCCTGGCAGCTCCACGAGAGAGGCTCCTGGGCCTCGCAGCATCACGGATCCTAGCATTTCGTCGTGGTTGGTCCTCCTCCTCATCACGGCGATCCGCAAATGCGGCATACTCGTCATCATCGTCGACCTCAAACTTGGCAGCGGCGGGACTAGTCCTTGCAGTCGCACGGCTGCCTGCATCTCGGCGCGAATGGCTCTCCTCCTCATCCGCAAAATTGTAACCTTCGCCATCATAATACTCGGATTGGCAGTATTAGGGTT
>CAUJNA010003622.1:291735-484638 GCA_963377175.1 Effrenium voratum
ATCGGTCCCATGTAGTTCTCTGGGAAGAACTTGTGCATAGCCCACACTACCGATGGAGCATGCGGATTCCACTCGACGAATGGGTTGTAGTACTGCAGGGTGCTATCGCCCCCTGAGTTGCACAGCTCCACATATTGCGAGTCCGCCGCAGGCTTCTCAAGCTTGATGCAGATCCCACAGATCCCCAACCTCGCGTTCGGGAACACTCGTTGGGCTCCTCGCTTGACACCCTTCAGGTGGGGATTGTCGCTAAACAGATTCTCGGACTCGTCCGGTTGCGCGATGCAAATCGCGACCCTCGCCCACGTGTTCTGACCGTAATGCGACAGAGTGCTGTATCCCAGGGCCTCGACCGCTTTCAAAGATGTCCACACCCCTACCCATTCATCACTCGCGGTGGACGCAGTAACCTGCATACCACCCAGGATGCTCCACAACGAGGATTGCGAAGTTCCGTGGATGAGGACCTTCTCAGTGTCCGTCTGGCCCCTGAAATTGATGGCCAAATCGAAGAATGCCCATGCATCGTCGGGACCAATTTCCACGTCAGTGGTACTCGCCGGATTCTTGGGCGAGATCCTCAACACCTGTCTACGATCCCAGTCAAAGGCATCATGCAGGGACGTGACCACACCTGACATCTGTCCCATTGCGTGCAGGTACCCCCGCATCCCTGGCTTATCAGCCGACGCGAACTTTCTGACCGACGGGACCGACGAAAGCCTTCGTCCCGAGGAACATCTAACGATCTCCTCCCTGTTTCTCCCTTCCGTCAGCATCATCGCGTCCACGACCAACTCCGGAGGCGTGAACAAAGCGTTCGGCCTCTCGCTCATCCAGGCACGGATTGCGTTGAAATGGTGCTCCGCATCACCGAAATCATCTCCGCTATACAGAGGGTGATCTCCGAATGCCACCTCTGCCTGATCAGCGACCGCCTTTACCAAGGCAGTCTGCGGGTGAACCGTCTTCCACTCCGGCCAGGCTTTCGGGTCTGCAGCCCACATTCCTCCGCATGGTTCAGCTGCCGGCTCCGTACTGCTATCCATGGGTAGCGCGCTCTTGCCACTTTCAATGCTCTCCTCAATCGCGAACACGATATGGTAAGGAAGCAAGAAAGCAGGGTCCGTCGGAACCGCAGCGCAGAGAATGGCCGCCAAGTGCACGGCGTTTAACTCCGTGACCTCCACTCCCCGGCGCTTCATCTCAGCCACTATCGCAGCAGTCCTGATCGCCCGGTACCGAAGCAGCTTTTCATGGTCCGTCACCGGCATGTGCGACTTGTCGAGCTTGTCCTTGCTGATGTGGGACACCCTGCCAACCAGTTCGTCGAACCTCGCAGCACTGTCATCCTCAATCAGCTGATCAGCCTTCTCCATATCTGGATCAATCGTGGTGAACTTCGGATCCTGTCCCCTAAACCCTTTAATCGTCCACTCGCGGTACCCCGCAAGCAAACAACTGGCCACAGCCTTAGGCTTCTCCACACCCAAGCCCATCTCCAGGTCCCAGGACGGCCGCGGAGGCGTCGCCATGCAGTGCCCCAGGCCCATTCCGCCAGCTGCCGCCATGCGTCAGCAGGTTCGGGCCACCGGCCACGGAACCACGGAGGAACCGGGAACCCAGCCTACCGGCCAGAATTCCCCTGTCCTTCAGAAGGCTCAGCCTACCGGCCAGAGACCCTCTCCCTAGAACAAGAACCTAGAAGATGAATAATAGACCGAATCCGTTCTTCACGAAGTAGAAGAAAACCTTAGTGATAGGCATATCTGCCTCATGCTTCAGTACTGGTCAGTAAGCGCACTGAGTCGCCTGTGAATGTGGTGCGGTTGCCCGCAGTGTGAGCCAGCTTGTTCAAGCAAATGCTACGCGGCAACGAAGTTGTTCAACCACTTCCCAACAGCAAGCAATCGGTCGTGCTGAGAGAGAGTATCCCCTCCTCGCATCTTGCAAGTACTCCAACACGAATTGAAAGACTTAGAAGAAAAGCACCTAAACACAATCCCATGCCTCTTGAGACCACATTGGCAAGCGCAAACAGACCTGCAATCAAACCCATGCGTGGTGGCGATTCCTTCAACCTCACCTTCCTTCAAGATATTGCATTTGGGTCGGTAGAGAATGATCGGAACACATCCACTGGTCCGAGCATCACAAGCCAAGTTGAACCTTTGCCTAACGGCAGCCTCGGTCCTATCCCTGAGCTTTCTGGTCAGTCCCCACTTCCCAGTCCTGGAATCAACCCTATCGGGTGCAAGATCATTAAGAACAAGCACGATATAACAAAGGCTATCGCCTTCAATCCTACCAGACCGTATGATGTGATTCCTGTAACCAGGAGCAATTTGAAGCGTGACAACCCTGCAAAGATCACTATACGTAAGAACTCCGGCTATCGCCTGGTCCGCAATAATAGTATTCTCGCATCTTTTCCCTCCTTTTTCCTCGTCAATCACGATTCCCTCGTACTCAGAGAGTAACCTCTCAATGAGCCGATTGAAACCGGATTTTGCACCTGATTCCATGCGTACCCCCCTGTAGGGGGGGGATGGGTGAATCGGGGGCAGTCCAGGAGCGGCCAAGGGGGCTTAAGACAGGGTGGGTGTTTTGGGCCAAATATTCCTGCAGGTATCCCGGCAAAGAAAAAGGGGGGGAGGTGGTGGGGGAAGAGAAGGAAGGGGGGGGGGTGGGGGGGGGGGGGTGGGTGGGGGTGGGGGGGGGGGGGGGAGGGGGGGTGTGTGGGGGGGGGGGGGGGGGGGAACAAGCGAAAGAGAAAAAAATAAAAAAAGAAACAACAGATACATATATATAGGGTGTGCAGATTTCTATTCCACACGACCTTGTCAATGCAGGCCTTAGTGAAAATGTCTGCGCCTTGGTAGAGAGACGGGCACGCAACGAACCGAAAAATTCCAGCATTAAAACGTTCGTTGAGCCACGAGATGTCAATGCGCTGCGTCCTCGACATGTAGCGCATGTTGGGATTGTTCCCAGTTATAACGATCCGGCATGCCGATTCGTTATCCTCCAGCACGTTGATAATAAACGGCTGGGTCTCCTTTCCCTTCCCAATAGCGTGCTGCCAGAGGGTAGCTAATGCCATTCCCTCCTTGGACACTCCATGGTCGAGAGCAACAATCTCTGCTTCGGGAGTCGACTTCGAAACGGAAGTCTGTTTCTTGCTTACACCAGTGATGGGCATGTAGGTCCTAGGACCCACAAGGCAAATGAGCACTCCCGACGTGCTCTTGGAATCAGTACGATCCCCAGCCAGATCCGCATCACAGTAAGCAACCAACTCAATGAACTCTGGGCTATCGCCCACCCAACCGTACAAATGAAGGTCGAGCGTAGAGTTCACATATGAAATTAACCTGTGGAGTTTGCGGTCACACAGATGATTCCACTTCGTGACCCGGCTGGCTAACGCCTGCACGGGACGAATCAGGTCATACCTGCCCCTCCGAGCCCCGTAGAGAACCTTCATCAGCACCGCCGCCGCGTCATTTCCGAGGCATCCTGGCTGCGCATTCACGGTCTCCATGTCCATCGCCTGGTTGAAGAGTTTGTCAAATTCAGGATTGACGGAATTCTCGTCAAACTCCGGCTTGCTCTCGTCCAGGAACGGAGTTTCGACCTTCTGCAGCTTCTTCGGGTACTTTCCCTGACACAGCTCAATGTATCTATCGACACACGCCTGCATGAAGCTGCTCTCGCTGTACTTGATGAACCTTATCGTGGTCTCCGGCTTGGGGATGTCCTTAGAGAGTAACCCCTCTGGACCAAACCTCAAGTCGGGTTGCTCCTTATCAGGAGGATTGCCGACCGTCCACGCCAGTCTCGGGTCAAAGTGACCCTTGACCACCTGTTGCGTGAAGTCGTGCTCGCAGCCAAGATATCTCTTGAGCTGCCTTGGTTCCTCCATCTTGATGACCTTCGAGATCAGCGCCCATCCTTCCGCGATGTTCTTCGCCGGCCCACTCATCTTGAAGTCATCCACGTACACGACAAGGAAGAGGTCGAGCTCCTCATGCCTAAACACGCTGGCCCAATTCACCTTGACGTAACCGACCTTCTTCAGCATTGCCTCACAGTGCTGCTCCCAAAAGGTGCCAGCGTCTGGATGCCCATATAGTGCGAGCACGAGGACAACGACTGGATCCTTATACCTGGGATTTCCGCTGCCGTCGAACCACTCAGGTGGCCATTGGTCGCGAGGAATCCTCACCCAAGTCTTCTTTCCCTTCAAGCGGGCCTGAGTGTACGCGGACTCCCCATCACTCACTTCCAGAAGATTCCCTGGAAGTAACCCGTGAGCATCACCCATCTTAATCGCCGCCATAGTAGCGGGGCAGGAGGTGTTCTCGGAGAACAGGGCCCAATGCCCGATCTCGTCACGGACGAAGCATCCCTCGAACACGACTCGCCCTTTATATTTGCGATTTGGATCGTCCTCCGGCAGCTCGTGATTCTTCTCGACACAAATGTCGAAAATTCTACCAACATGGATCTTCTCCCCTTCCTTACGTGCCTTGGCCGCAACATCGTGCCACTCTTGGACAGTTGACAAGTCCCAGCATCCCTGCGAAGTTAACTTGTCCCACTCCTTCTGAAGAGCGGCCTTAGCCTTGGCATTCCCAGCTTGTTCCTTCTTGTTCACTGGCCTAGCGACACAAGCATACAAGGGAGGAAAGACACCTGAGCTCTTTGGCCGATGAGAAAGGGATATCTCCCCCCTGGGCATAGAGAACTCAAAGGTCTTCCCATCAGATCCAATCGTAGGGGCAGCAGCAGCTATACCAGTGCTTCCGAAACCCGCGGATCCCCTATCGGTTCCCCGCTTGGCTTTCCTAGGAACGATTGACGCGTCAATGAGCATAACACGCTCTAGTACGATCTGTGCAATGCGGTCCCCGGCATTCACGATGAAGTCCTCACCCCCATGATTAAAGAGGATGACCTTGATCTCTCCGTCGTAGTCGGGATCAATGACCCCACCGCCTACAGCGATCCTATTCTTCACGGCTAGTCCTGACCTGGGAGCTATCCTAGCATATACCCCAGCGGGCATCTCTATCGAGATTCCGGTGTTGACCAAGCCTGACCCCCCTGCGGGAATACATGCTCCCTCGGAGGCATAGGTATCCAAACCCGCACTTCCCGAAGTAGCCCGCGTCGGGAGCTTGGCAGCCTCACTGTTAAGACTGACGTACAAGGTATTCGGCTTCTTCTTCCATCGCTGTTCAACCGGGTCAACCTCGACCGGCATTGCATTCGCGACCTTCTTGAAAGTGCCGTTCGGGTACCACGCTCCAACGATTGGCTTCTTCTTCCATCGCTGTTCAACCGGGTCAACCTCGACCGGCATTGCATTTGCGACCTTCTTGAAAGTGCCGTTCGGGTACCACGCTCCAACGATTGCCTCGCACATTTCACTCGGATAGAGAGCAGTCGTAGGGGTGACTGACCCCTCAATGCGTGCATGAAGGTATCCCTTCTCGTGCTTGCATTTCCGACCTGACAGCTCATCGATGAGCTCCTTGGAGGTCGTCGCAACCTTCCACTGCTTCCTGATTGGCACACCGTCCTTGTCCTGCATCCCGAAATCACAGCCGTCGAAATCACCGGTCTCGACATCAGGATCAGCAAGAAACCTCTGCATGAACGGTTGCTTCCATCCAAGACAGTGTCTAGGCCACTCAAATGCAACCCTGCCCCCTCCTCGCCTAACGGCTCGGGAGGCCCGCAGGAACGCCGCAAACATCACCTGAGAATTCCTTCTAAGATCGTTCAGGTGTGATGCAAACTCAGCACCGTGGATTGAAAGGTTGACATACTGCCATGTACTCCACGGTCCGCACGGAATTGACGCCCACAGGTCACACCCAGGATTATCCTCGATGATCCCAATAAGCCGACCAACGTCTTTGGCTTTGGTGATGTCAAATGAGCCAACGTGAACGCGAATTGCATCGCCTCCACACTCCATCATCACTGCAGACAAGCGCGAGTCAGGTTCACACGCAAACTCGATGAGGAGCTTGCGGCCAGGCGCTGGAGCAGCCGGGTCCCTCTCAGGATGTTCGCGGCGTCTTTCTTCCCTTAGAAATAACTCCCGTTCGGTTTGAACATATATCTCCCGAGACCGGGTGGACATCTGTCTCCAACTATCCGCATCAATTGAATTGGGTTTTCCGGTGCCTGCGTATGGTCGCTCACGCCTATCGGCGGATTGGCCATAGTCGATCCTGTCTCCGTGCAGCTCATGACCCTACTTTGGACCTCCGGTAGGTTTGGCTCCTTCTTCCTTTGGCTTAAACCTACCGTGGGGAGCACATCCCTTATCAAAGAGGATGGTCACACCAGTCCAAAAACCACGCGTGAAATGCCGATGATTGGGAGCATCGTGATGACGATCATCTCTTACCCAATTTCCAACGGCATCAAGCCCCCGCATGTGCGTGACCCTAACGGTGTCAAGCTCCTCATGCGAAGGACCACCTGGAGGAAGGTCCTCGTTCGTCGTCCCGAAGAACTTCTTCCGCACCTCAACGTGGATGCGATACCATGCGCTGTCCTCGTCGTGCCGCTCCCAGTAATCTGAGACGCACGCGTCACCACTCCCTTGGACAGCCTTGCTCTGAATGGCCCCATCAGACTTGGAAGAGCTACCGCCCCCTCGTCCTGTTGATCATCATCATCATCATCAGGATCATCAAATCGACCTATCAAAGTCGAATTCATCCCTGATCTTCTTACTCGGCTTAAGGTCGGCCCTTCGGTCAGCTAACGCCTCCCGAATGGTCCGAGTCCTAGCATCATAGGATGCCAACATCGGGAACACGTAGGGCTCCTCAGGGTTCTTCCAGATACGTTTGACCTGGTGTATACTTGGCTTCCTGAGACCCCTTTGAATGTGCTCGAGGTCAGCAACGAGATAGTCGCCCTTCCACAGCCCCCCTGGTTCTAACCGATAGCCCAGAAATAGGCCTGGCTTGGAAGATGGGGCGAACTTCGGATCCTCCTCTATCTTGACGAAGTCCCGCTCTTTCTTCTCGGCGGGCAGGGCAGTAGTGACGCTTGTCTCTTCAACCTCTACCTCATCAATGGGAACAAAGTCCGGCTCGTCGTTGCATTCGGGTTCATACTCCTCGTTCTCATAGATCTCGGCCTCGTCCTCATCGATCTGATCAAAATCACAGTCGAAATGAGTTTCTCCAGTCCATTCATGGTTACCTCCACGGTCGTTCTCGGCCTGGAGCCAGTTGTCGTCAACAACAAATTCGGTCGATCCGTCCAGATAGTTGAGGACTGTGCTCCGCCTCCTGCCAAGGTCTTTGATCTTGACTGGACAGCTCGTCCCTATCGGGATAAAGAGTTCGGTTCGCGCTTCAACGTGGACGCGAGTGAGAACCTTCTCGTCTTCATTTGCGATCCAGTGGTCTCCTCCTTCATCAACGTCCTCTGAGTCGATCTTCCCAGCATGTCTGGAGTCGTTTTGGGCGTTTTGAACCCCCCCCATTGTATCCCTGCGAATCTTGGGAGCAATGGGGTAGAAGTCGACCAGACAACCAAACGGCAGAATGACTCCGCTGAAGTTCCCGTTACCGTGGCGTCGCATCCACGGTGATCCCTCACCGCGATTTTCGATGTTCCTTGCCATGGAAAATGCCTAACGGCAAATGGCCACCATCGAGGTTCAAATCCAGCTTGACGCAGGAGCACACGTGCCCCGTGAAGAACGAGCTTAACCTTGTTCTCGATCAGGCCATTGGTCTTGGGCATGCCCGGTGTAGAAAGCCGGTGCAATGCTCCAAGCGTAGTGACAGCATTCTTCAGCCCTGGGGCCTGGTCGCTGTACACTAACTTCAGAGTTTGCCCCCCTGCAAACCTGCGAAATGCCTCCAGCGTATTGCTACGGGATCTGGATTGCACAGGGAGGACTTCGAGGTAGTCAGTAGCGAGGTCATAGAACACTATCGCGTCCGCCTCGCCATGAAATCCTCGATCCTTCAATCCGCGCAACACCATCGTGTCAGCAGTGGTTAGGTCCCCGAAACTTACCACGTCATGCGCAGCAGCACCACCTTTGCGGCGAAGCTTGACATTCTCCATTTTCGCACGCTGACAGTGCGGGCAATAGGGGTTCTTCGGGAGATGGGTAAGCATATGGCGAAGCGTCTTAGCATCAGCCCGCCATTCAGCCTCTGTGCGGAGTCCGGAGAGAAAATTTATCTCGACTATGTCACCATCATCCCCTTCCCCCGGGCCAGGAAAAGGTGGTGAGTGGCTACCGCCCTCACCCCCCTGTTCCGCCTGTCCGGGAAGAGCGACGGTCTCGCACTTGACCCGAAACCACGTTTCACCCGTCCAAGGGACATCAGATGCTATCGCACGCTGATCCCTTTCGGATAACTCCCATAGACTATCAACCAGCACCTCATGGGTAACCCCATTTCGGTGAACGACAGTTTTCCTGTAGTTGTCCAATCGATCAACTCCAACGGGGCAATCATCGCCTATCGGCACAAACTTTGCTTTGCGCGGAAGCCGGTGCTCCTTCACAACATGGCCCGACCGCTCAGTGCGCCAGGTGTCCTGTAACTCACTCTTGGCCGCAAGCTCAGACCTGCACAGCGGAATCTCGCTGGTTTCAAGCCCTCGATACGCCGCCCCGGGGGCAGGCATAGCAGGGATTGGCTCAGCATCATCAAGAGTGGGAGAAACGAACTGGGTGTCACCATGAGGAAGATATGGCACGTTGTTGATGACATCCAATGTCACCGTCCGGCCCGAAGGACACGTGAGAGTAGGCTTGCAACCTGCAGCCCATACAAACGAATATCCCATATCCATACAACGCTTTCCAACGGATATGATGGATGGAGTGGACTCAAGGACGTGTGCCTCAATCACCTCGTCCAGGTTGCCAACATCAGCATCAACACGACCAGCGGTGCGAGTCGCCCCGTTGGCAGTGTGCAGCGCATGAGTGTGTCCGCCTTTGGCAATCAGGGCCCTATCGGGTCCTTTCAAATCACCGAGACCGACCAGATCCATTGGGCAACCAGTATCCACCAGCCACCTCACCCCATCGTATCCAACAGGTGCAGCAACCTTCTGAGTGTACTTCGGCTTTCGTACAACGCGATGTCCCCGCACATCCCCAGGGTTGGTGTCGATGTCCTCGTCATCGTCTAAGAGCACTTGGGCATGAACAGCCGCTGCTCTTATCAGAGCACTTTGAACCTCCCTAGCAATTCTCTTGCGCGAAGGGAACTTAATCGCATTTGGATGGCTGTATCCAGCCTCTCGGCAACGATTCACGACCCTGCCCGTATTGTCATTCTCAATCGAAACAACAAACACATCAGGAAGATCGGGAATCTTGGCCCTGAGAGGTTCCCTACCGGGACCCTTCGGGAATTCCCTACCGGGACCCTTCGGGAAGTACTTCTTCCTCCAGGACAGTGCAACCTCCGCATCATCGCAGTACCAAAACGTCGTCTTGGTATCACTTCGTCTTGGGAGTCTCCTGAACAAGGTTGCTCGGCGATCACAAAAGTTCACCCCGATATCCTCGATCACGGTCCCATTTGCGTCAACTGTCCGTCTCCAAATGACTTGGTCCCATTTAGGACCTCCACCGGTAGTGCCGGAGAAGAACAATGCGCCTCGCTCGCTTTTCTCCCAACTGCTAACGCAAGGAGGGAGGCAACCCGGTGCAGACCCACCGGTAGCTGGGGCAACAGCCCACATAGCTGGACACGCCACAACAACACGGTTGGCCTCAGGGTAACGGCCCGCCCCGCCTAAAAATCCGTCAATCCTTGAGCGGGGCTGTCGAGACGCCTCGCCTCCCTATCGGGAGGACTGGGCGTAGGCGATCTAGGGGTATCCCCCTCTTCATCCTCAACAACCGGACCAGCAGTGGAACGAGGCGTAATGGGCTTCGTGCCTGGTGGTGGCTTCTGATGCAGGTACTTGCACGGCTGAGCTGTGCACTTGCCATACATCCAGTCGTAGCAGTATCCGAAGAACATAGGCTTGTCCCTAACGGGCCTATCGCCAGTCCTCGGCGTAGAGGGCGCAGCGGGGTTCCTTGGGCTCTTGTCGTGCTCGAACCTGCATTCCCGGCCATATTGACACTTCCCAGTCTTCGTATACTCCCAGCACGCCCGATCAGCAGGCCCAGCAGGGGACTGTCTTCTTGGCGATTTGGGAGACGGTGTGCGCTTATCCCTCTGACTGCCTCTTCCAGGAGAAGCTCTGTCTCTCTGACTGCTCCTTCCGGGCGAAGATGATCTCGGCTTCCCGTCAGGTTTCCCATCCCTTCCGGACCTAACGGACCTTGAAGGACTAGGATCACTCTTCCTGGCAAGTGGATCATATCTCCGCACAACACCAGGGGCACCAGGATGCCGATCCCTTTCCCGGGATTGAGAGCCTGATCGTGACCTCTGTTCATGAAAGGTCTGGTACATCTGGAGCGTGTTCTGGCGCTTCTGCCACCGTTCAACACAGTCCTGACAAGCCTTATAAAGCCACGCGAACGACCTAACGGTCACATCGCGATCCCACCTCTCAATGTCAGGCCGCATACAGCGCAGATGACGAACGTTCTCGATGAACACAGCCAATAGTACCCCATCATCGATCTTCTTCCTAATGCCAGAAATGAGATTGTCCCAGGTGCTCAGATAACTCCGGAGCCTTGCCTCATCATCGGAGTGACCTGTCTGCCGGCACTTGAGACTGGTCAACTCAGCAATCTTGAAGGTCTGGTCGTCCTCGACTCCAGTCTGCAGGTGGTTCAGCAGAAGCTTCAAGATCTGTCTCCCCTTGATACCCTGGGGGGACTCATATTCTGAGCGGCTTCGGTCAGGCGATTCATCTTGTCCCTAACAGCCCTGGTCTTGATACACTCCCTGATAGCACTCGTGAAGTTTGAGTCCAAAATCGGGTACTTGCAGGGTCCGCCAAGAGCATCATAGTCAAGCCTCTCAGTCTCTGATATCCACGCTAACGCGTAGTCAGAGTCAAAGCTGAAAGCATTCCTGACCCTCTCCTTGACCTCGGAAAGCCACTCGCGCAGCTTATCAGCTGTCGGCTCAGCAGGCAGCACGATCGTGTTGCACTTATGATGGAACCGATCCTTATCGACAACGGTGGAAATCAGAGCCCCTATCGGGGTACATGAGGTAATCCTGCAACTTTCACACAGTCTCGCAGGCATAGGGCAGCAAACTTCACACGCCCTCATTCCGCAACCAACGCAAGGAACAAGTGGGAAACCAGGCTCAGGGATTCTGCTACACTTAGTGCACCTGTCCCGTCCATCATCTCCCCTCAAGGCTTCAGGGAGAAGACCACCATCTCCCTGCCTACCGGCACCATTCACACTATAGCCGAGGCTAAGACCCGGCCCAAGGTTACCACCGCTCGCAACACTTGAGGGGTAACCCGTGGCATTGCTAGACTGACTAACGCCAGCGCCAACCCCTTGGTGACTAACGCCACCTCCGTAGGCAGGACCATAGAAGCTGGAACCACACTGATTGTTCCCAATTCCATGAGCATCCGCAGCACTACCGTGGAACCCAGGCGCTCCACCAGGGTAACCCCCGGTAGAGCCCCTCCACTCGGGCCTCCAGAAGGCCCAGCGGGATCTTGGCCTCCACCATAATGTCCAGGACCTGGCGGTGGAGCTGGGGCATGTCCAGGCCCACCACTTCCGCTCCCACCTTGACCAGGTGGTCCGCCTTGCCCACCACCTCCCCCGGGAGGAGGAGGAGGGGGCGGTCCAGCTTGAGCGCGTTCATGCCGAATATTGCAGCGTGCACATCGCTCAAGGCCGTCATTTCCGAAGTAACTGTGATTCTCACAGACGTGAGTCCCACAATCCGTACAGAGATACATGGAGACCTCCTGAGCATTCTTGCGGCATGCCCAGCATTTCATCTTCAGGAACTGACAATTGCAACAGTCCCCGTCGTCACCACGACAAAGCCCGCAGAATTCACGACTGCATGTCACACACGAGAATTCAGCATTCGGGCGCCTACGGTCGTTGGGATCATCGAGGGCACAAATCTTTGGCGCGTCTGGGCCATCACCGCTGGGAGCCCCTCTTGCAGCCGGCACTGAGGCCTGTCCACGATCCGAAGGAGCTCCAGCAGTCCCTCGCCTATCGCCGGGACTCTGGGTGTCGGCGCTGACTCTGCTCCCAGGAGTCCTCCACTCATCACCAGGACTCTGGATGTCGGCATGGACCCTATTATCCCCACCACCTCCTGAATGACGACCTGGGTTCGGAGAGACGTTCCCGCTATCGCGGATTGGCCTATCAAAATTCGGAGAGACGCTCCCGCTATCGCGGATCGGCCTCTCCCCCCTCGGTTGTCGACTCCGGGCCTCAGATCCCCTATCGGGGACGGCAGCAGGCCTCGGGCTCCTATTCCTACCCGCATCCCTATTGGGGGAAATAGAAACGTCCCCCCTTGCGCGCGCGCGGGGACCACCCCTTGCACGCTCCGGTGGCGAATGCGACCTGTCAGGCAACCCCCGAACCCTCCTGCTCCTGCTGTCGGACCTCTCCCTAACGGGATAGATGGGATGCCTGTCTGCGCGAGAAGGATCGACCCTATCGGGCACATTCGGCAAAACATGATCAGGCAAAACAACGCCTCCGCCTGGTCTCACCGGCAGGCCAGTACCCCGGCCGTCACCTTCCCCTGGTGTAGGCGTCGGTGACCTGATCCTATGTCCTTGCCCCGCAAATGCATGGTAACCAACATTCCGCCTTTCTCTGGGTTGTGGAGGAGCTTCATTAATCTGCTGGACACCCTGAATGATGCCAGCAGCCTCGTCAAATTGACCCTCCATCTCAAAGAGCTGGGACATGATTCTGTTGTTCGCGGCGCTAAGGTTACGCACGTTACCATCGATAGCGCTGACTCTCCGCATAACACCTTCAAGTGTACTCCGGAATGTGCCGAGCTCTCGCCTAACGGCAGGCTGCACTTGGTCACTGCTGGCAGGAAGATTACGGATCTGTCCTTGGATGCCATCAACGACCCGATTCACAATTGCCGATCTCGCTTCATACTGTTCAACATGTGATTTCACGGTTTCAAACCTCGAAATGATGTCGTCATGATCCCTACGTTGACGTTGAATTCCTCGAGCCAGATCCTGCATCTTACGATTGATCTCGTCAACAGCCTCATGCCAGTCCTGCGGGGAATCATGCCCTGATGGTCTATCGACCTCCTGAGAACCCCTTCCACTCTGCAGTCTAGACACTCGATTAACAAGACGAGTGTGCTCCTCTTTGACCCCCTCAATAGATTCAGAGGCCCACTTGGCAAATGTCTCGTGATCAAGGAGAGCTTTCTCGATCTTCAGGTTTAACTCCCTGAAATTTGCATCGACTACACTGCCGCTGGCCCTATCGGACGGATGCGCGACAGGATTCGGGTTCCATACACCTGCCGGTGTCCGCATCCCAACGGTTTTCTCTACCGAGAACATCCGTTTCTCAAGCTTGTCCAAATCCTTAAGGGTCTCGTCCTCAGAAGCAGCATGGCTTCTGCGGGCAGCCTCACTATTCTCCTGAATCATCAGGCGAAGCCGATCAGTCGATGCCTCATTGTCCCTGACAGATTCATGGACCTCGTGGGACAGTAGGTTAATCCTCTGCTCCACGACCTCGGCTTGCTCATCGATGGCTTGCCTCACAATGGCCTTGCTATCGGGAATAACTTCCCTTGCGAACCGTTGAACTATCATTCGCATCCTCCCGGCATCAGATTGAGTCGCAACCTCAGCTGCCAGGCGATCGACCTTGTCCTTCGTCCGTTGACTCTCGTCGCTCCATTCCCTTCGCATGGAACTCACCTGACCGTTCAGTACCCTGATTTGGTCAGCAAAGATGTGGAACGCCTTCGCGACTGAGCCAGAAACCTCACCTCTCTCGAGCATCTCCTGGATGTGCAAATCGAACACCTCCTTCGCCCTAGCGTCACCTGATTCGCCGGAAGACTGGGATCTGAGGGCGGGAGGAGTCGATATCTCGATCCTCTCAGGAGCCCCACTAGCCCCGGCATGTCTTCTGGGGTCATCCACGGGACAATCATCAATCCTGGATGGTCTACTCGGGGTAGATCCCCTTCTCCGGCTATCGCCAGATCGAGGATCAATGTTGGATGCACGCGACTCGGGGGTGGAGTGGATGTGAACATCAGCGGGATCGGGCATCTCCTCATCCTGCGGAGTTGAATCCATTGGTGAGGGGCTAGCCCTCCTCGCCTTTGACCTATCGGTCTCAGCGGCGAGAGGTGACGGTCTCTTCGCAGAAACACTACGTTCCCTGGCAGTCGAACCCCATTGAGGTGTGAACTCGTTGCTAGACCTCAGAGTTTCAAGATCACTGGTATCTCGCCCTAACGGGCTAGCGATCGACGGACGATCTTCGATCCCGAGTGCATCGGCAAGCCGACCATCTCTGGCACCTGTCCTAACAACATCGGCAGCCCGCTCAGTGATCCTCGGTGAACCAGTAACCCGGTTCGAGTTCACGTCTCTCTGACTCAACGGACCTCCAAATGTGATGTTGGGAAAGGGGGGAACATTCGGGGAATCACCAATCGCCGGGGGACCTACCGGTCCCTCGCGGTCATGAATGGCCTCCAATCCCCGAAGAACTTCCCGACTGTCCCTGGCTCTCTCTCTCTCGCTTCGGGCATCCCTGTCAACGCGAAGGTCCCTGGCGGCTCCACGAGAGAGGCTCCTGGGCCTCGCAGCATCACGGATCCTAGCATTTCGTCGTGGTTGGTCCTCCTCCTCATCACGGCGATCCGCAAATGCGGCATACTCGTCATCATCGTCGACCTCAAACTTGGCAGCGGCGGGACTAGTCCTTGCAGTCGCACGGCTGCCTGCATCTCGGCGCGAATGGCTCTCCTCCTCATCCGCAAAATTGTAACCTTCGCCATCATAAGACTCAGATTTGGCAGTATTAGGGTTGGGCCTACCGGCATCAGATCCCTGCTTTGAGCTACTGCCCCAACCTGCGGTCGATTTCAACAGATCATCGTATCCGAAGTCTGAGAACTTTCCGCTCCTCGTGCTCATCAAACTGACCTGGATTCTGAGAACCAGTGGATCGGCCCGGGATACCTCCCGGAACCAGAACCATAGTCCCTGGTCCCTGCGGCCTACTCTCAAACTCATCCGAGACCTGCGACTCACCTGGAACAAGAGATCTCGGAGGTCGAATCGGCATGGCCTCCGGGTCATCCGAATGAGGGCGGGCCATGTCCATCGCCATGCTGGTGAAGTCAAAATGTCCACGCCTGTGACCTGATTCAGAGCCACTCCTACCGGAGTAAACCCTTCGTGTCTGCTCGTCATCAGTGGCCTGGCGGAAAATACGATCGTCTCCATCGTCGGCGTACCTGCCACGGCCCCTGGGTGTATCCCTACCGGGATCTTCACCCCTGCGGTCCTGACCTGTCGAACCTGCTTCGAAATCCTCGTAGTCATAGTCCGGTAGGTCCTCACCTGAGCGGAGGCCACCTAGGATGGCCTCCTCATCCACGACGCTCCTTCGAGATCGTGGGGTCGACATAGAGCTTGTAGTTGATGGTCTCAAGCGCGTAGGAAAGTCCTACGGCTGATAACCTGTGATTCGGGCACGAGCCTGTGCCCAGGCAATGGGTAAGTTGGGGTAAACAAGCCACAAAAGAAAGGTTCCCCAAAAGCAAACCAATCCCCGGTCCCAAAGATCAGGGTTTCCCACACACCAGAGAACAACAACCAAAGGAAAACAAACCAAACAAGAAAAGGGTTAACCCGCAACCTTGGTCGACAACAGGCCGCACGACTGGTCCCTACCAACCTGGCGGCGGCCCGAGGTCTCTTTCTCCCCCGAGATGCCGTCGGTCGACGCAGGGGTTCGGCGACGCCCATTCGAGGCGCGACGGAACCCAAAATCTTGAGCCAAACACCACAGGTCAGTCACTACCGCGACATCCCTGGTGATGAAATAAACCATGGCTAATCACAATATATAATATCAGTATATATTATTGGTACAGCCGCCAACTAGAGGTGCAAAGCAGACCCGGCAAGAGCAGGTCGACACATGTTACACCGTTACGCATCGGCAAGCACCGGTCTCTATCGCGCAAGGAAAGACCCACTGCCGCACATCAAGTCGTAAGCGGGGCTTGACTTGGGCCATGCTTTCTGGGCAGCCAAAAGGGGGCTGCCTTGCAATAATCGCAAGCTGCCCAGCTCAAATTGCTGCCAAGCACGTTGACGCATTCCAACCACAAGCCATTGTTCAATTGTCACGTTCATCATTGTCTATGCCTACCCTGTACACCTGAGTAAGCGTCTCCCGCCAAACAGCAAGTCACACACACACAACACGCATTGGCAAGAGCAGGTCGACACATGTTACACCGCTACGCATCTGCAAGCACTGGTCTCCATCGCGCAAGGAAAGACCCACTGCCGCACATCTGTCGTAAGCGGGGCTTGACTTGGGCCATGCTTTCTGGGCAGCCAAAAGGGGGCTGGCTTGCAAGGATCGCAAGCTGCCCAGCTCAAATTGCTGCCAAGCACGTTGACGCATTCCAACCACAAGCCATTGTTCAATTGTCACGTTCATCATTGTCTATGCCTACCCTACACCTGAGTAAGCGTCTCCCGCCAAACAGCAAGTCACACACACACAACACGCATTGGCAAGAGCAGGTCGACACATGTTACACCTTTACGCATCTGCAAGCACTGGTCTCTATCGCGCAAGGAAAGACCCACTGCCGCACATCAAGTCGTAAGCGGGGCTTGACTTGGGCCCATGCTTTCTGGGCAGCCAAAAGGGGGCTGGCTTGCAAGGATCGCAAGCTGCCCAGCTCAAATTGCTGCCAAGCACGTTGCTGCATTCCAACCACAAGCCATTGTTCAATTGTCACGTTCATCATTGTCTATGCCTGCCCTACACCTGAGTAAGCGTCTCCCGCCAAACAGCAAGTCACACACACACCCAACACGCATTGGCAAGAGCAGGTCGACACATGTTACACCGTTACGCATCTGCAAGCACTGGTCTCTATCGCGCAAGGAAAGACCCACTGCCGCACATCTGTCGTAAGCGGGGCTTGACTTGGGCCATGCTTTCTGGGCAGCCAAAAGGGGGCTGGCTTGCAAGGATCGCAAGCTGCCCAGCTCAAATTGCTGCCAAGCACGTTGACGCATTCCAACCACAAGCCATTGTTCAATTGTCACGTTCATCATTGTCTATGCCTACCCTACACCTGAGTAAGCGTCTCCCGCCAAACAGCAAGTCACACACACACACAACCACGCATTGGGAAGAGCAGGTCCACCGTTACGCAGCTGCAAGCACTGGTCTCTATCGCGCAAGGAAAGACCCACTGCCGCACATCAAGTCGTAAGCGGGGCTTGACTTGGGCCATGCTTTCTGGGCAGCCAAAAGGGGGCTGGCTTTGCAAGGATCGCAAGCTGCCCAGCTCAAATTGCTGCCAAGCACGTTGACGCATTCCAACCACAAGCCATTGTTCAATTGTCACGTTCATCATTGTCTATGCCTACCCTGTACACCTGAGCAAGCGTCTCCCGCCAAACAGCAAGTCACACACACACACAACACGCATTGGCAAGAGCACGTCGACACATGTTACACCGTTACGCATCTGCAAGCACTGGTCTCTATCGCGCAAAGAAAGACCCACTGCCGCACATCAAGTCGTAAGCGGGGCTTGACTTGGGCCATGCTTTCTGGGCAGCCAAAAGGGGGCTGGCTTTGCAAGGACCGCAAGCCGCCCAGCTCAAATTGCTGCATTCCATCCACAAGCCATTGTTCAATTGTCACGTTCATCATTGTCTATGCCTACCCTGTACCCTGACTAAGCGTCTCCCGCCAAACAGCAAGTCACACACACACAACCACGCATTGGCAAGAGCAGGTCGACACATGTTACACCGTTACGCATCTGCAAGCACTGGTCTCTATCGCGCAAGGAAAGACCCACTGCCGCACATCAAGTCGTAAGCGGGGCTTGACTTGGGCCATGCTTTCTGGGCAGCCAAAAGGGGGCTGGCTTGCAAGGATCGCAAGCTGCCCAGCTCAAATTGCTGCCAAGCACGTTGACGCATTCCAACCACAAGCCATTGTTCAACTGTCACGTTCATCATTGTCTATGCCTACCCTGTACTCCTGAGTAAGCGTCTCCCGCCAAACAGCAAGTCACACACGCACAACACGCATTGGCAAGAGCAGGTCGACACATGTTACACCGTTACGCATCTGCAAGCACTGGTCTCTATCGCGCAAGGAAAGACCCACTGCCGCACATCAAGTCGTAAGCGGGGCTTGACTTGGGCCATGCTTTCTGGGCAGCCAAAAGGGGGCTGGCTTTGCAAGGACCGCAAGCCGCCCAGCTCAAATTGCTGCCAAGCACGTTGAAGCATTCCAACCACAAGTCATTGTTCAATTGTTACGTTCATCATTGTCTATGCCTACCCTGTACCCTGACTAAGCGTCTCCCGCCAAACAGCAAGTCACACACACACACAACCACGCATTGGCAAGAGCAGGTCGACACATGTTACACCGTTACGCATCTGCAAGCACTGGTCTCTATCGCGCAAGGAAAGACCCACTGCCGCACATCAAGTCGTAAGCGGGGCTTGACTTGGGCCATGCTTTCTGGGCAGCCAAAAGGGGGCTGGCTTGCAAGGATCGCAAGCTGCCCAGCTCAAATTGCTGCCAAGCACGTTGACGCATTCCAACCACAAGCCATTGTTCAACTGTCACGTTCATCATTGTCTATGCCTACCCTGTACTCCTGAGTAAGCGTCTCCCGCCAAACAGCAAGTCACACACGCACACAACACGCACTGGCAAGAGCAGGTCGACACATGTTACACCGTTACGCATCTGCAAGCACTGGTCTCTATCGCGCAAGGAAAGACCCACTGCCGCACATCAAGTCGTAAGCGGGGCTTGACTTGGGCCATGCTTTCTGGGCAGCCAAAAGGGGGCTGGCTTGCAAGGATCGCAAGCTGCCCAGCTCAAATTGCTGCCAAGCACGTTGACGCATTCCAACCACAAGCCATTGTTCAACTGTCACGTTCATCATTGTCTATGCCTACCCTGTACTCCTGACTTAGCGTCTCCCGCCAAACAGCAAGTCACACACGCACAACACGCATTGGCAAGAGCAGGTCGACACATGTTACACCGTTACGCATCTGCAAGCACTGGTCTCTATCGCGCAAGGAAAGACCCACTGCCGCACATCTGTCGTAAGCGGGGCTTGACTTGGGCCATGCTTTCTGGGCAGCCAAAAGGGGGCTGGCTTGCAAGGATCGCAAGCTGCCCAGCTCAAATTGCTGCCAAGCACGTTGACGCATTCCAACCACAAGCCATTGTTCAACTGTCACGTTCATCATTGTCTATGCCTACCCTGTACTCCTGAGTAAGCGTCTCCCGCCAAACAGCAAGTCACACACGCACACAACACGCATTGGCAAGAGCAGGTCGACACATGTTACACCGTTACGCATCTGCAAGCACTGGTCTCTATCGCGCAAGGAAAGACCCACTGCCGCACATCAAGTCGTAAGCGGGGCTTGACTTGGGCCATGCTTTCTGGGCAGCCAAAAGGGGGCTGGCTTGCAAGGATCGCAAGCTGCCCAGCTCAAATTGCTGCCAAGCACGTTGACGCATTCCAACCACAAGCCATTGTTCAATTGTCACGTTCATCATTGGCTATGCCTACCCTCTACCCCTGACTAAGCGTCTCCCGCCAAACAGCAAGTCACACACGCACACAACCACGCATTGGCAAGAGCAGGTCGACACATGTTACACCGTTACGCATCTGCAAGCACTGGTCTCTATCGCGCAAGGAAAGACCCACTGCCGCACATCAAGTCGTAAGCGGGGCTTGACTTGGGCCATGCTTTCTGGGCAGCCAAAAGGGGGCTGGCTTGCAAGGATCGCAAGCTGCCCAGCTCAAATTGCTGCCAAGCACGTTGACGCATTCCAACCACAAGCCATTGTTCAACTGTCACGTTCATCATTGTCTATGCCTACCCTCTACCCCTGACTAAGCGTCTCCCGCCAAACAGCAAGTCACACACGCACACACACACACACAACACGCATACATGTGAGCGTTGTCGTTGATTCCCTTCAATTTTGATTGGACATTCTTCAAGCTTCCGCGGAATCCGCATCCCTTTCAGCGGGCCCAAAGGTTTGTTTCCGCAAGTATTGCTCGAGCATCCGATAGGTCGCGCAGCAAGCTTTTGCCTCTGCAACTCAGCTATTGGCTTTCATCGTCTGACAACGAACTGTGGTGCGCAACATTGGGCTACCGGTGCTACGTGGGCCACCCTTCCGCGGAGCTTCTGCGAGCCTTCCGCAAATCTTCCGCAAACCTTCCGCAAAATCTGTCGGACATTTTGCTCCTCTTGGCCTGTTGCCGGCAACTGCTCTTCTTGTAAGTGTTGCGCTTGTTGCGTGCAGCAACACTTCTCTGCGTCTAACCGCTTCCCCATGCTTTTCCGTGCACACACAAGCTGCAAGAGCTCACATGAAACCACAAGGGACACGGCAACATGTCTCTCTCCCTACCACCCTCAAAAACGACGCTCATGTGTCTATACATATATTATGTGCAAATATGAATACATATATATATATATATGGCCAACAACTTGAGGCAAGAAACAAACCCAGCAAGTGCAGGTCGACACGTGTCACACCGTTTCGCATCTAAAAGCACTGGTCTCTATCGCGCAAGGAAAGACCCACTGCCGCACATCGGGTCGTAAGCGGGGCTTGACTTGGGCCGCTTTCTGGGCAGCCCAAAGGGGCTGGCTTGCAAGGACCGCAAGCTGCCCAGCTCAAATCGCTACCAAAGCATGCCTTCGTGTTTGGACCAGTATTTCAAGCATGGCTGGCAAGTGCCAAGTGGCTGCCACATAGACAGATTAAGATTGAGCCAAACACGGATTAGTTCCAGAGCAGGGGTTGGATTCAACAGTGTTGTCAACATTGCTGTGCTGCAAATGGCATTCGATTTGCACTCTGAACTCCCATGCCGATGGCGCAGTGTTCCATTCGAAACTGCCCAGCCTGAGATGCTGACAGAGGCCATGGATGATGGAAGGGCCTCGAACGGCTGACTGATGACTCTGTCGCAATCATTGACTTCACAACAGTTGGCCTCCAGTCCAATGATTTGCATGACATTCCTAGTATCTTTGACGTCCTTATTCCTGAGAACATCTGAGACCAGAGCTACTGCTAGGAAACTCTGCAAGACTCTGCAGTTCACCCCAAGCGGAGGTCTCACGGACTCACAAAACAAACACAGTGCATTGAATGTACCTCATATCTGGATATGTCCAGCCTCGGCCGAGATACAACCCTGTATCCCAAATCTGACAGGAACCTGCGCTGGTTCCGAGCCACATTTCTCGGCATGACGCCCTGGTCTCCGAACATCACCTGACAGAGTCTGCGTTTGAGAACAACGCACGCTTGTGGAAACTAGTAGACGGCTTTTAAGGAACCACCCTGACATCGGTGAGACCACTGATTCGCCATCTTTGTGACATCACCAGGCCTGCGCCCTCAGACCCACCAGACCCACAGACCCAAGCAGCCACGCTTTTCTTCGGCACACAGCTGTCATCCATGCGGCGCAGGAGCTCCCTGCAGAACCGAGAGGCGTCGGATGCCTGGCAATCCGGGCCAGACTCCAAGTGACCGAAGCTGCGTGCCATGTTTTTACTTCGGCTTGGGCATCTGGACCGGAAGATCCGTTGCAATGCACGTTCGCATTGTCTTTGGGGAAGTACTCCCCAAGGCCTCTGGTAAACGCCCTACCCAGGCCCTTGACATGGCAAGCCATGATGTCGGGTTGCGGCGCTAAGGCCAAGGGATCTGCTCTCAACTGGAGGGTGCACCTACTGAGCAAGCAGATCTGGTACCACTTTTCTGGTGGCTTCTTTGTTTGACACCTTTGCTGAGGGCCCCGTTTGCAAACAAGTGCGCTAGACATTTCAAGGTGCTACAAAAGCTTGACTAGAACCTTCAATGAACTTCAAGGTGCTGCGCCAGACCTCCCAGAACGCTGGACCGTGATTGTAGCAACCAAACTCCCCTCCCAAAGAGACCCCTTCCCAAAGCAGCCCGGGCCTCCAAGAATCTGTTTGGAGCCCCTGGAACCTATTTAGGACCCTGCAGCCTGCAGCACTTTCGCCCCTGTGCTCCCTTCATTGGCATCATCCTCCTCGCCCCTGTGCTCCCTTCATAAACCTCCCAGTTGCCAAATAAAGGAAGCTTCCAGAAAATCTGGCGAACCCAGAAAGGTCTAAACTAAACAAAACTAAAAAAGTCTGAACACATCTATAAAAGCTAAACAGGCCCAAAAAATAGCTAACAAAGGCCAACAAAATCCCCCGCCTGGCCAAACAACCTCCCAAGTTCACGAGGACTCTTCGAGGTCTGGCAGCAAAATAAGAACCCTCGAAGCTCCAGTTACCTTTTGTCCAGCAACCTTCTGAAACCTAAAAACTTGGACACAAAATGAGGCCCACCCTCCCAAAGAGACTTATGAAGAGGCTCCCAAGGGTGTTGTCAACGGACCCGAACATATAGCTTTTATTGTTGAGAATCTGGATTGAAATGCATATGTCTGGAGCGCCACGCTGAGTCTATTTGCAAAGTTTCTGGAAACTCCCACCTGTGCCAGCGCTGACGGCCCAGACCGGCTTGGGCGCCGGGGAAAACCGCCAGCCTTAGACGTCAGGAGCATTGTGGTTCAAAGATGGACTCCGTTTCGTCGTTGTTCTTCGGTGAAACTGTTTTTGGTGGTCCTCTGTTATTCAAGCAATCAAGCGACAATGCTGAGAGAGGAAGCGTGGCTTGGGCATGGGTGGCGTTCAATCCTCCAAGCTATTCGCGTCAGAATCACTGTCGCAAGCCCCATGATGACGTTGCGGATATCCCCAAACATGTGGAATGCCCTCCACAGTCAGCATTGCATTGTCTTACTCCCATGCGCTTGCCTTGCAGCTAGAGTCACGTGAGACCCCCCCCCCCAAGTAAGGATCCATGACCGTCCGACAGGACCACAGGACAAAGGGCTTGCACGGACAGCCGAAGATCGCCGTCATTAAATGATGACATTTGGGAGCGCACACATGTACTTGACATCAGGACACGGGGTTTCCTCAACCAAGTGCCATGTCCCTTCGGACACAATGAATAGTGGGGTTGGGGTGCGAGTAACAAGGATTAAACATAATAGGGACCCGAGGGACTCCAACAAAAAAACAGACGCGTGACTGGAGTCCTGCTATGTTTCCCCAGAGCTCAACACACCAACATCCAAGTCAGAGCTGCTGTCAGTGGCAAAGGTAGCCTTGGGCTGCACCATGGGTGCCATGGCCATGGTGATGGTCTGCCTGCCAAGGCTGTTGGCTCAGTTCCAGAAACAAATGTCCTTCTTCCCCTTTAGGCCTCCGGTAGGCCAACACCCCCAAGCGTGTTGGGAATTGGGCCAAATTGAAAGGGATTCAGTTGGTGTCACAGAGATTGGCCCTAAAACCAGCTCGCCACAACCAACATAGCAAACCAAAAATCATGATTCCTTGAGAATGGGGTAAATTTCAGTCGGTGCCATTCCTGGGCGTGACAGAAGGTGCAAGAGGTATCGGGGAGAAAACGTGAGCAACTCAGATCAAGACCCTCTGGAGTTGTTCTCATTGCTCTCACTCTCTCTCTCTCTCTCTCTCTCTCTCTTTCTTTCTCTCTCTCTGCACTCCCAGCACCCATGCTCACGAGGCTGTGCGAGCAGGGACTCTCCAGACGGCTGTGTTTCTCCTGGTTTCCTTTTCAAGCCCAAGTCGGAGGCAACTTCAAAATTCATCTTTGCGAGGGCCAAACACCTCAAAGCGGCCCGAAAGAACCCGGCATAAGACCATAGACAACCGGTGATGAAACCGAGCCAGGTGGCGGCGGCTGCGGCGGCTGCGGCGGCTGCGGCTGCGGCTGAGGGAGCGTCGCCACTTGTGCTGGTGCTTCAACGGCCTCAAATGCTCCATGAGTCGGGCCCGTTTCCCGGTTTCAGTACGGGTTTCTTTCCGGGTTACACAAAAATATGTCCCACTTCATCTGTTGGTTGAGCTGATTCATTTGGGGAACTCAAAGCCGACGCCCGGCGCGGGCTGAGGCCCCCTGCACTCCGCCCCGCGCTCGCGTGGCGGCTATCCGTCTCCGAGGGGATCTGGCGGAGTCTCGTTTGTGGCGCTTAAAACACCAAAACTCGGCCGTGTTTGTGGCGGGGTCCCAACATCGATGCTAAGAAAAGGGAAACCGCCTCAGTTCACTTGTGATTGGGAACCCGCCCAACCTCTCAAACTTCAACACACTGATCTAGGCTGTTGGGTTTCCCTTTCCATTTGACCAGCCCGTGGCTTTTGCACCTCAACATGCCGGTACATGACTGCCCATCTAATGTCACTCTGGTCGAGGTAAACCCTCGTTCCGAGTCAGAGGCCCAAAGGACGGAGAAAAGGCTGGTCTATGTTGACATAAGTGTCCAAAGTGCCAAACTTGTGGTCAGCACGTGCAATCTTCAGTTTGGTGAACGCCCGCAGGACGCAGCCTAAGGCGACACGAAGTCCTGCCTTGACCGAGCCCTGCTTGGGCGTAGCCAAGGCATCTTCCTGGCACAAGCCGACGGATTTCTGTTCCATGCCCATTTGGGGATTGATCAAAACGGGCCGTTACATGAGATGAGCATTGGGGCAAACCACTAAGAAGATGATATGCCCCACTAAAAATGGGGGAAAAAAGTTACCCATGGTCATTTGGGAGCCAAACAACCTTGATCAACCCAAGCATCCAAAGACGAAAAAAAAAGCCTGCGGCGGTTTCCTGCAGATCCCGCGACGTCGACGGGTCTTGCGGCTGGCCTTGGATTGGTTCTCCTGGGCGGCCTGGGCCGCCACCTCCCGCAGCTCGCCCCGCAGCTGCTCCAGCGCGTGCTCCCCCCGCTGCTGGGACTCCTACTCGCTTTGGCCAACGGAAAGCGGAAAGCAACCTGGGCCAAAAGTAAACCGCCACACCAGAAAAACGCAGATGTTCCATGTGTCCGTTCAGGGGAAGCCATTTTGGGGTTGACCTATTCTACCCACCCGCCATTTGAACCTCCGAATCACGCGGGAGCCCACCCGGAATGACTCCTGGTTTCGGCGGAAGGGATGGGTCGTCTCACCGGCCGAAACGGCCCAATAGAAACACGGACAACGCGGCCCCCAGAAACACAAGAACCCAACGGATAGCCTACAGGGCACGGCTCGAAACTCTCGACTTGCCTCAGTTTAATTCAAGGCGCAAATCTGCTTTCTACACATCTTTGGGTTCGGGCGAGCATTCAAACCGACCTGCCTCGGTGTCGCTGTCACCCACAAGTGCGGTGAGCGTTCGGACACTTGCCCAAAGCCCAAAACCGCCCGCGGCTCGGATCGACCCTTTTTCGGACTGACTCGGATCGGGCAAGATCCCCTAAAGGAAAAGGGCGGATCGGATCTTGCCGTTTTCTGCCAAAGCAAAATCACAAAGGCGCAGATTACTCGAGGCGCTTCTCAGCTCGGATCGCATGATTAGTGCGGCGGCCTCCACCATGGTCACGCGCGGCTCCAGGAGCTCGTGCATGGCCAACAGCTTCTGCGAGAGCTGGTCGCACTCCTCCACGTTGCCTCGGCGTGATCAGAGAGAAGGCCACAATGTCAAGTGGCTATGGGTCAAAACCCTGTATCCGCTGTGAACATCCCAATCCCCACTAAAATAGGTTCTAAAACTGGGTGGTGCACCTACCCCAAAATGATATTATTGGTGTTGACCCACGGCCAAGTGAGTCACAACCAAAATCTCACTAAAATGGCCTACCCAAAACAAGTTAAACAATCAAGGCAGCCGCAGCTGCCATCCGTTCTGCTTGCTCCAGGCTGGGGGGATCAAGCAAAGTCTCATTTGGCAGGAAGAGTTCCTCCCCAGCCTTGCCATCCAAATCGTTGGAATCCAACAAGCATACCCAGCAACTGAGCAGCACCCTTCTATCTTACGTCTCATTCCACTCGCCCACAGTGCCACACCAAAGACTGCCATGTTTGCGCAGCCTTTCTGGCCAAAAGAGATTCGGCTTGATGACATCGGTATTTTAAACAAGGCTTGTTGAATGGAAAATGTTTCCCAGGATGGCTATTTTTGTTTCGCCCCTTGCCCTGGTCTCCGTTCCTGGCGAGTCGCGTCGGAAGATGTCCTCCTTCGACTGCATGCTCTTGTGCTGCGTCTCCAGCTCCACCTGCCGAGCCGCGAGGTGCAACTCGCAACTCGCGACCGCCACAGCTCAGCGGCAAAGCGGCGCCTGGGCTTGCCGGAGATTGTCGAGCTGGTTCTGCATGGACTTGTCGAACTTGCTGAAGAGATCCATCATGCGCTGCTCTGCTACACCTGTGAGAAGGTGTCAGATTGATGCGCTCCATGCTCCTCCAAATTGAGAGGCGATTCCGCGTTTTGTCACAATTCCAGGGTTTAAATCCTCTTGTGCAGTCCCAAAGTGAAGATCGCAAAGTCACACAAAGTCCGGTGTCGATCTGCTTCTTTCAACGGCCCTGCAAATAAGGAAACTTCAAGCCTTTTCCACACGTTGGCCAACCGAATCAGTAAGACGCCACCTGCGAAGCCATTTCTCCCAGTTTCTCCTGACTTCCCTCACCTAACCTATATCACGGGAGTCTAATTCGAGCCGTGACAATTCGTACAAAAAAACAGTACCGATTTGAAAGCCGATTTGCTGGGAACGTCCGCCCACTTCTGGCTTAAGCCCGGGCGCAGTCTTCCAGACGCTGCGCAAAGTGGGTCTGAAAGCTCTCAGACTTCCTGAGAAAGCGAAAGCGAGCTCACTTGAAACGGGAGTTGGATGTCTTGCACTCATGTGGCCATGGGTCAAAATCCCGTACCCCCAGTGAACATCCCAGTCCCCACTAAAATAGGTTCTAAACTGGGTGGTGCACCTACCCCAAATGGTACCATTGGTGTTGACCCACAGCCATGCGTGGCAACTTGGTGAGTAAGGACCCCATGTCCTGCGAGGTGAATGCTGTCCGCCGCTTTGGGGGAAATTCGCCGGCTCCAATTCTAATCGCAAATTCACACAGGACAGGTAGGAGACTTGTGCCGGAAGCCAAGCGCTGAAGGCATCGAACCTGCAAAATGCAGTTAAGGCAAAGCACGGCTGTCTCCAGGGCAATCATTCACCAGCTATGAAAGGCAAAAACCAGACCGACAAGAGCCCGCGACCAACCTAAACCGTGGTTAGCTCCTGGAGACACGCGTCCAGCCATCCAAGATGAAATGACCGTCCATGGACCGTTCCTCCCGTTTGGCTCGAGGCGCTGTTGACCTTGCAGTGTCCGCTCCTCCACCTCATTTCACATGCGCCACGCGGGATGCGCGCCCGGGTGCCAGGCCAAAAATCCATTCGGGCATCAATAAGGCAAGATTTGCTTGTGCTGGGTAAGATCTCAAATTCCAACCCTTCAGGATTCGACTTCTGTTTGACCATCAGGGAAATATTGGAATCGCACCCGAACCGTTTGAACCATAGGTGTCCTTTTGGAGGAAATAGATGGCCCTGGCAAATGAGTAAACCACCTGATAAACCAGGGCCATCTATTCTTTCGCCAAAACAATCAAAAAGGACACCTATGACTGCCATCCACCGATATGTACCGTTTTTGTTTTTGTGTGGTTGGATGCATTGGGTGTGGTCCACTGGGACAGAAGCTCACCATGGTTTGAACAGTTGGTTTTCAGCTTGGTTCAATAGCTCGCGCCCAGCTCGGGGCGTCTCTTCTGCCCAGGCGCCGCCAGAAGCTTCGCCTCCAGCTGGCGCAAGGCCTCCCGGTCGGCCGCCTAGGACCAGGGCTCTGGAGTCAAACTCGGGAGCATACCCGAATGGCCATGGGTCCAAACCCCGTACCCGCACTGAACATCCCAATCCCCACCCAAATAGACAAAATGGGTGGTGCACCTATCCCCAAATGGTACCGTTGGCTTTGAACAATGGAGAAAGAATGATAGACAAATAATATACATCTATGTGTGTGTGTGTGAACAAGCAGGCGAATGTATTTACCAAGTACCCAAAACTAGCTGCACTACCGGGCCGGCAAGGGTGACTGAAGTCATTTCTGTTGGGAGAGATACCATTGAATCGCTGACAGAGAAGCGGTGAAAAACATTTGGCTCCGTCTTTATTCCTCATCCCATCATATGCTGTGTCTGTATGTGAGTCTCTATTGCTCACACACTTATCTCTGTTGCTTGTCATCGCGGTTTTACCCGTCCAGGCTACTCTCATCCCTCATCTCTTTCTTGAATCTTGGAAATTTCCGGAAGAAGCATGAGAGCGAGGTAATGGTCCATGCTATAACCACTATCCAGCCACAACATAAAGCGGGAGACGCCGGATCTAGGTCCATCTCCAATGGTTGAATGGGCGTCATGAAAACTTGGAGGGCCACTTTCGTAGGTCCAAACAGTTCTGGAGCGTGCCGATGGGTTTCTTTTGACACGTTCCATCATGTGGTCTTTGGTGCAGCGACGTTCTGACGCAAGGCACAGTTGTCCGTCTGCAAAATCGCTTCCGTCCCCCAGGCCTCCGCCACCTTCTTCTCCAATGCATCCAAGTGGGACTCCTGGGGTGAGAGCTCTTAGCCCGGAAGCACAGCGCGACACGGCAGTCGGGCCTGCCGTCCAAGGGGACTATTCCAAGCAGCAGTCGGGCATGCCGTCCTGCGTCTGTTGAAACCCTTTTTGGGTCTCAAAGACCTTCCGCAGGGAGTCCACCTCCCTCTTCAGCTCCACCTCCTCCTCCTGCTTGTCGATCACCACCTCACGGAAAGGGGCCAGTGGGCTTCACCTCTGTACGTTTCTCCTGACACTCACCTTCACCTAACAGAAAGCTTTGCAACTCGGGCCAGTGGCTTCACCACCTTGAGCCACCTGGGTCAGCAAGATGTCGCTTGTAGGCGCTCTGTTATATGCCTGCCTACCGCACCTACCCCACCTACCCCACCTACCGCACCTACCGCACCTTTTCGTCCCCGCCTCGGCCAGCTCGAGCTTGGTGCCCTCCAGGTCCTGGCTCAGGACCCCCAGCTGCCGCGCCACTTTCTCGAGCTGCTCTTGCCTCGGGTCCCGGGGCGGTCAACGCGTCTCACACCGCGGTCGACGCGCCTTCAACGCACCCAGACCTGGAAACCAAAGACGTGCGTCTTCCAAGGTTTTGACGGTACGGTATGACTCTCTTTCAGATACATTCCATGAAGAAATCCCAGCCACTGCAATGTGGGAAAGTTGACCTTGAGATGGCTCCCTTTCAGGATAGGTGCAAATGTCACCAAAAACGCTGGTGAACCTGCGAAGCCAAAAGCGATCCAGGAGGCGTGCACCACCGGCAACACAAGTCTCAGGCAAGCGGTCCCAGCATGCGATTGGGTGTCCAATGCCGGTCAAGTGCAAAGTAGCAGCTTACAAGCCGCACCCTGGAACAGCGCAAGACGGCTGCAAACCAAGTCGGCTGAGAGGTTGTTGAGTAGGTCCACCCCAACCCACATCTGGAGAAGAGAAACAAGCAATTCTGGATTTGTCCCAAAATCAAATGAGAACAAAACCAGGTCAGCTGCCACGTCCCATCGCATCCGGGCGGCACTGCGGAGCGCAGCTCCACCAGCGCCGTGGCGCCCACCGCCGCGGCCTGGCTCGGTCCACAACACAAGGCAGATGTGCGGGTGACAAAGGCCAGTGGAACCCCGGCAGTTTGGCAAATCTGACCTTGCCAGGTCTGTGCCCTAAACGCTGGCGTTCCAAAGCGAAAGCACCGCGCAGATCGTGGACTCAGAGGGCAAAGCCTGCGATGCCGCCTGAAAACACGTGCAACATGTTCCAGCCTCACGCACGGCAGTGATCTCCCTTGAGAGGATCTCCTGCGCGTGAGGAAGTCGCCACAGAACTCAGCTACCGATCATTTGATGCTTAGCTTGCTTTCGGGGGGGGGGGGGGCGGGCTAGCAAAAAGTCCGGTCCTTCAGCTCTTCAGTAATGCCTTCAATCCCATGCTGGCCCAGCCAACCCGTCCAACGCAATGCGTCCGTGTGCTGAAATGTCGGTGGCCTTGAGCACGTCCCAGAGTTGCGGGGAGTCTTCGGATGTTCAGTTCTGTTGAGGAAACGCCATCCCTGTTCGAACAAAGAATTCCAACCCGGCCATGGTTGCCGGTTCGCACAAAAGCCAAGCGACCTTGCCACTCGCAGTCCTCCCGCTCCCGGTGCTGCGCCAGGCTGTCAGCCAGCCACTGGGCATAGCTGGACAGGGCCTCAGACAAAGACCGAACCGATGGCTTAGCCCGGAAGAACTCGCCCTGAAGTCCTATGGTGGCCCCCTGACAAGGGAGCCTTCCTACCCAATGTGCTCATTCTCCATTTCCAAACCATGACCATCTTCACCATTTGTTGAAAGGCCCCTGCACGATATCAATCATGCATCTTCCTCTATAGCATTCTACCATGTTCACCAAAAAGAATAGTCTCTAACCCTTCCCAACCTTCCGCACCCATCTGTTATTAAGTGGTAATCCCTCTGAGAGGAAGGAGCAGCTTTGAAAGAAACACCTGTTCGCTTCTCAGGTCTCGTTGCTCTCCTTTTGAAGCAATTGAGCTCAGGTACGGGATCTGCCTCGAGATCCATGGCAAAGGCCGTGCAATGTCTGTGTCTGGACCCCTTTCCAATTCCGAACCCTGGGCTGAGGATTGCTGCGAGGCCGGGCTGATTGCTTCTGTTGCCTTGCGCTTTATGTGGGAGCTGCATATCGCACCTTCTCGGGTCTACTTGAGCACTGAGTAAAATGCAGACTCACGCAGCCTAAACTCACGCATGGAATCTCCTCAGCGCTCCTCTCGCCTGCTTGCTGAATGCTCCCTTCACTGCTTCAGGCGGCTTTGGGTGACTCGTCCCGACCCTCTCACCTGCAGCGTCTCCTCCACGCCCACCCCGAACCGGGCCAGGCGATGCACCTCGCGACGGATCTGCCCAACGAAGCGGGAAGCGGCTGAGCCGCTGAGCAGCGCACCCACTCTGGAGGCCGCTCCACGGCTAGACCTCATCCAGAAGCAAGCCGCCCGATCGAGTCGCCTTGCAAAAAATAAAAAAATAAAAACAAGAAACGAGAGTTGCGATTCGTCGGCCGAGCCAAAGGGGTGGTTCGCCAAAGGCTCACGGGTGCCCGCACGCTGGCAAAAGTCGTCAGCGAAGTGGCAGCAATTGCGCCTCCCAGACAGGTTGCAGGCAAGTGCGCCTGTGGTTTCATTTTCGGCAAGGAAGTGGCATCACTACCATCATGATGCATGTAAGGCTGAGGGGTTGGTTGCTGCAGATGCCACCAAGAAAGCAGCACTCAGAAGCTGTCTTTTGTTGTCTCTCGCACTGCCCCGCGTGTCTCCGCCAAGGTCCGCCTATGATGAGCAAGGGACACAATGGAGCCACCAGGCAAGTCAAGCAAGTTGAGTGTCTCCACATTCTGAGTTCAACAAATCTTTCAACTGGCCTCGGCCTGCTATGCGTTGAAGCACTTGGGGCCTTATCTGCGCCTAGCTCAAGTTCTTCGCAGCTTGACTCCATGTCAGCGACTTGGCATCTGGCGAGTCGGGAGCCCGCCGATAGGCGTGCGATTTTGCAACTGGCTCGGATGCCCCGTTTAAATGCAGGGTTCCAGGAGTCCTCCGTGCGTGGGAAAGTCTGTTGCGAACATGACACCTAGCTTTTGGAGCGAACCTTTGGCAAGTTCGATCCTGGAACCCTTCCTCTATCCGCCGACCCTGAAAAACGGGGCGGCCGCAGAACTGCGACCCCCACGTGGCTTCCGAGTCAGGCAGCTTCTCCTGGCAGGCTTTGGGAGACAATCCGACCGCGCGATATGCCACACAAAGGAGAGGAAGAAGAGGAGACGAAGCAAAAGGAACAAAACACCTCGAAAAGCATGGATAAAGTGACTATACACAAGAAACAAATGGCGACAATGGTTCTGATAGCTTTGCGCCAAACGTGCATGTCAGCTACAGCCCCTTTCCGGCTAGCCATATGGGGCAACATATGGCATTTCTGCTCCTGAGGGGTCCTCACAAGATCAAACAACTGGAAAATGTAGTTCCAAACCAAGTCCGCCAATTCTGGTCCTGCCATCTCCGAGCGGCAAAGGGGGCAGCTTCTGGCCACCTGAAGGCGCTTCAGAGAGAACCTGCGGACTCCGCTTTTTCTACCAATGATGGAACCAAGGGATTCCGGAGCGTTTGAAGGTGGCATGAAGCACTCTCCATGAGCCACAGGGCCAGCACGACCAGGAAGCAAACGAGGGTTCTGGGAAGGGGCGAGACCCCCCCTTCCCCGCCCGCACCTGTAACCAGCCGCCCAGGCAGCTGCGGTGGAAAACGTGGCCGCAAGAGGTCTGGACGATCACCTGGGGGTCTTTGCAGGTTCCCTCAACCCCTCAACCCGAGTCAGCCAACCAAACAGGCCGCAGAGCACCAGGCCAAATCACTTCATGACTGCCTCACTTCGGTCCTCAAAGCCCTTCAGCAAAAAAGGCCAGGGAAAGACAGACCGCCCGTGCTGGTGTTCATTGTTTGTGAAGGCCCCTGGTGTTTGGAAAGTAACCCCAAGAGACCCACTTTGAGACACGAGAAATCCGAGTCGACTGCGCCTTCTGAGCGTTGAAGGCGTCCAAGCACACGGCGCAGGAAGAGGGCAGCCCGCTCGGCGCATCGTTGAACCTGAGCGCGCAGGGCCGCGTCGAAAGCAGTTTTGCGGTCCTTGTTGCGGGAGGGACGATTTGTGGGACGCTCATGAGAGAAGCCAGCAGGGTTCTGTCCCAAATAGCAATTGGACCCCCTGTTTCAATGGCTTGAAGGGAAAGGAACCGCCCGCTTGTAAAGTCTCCTGGTTTTGGAGACACCTACATGGCCTGAAGCAAGTGCTCTTTCTCAAGGCAACTCACACAAAAAAGAAGTGTGATCTTTCTCATCATGTTTTCGCGCAGGCAGCGCGACATCCGAGCAAGCTATTGTCGGTTCGCTTGCTGGCAACGCTTCGGAGACGGCGATATTGCAAAATAAATGGCTTTCCGATATCTTGCCGAAACATTGGCATGAAGAAAGGGCATACACCACCGTTCAAGCGCGAAAGGGGCAATCCCTTGGTCTGACACATGGCTGGTCCCGTTGCCTGGCTTTCAGTTTTGGCCCTTTAATTTAAACCTCCAGCCAGAGAACCCCCAAAGAAAGTGCTCGGATTCATCTGGCCCACGTTGGCTCTGTGAAGTCTGAAAGTGGCCATTGAACATCTGCAAGTAGAAAAGGGAACTCCAGCGGGGCCAGTGTCCTTTTGGCGCCCTTTCGCAACGGCCATCCGAAGCGCCTCGCTTCGTCGAAGTCGATCACCGGCAGCTGTTCCAATGTGCCCTGACCACCGCTGTCGGAGAGGAGCAAAGAAAGAAACGAAAACTACTGTACTGCCTGGCCATGCCATGCTGTGCAACTGGAAAAGAACGCACAACAAAAAAGTGAAGAGCAGCATAGTCAAGCGATGGGCGCGGCAAGGGTCTTTCACTGCAAACCGCCGATTCCCTATGCACCTCAAGCCCCTTGACTCACCGACGTGTGCAGCTATCTGGAAAATCTGCTGGATGCCTCGGTTGGCCTCTTTCAGCTGAAGCCGCCGGTCCAACCACGCGCCTCAGGGGCCGCGCCAGGCATGCGGGGCAACGCCACCAGGCCCCGGCGGATGAGGCACAGCATCACCTCAGGCGCAGCGCCTGGAATTGTTCTGAGAGTGACGGGACCTGTTATATTAGAACGCTATACACGGATGGTTACAACCGAAATGGGAAGACATGTCGTCCTTTCCAAAAAAAGCACCGCAAATTGCCCCGTCCACCACTTTGTTCTCTCTTGTCTTGATAGATAGGTGCAACCAACACCACCTACTTGATTCGTGGCCACACTCCGTTGACGAGAACATCTCCGTTGAAGGTTCCATTGAGTCCCTTCCAACGATCCCCAATCCCCAGATCACACCTCTCCCTGCTGTTGATTCTCCCACCAAGTCGCAGAAAGCACAAATGCGGGCAGCAGCAGCACCAAAATCACCTCGCGGCGTGCAACATTGCAGGTGTCTGGGCGAGAGCTGGTGCGCAGCATGTGCTCTGTTTCTGGATCTAGAGGCATTGACACCCGTCTCCGGCAAGGTCCGATGTCTCACTCAGTCACAGGCTAAAGCTGCATAGTAGCCAAGGATCCTCAGACGGCGCTGGCTCAACGGGCCCCAAAATCGAACACCAGGGAAGGCCCCTGGATGGCTCTTTCGGCCCTCACTCTGTGCCTATCCCGGCCCAAGACTCCAAGGTTCTACACTGGTCTGCACGTGCCAGCGTCTGCCAAGTTGACAACATCCCCTTTCGGTGCCCAAACAACTCATCGACTCAGCATCGTCAAACCCGAAGATGCTTGCGGGGCCGAGCTGCACTGCCACTGCTGCCTTCAGGTCGGCGCTGCAGCTGTGGCTCCGCAGCAGCATCCAGCCTCTCTCCCAAGTCTTTCGTTAAAAGAAAAATCAGGGGAAATGTGCCTTGGCCATGTGTCCAAACCTGGGAATCAACTCCAGCTTGGTCTTAAAACTGTTTGTCAAGGGAGCCGGTGTTTTGACACATGCCAGCAGTTCCTCTTGAGCCGGCTGCATTGTCGAAATCGCCCTTCCGAAAGGAACTCGTGATCTGCTTGAATTTAAAGGGCGAGGCTTGTTTTTCTGCGTACATATCCCTGAGGCTTTCAGAAATGACTTGAACGAGGTTTAATTAGACAGATATGATCAACATAAAGAGAAGGAATACGATTAGAAAAAGAGAAAGGAAAAAACTGAAACACTCCTGGAAGGACTGGCAAACATAACTCGGTCCAGGCAGGCTCCAGCACATGAAATCTGACAGTTGAGTCTTCCGCCTAAAGAAGCCTTCCAGCCCCATGAGCCTTCAGGGGTTGGAGGGGTGGGGCGGTCCCCCAATTCCATTTACCTAGTCCCCATAAAGGGGAAATGGAACCGTCAATGGAATTCCAGGGTCACTCCCCTCCCCCAATTCCAGAACCCCTTACAAACCTGCTGCCTAGTGGGTGAAATGGAAACTAACACTGTGTTCCTCTCGTACTGACTTCGATTACTGTCGCAGCATTAAATTCATCAGTAGGGTAAAACTAACCTGTCTCACGACGGTCTAAACCCAGCTCACGTTCCCTATTGGCGGGTGAACAATCCGACACTTTGGGACTTCTGCGTCTCAATGGGAAGAGCCGACATCGAAGGATCAAAGAGCAACCCCGCGCTTTCGCGCGGCTCGCGCGCGGCTCCCCTGCCTGCCACGACGGGCCACAGCATCGCTGCCAGCAGCGCCAGCGCCCGGAAGAGCCGCACGCGGAGGGGCTCCATGGGGCCGTCCTGGACGGTGCCGCCGCGAAAAAAGAGTTGGAGGCTGGGCTGGGTGGCTTGGAGTGGGGGGCACCGTGGGCACCGGAAACCTGTGCGAAGTTGCAGGAGTTTTGAGGCGTTGCCAAAAATCTGGCCGCATGGCCGACCGAACTGAATTCGTCGTGCCCAGGCATCTCAATCTTAGCCGGTGCTCACCACTCACCATTCTCCACTGCCTTCATATGCATAATTGTATGGTTGCATTTTCCATCATACTAGCAGCTTTGGGGTTCGTGATGCAAACGGACGGAGGAGACATCCTGAAGTGACAAGTGAGGGGAAGAGAAGGGATGGAGTGAGAAGACGTGAATGGTAAGCTATATGAGATTCGAGTCACTTCTCCATGTCTCTTCTTGGCGAGTCAGGCATGCATTGTCCGGCTGAGAGAATTGAAAGGGATGGATTGGTTCACTCTCTCCTCAGTTCATCCTTCTCGAATATGAAATCAGGCATGAATTGCAACACGCCAAGACAAGAGACCCAAGATGTTTTTCAGCAAACAAATCAAGAAGCGACCAAGAGTGATGAGCGAAGGTGCTTGACATGGCACGAGGAGAAACACCCCCACGGGGCGCAGAGGAAGAGAGGACGTAATGAACCTTCGAGCCGAGGGATTCGGGGGAAGGGCTGTCTAAAAACAGAAAAAAGGCAGAAGCTTCGCTGCAGTTGCGGTCGTGTCCGCAAGAATTGATCTGCGCCTACGCTACATAGTCTTCCAGTTGAGACTAAGTCAAGGAGGCGACACGGGAAGTGACACAGTGAGCGTGAGCCTAGGACAGACGTGTCCTAGAAGCACATGCCTTCTGCTCTCTCAGACATGCCCATCCCCAAGGAAGGCACTCACTCCTCGGCCATGTCGTAGCACAGGCAATGCCTCACGATGGTCTTCTGCATGGCCTGCACCATGACAATGATGAAGATCAGCCTCGAACAACGCGCCGCGCCGCAAGGAGCCGCCGCAAGGAGCTGGGGAGCTCCACGAGGAGACATCAGACGAGCGACCGAGCGAGCGAGTGTCGGTGGAAGCTCTTGACCTTCCTGTCTCCCATATCTAGAGGAGTGTGGGGGGTGGAAAAACATAGGGGCCTCTTGAAAAACCGTAATTTCAGGTTACGCCTTCAAAGGGGTCCCGATCCTCATTTTGGACGCCCACTTGAAGGAAGCAAGGCTTGTGCCACAACGGCTCGGCCTCAGCATCGCTGCTAGTGGCTGGTCACACTGGTCGTCCTCATGGCCCGAGTAGACAAGCTCCGCCCTGGGCCAAGTCACAAGTCGCTCTCCAATCCTCATGGAAGCGGCTTCAAGATAGCCTTTTAACGTGTAAGCTTCCGTGAGCAGAGGGCAAGGTGGGCAAGGTGTCACTCCCTCAAAAGGATTCCTTACAGCAAACGGCACGTGTTTCCGATTTGATCACACGACCAGAATGTCCCCTTGAAGCTGTGAACGCCAGGAGTTGCGCATACCTTGCCTCGTTTGCCCGCAAAACGTCGCCACCGAAACACTGAGAACGGGTAGCCAACTGTGTCTATGGCTTGGAACGCCCCCAGCTGGCCCCGCTGGCTCCATGGAGTGTGTCAAAAATTGGGATTGAGGTGGCCCTCGATCTCATGGTTTCATCGAGCTCCAAGCTTGCCACGCTTCACCTTTTCACATCAACCAACCTACGGCTTGAACGGCACGATAACGATAAGTCCAACAGCCAAATGACCGACAGATGGTTGACGTCGATCCGAAGGACTACTAGACGCGTTTCCCCTGTTAATCAACCAAAAGCTTGGGGTCGACACTACAGTTATCCAAGTGGTTGCTCCGCTTACCATCTACCCTCCTTCCAAAATCCCGGAAGATGACAGTGTCCACTTCCGTGATTGGCGGGAGGCTGAAGCCGAATTTGGAGCCCGTGGGGTGGTTCTGCTTTAAGAGGCGCCAGGTAAGGACCACCAGCAGCCCTGCCAGAAGCAGCATGGCCAGGCACATCACCACACGCGCCCAGCGCGCCAAAGACACCTCCACCACCTCCGGCAGCAGGAAAACACGAAAGAACATACAAGCCTCAACAAGCTTCCATGTTGGAAGGAATCTCTCAAATGGATTCACAGCAAGGAAAAGCGCAAGGAAAACCTCTGGCAGGAAAGAGAAGCAAAGAATGCGACAGCGACGCTCCCTCCTGCGCCAGGCTCGCACGCACTGTGCGGCTGTTCTCCCGCCGCACCTCCTGGCAGAGGAGAGCAAAGGCGCTCGGCTCGAGGGCTCCAAAAGGCGGCCACTTGACCCCGTTTTGCTGACAGGAGAAACCTACAAATCGTGTTTTTCCCCAACAGCTGAAAGCTTTGGGGTCTCAGCCCAGATAGGCTCCGGGGTGGTTCGGGGCGACCCTGAGCTGAGGTTCCACCAGGGTTCCACCAGGGGTTCCACCAGGGGTTCCACCAGGGTTCCACCAGGGTTCCACCGGTTCCACCAGGATTCCACCAGGTTCTGCAAGGGCGGGGTGGTCTGGGTGGTTTGAGGTGAGGTTCCACGAGGGTTCCACCAGGGTTCCACCAATTTCTTCGAGGGCTGCGGGTTTGAGGAAGGTTTCACGAGGGTTCCGCCAGGGTTCCACCAGGGTTCCAGGCTGCGGGGTGGTCTGGGTGGTTTGAGGTAAGGTTCCACGAGCGTTCCACCAGGGCTGCAGAGTGGTCGGGGTGGTTTGAGGTAAGGTTCCACGAGGGTTCCACCAGGGTTCCAGCAATTTCTTCGAGGGCTGGGGTGGTCCGGTTTGAGGAAGGTTCCACGAGGGTTCCACCAGATTTCCACCAGAATTCTGCCAGGGTTTCACCAGGTTCTGCGAGGGCTGCAGGGTGGTCCAAGGTGGTTTGAGGTAAGGTTCCACGAGGGTTCCACCAGGTTTCCACCAGGGTTCCACCAGCCCGTCGTGCTCCGGACAAGCCACCAGGGTTCCACCAATTTCTTCAAGGGTGCGGCGTGGTCCGGGGAAGGTTCCACGAGGGTTCCACCAGGGTTTCACCAGGGTTAGCAGGGTCCCACTGCGGGGTGGTCCGGGGTAGTTTGAGGTAAGGTTGTATGAGGGTTTCAGGGTTCCACAAGATTCTGCGAGGGCTGTGGGCCCTGAGGTTTCACAGGGTTCCACAAAGCTCTGCAAGGATTCCACACAGGTTCCACAAGGCTCCACAATGCTCCACCAAGGGTGTGTCGCGCGCCCGTCGTCTGAAAAGCCATCGGATCAAGATCGCTTTGCTCATGGGCGGAACACTAAGCAAAACCGAAATCAATGGTTTTTAGCACACTTTCACTGTTTTGTGACTTGCTCACTTGCTCAGGCAAATGTTGGCTTTGTGGCAAATCAGATCACGTCGCTGCGGAACTCACGCGCAGCAGAGTAAATGCTTGGCATTGCTGCTTGGTGGGCTTTGGGTTCCAAGAATTCCACGAGGCTGCGAGGGCTATGAGGTCAGAAGGTTTCCACCAAATTCTGCAAAAGCTATGGGGCAGCCCTGAGGAAAGGTTCCAGCAAAGTTTCACGCTGAGCTCCACGAAAGTTGCGTGAGAACGGTTTGCAAGGTTCACCGGGCGACAGTGCAATTGGGGCCCGCCCGATTGCACCGTTTCGGCCTCGGCCCCGATTGCGCCATCGCGCCCCGATCGGGGCCTGACTCAGTCGGGCCCCGTCAAAGCTGGCATCGCCTAGTTTTGCTATAGATACAGTTGCAATCCGCATACTAAGGAAAACCGGCGTTGAGCTATAATATGGGTGGCTGGGGTTGCACCACGATCGGGGCCCGATTGCACCGTCGGGCCCCGATCGGGCCCCGATTGCACCGTCGGCCCCGATCGGGCCCCGATTGCACCGTCGGGCCCCGATCGGGCCCCGATTGCGCCGTCGGGCCCCGATCGGGCCCCGATTGTGCCGTCGGGCCCCGATCGGGGCCTGAGTCGGGCCCCGTCAATTGTACCAAGCTGGCATCGCCTAGTTTTTGCTATAGATACAATTGCAATCCGCATGCTAAGGAAAACCGGCGTTGAGCAATAATATGGGTTGCTGGGGTTGCACCACGGGAGGATCGGGGCCCGATTGCACCGTCGGGCCTCGATCGGGCCCCGATTGCCGGGCCCCGATCGGGCCCCGATTGCGCCGTCGGGCCCCGATCGGGCCCCGATTGCGCCGTCGGGCCCCGATCAGGGCGAGATTGCGCTGTCACTCGTAGCTTTGCTTTACAAGGCGGCATCCTCAGCAACACCGGCGGTAAGGATGGTCCCGGGGCGTTCCGCGAGGATTCTGGGAGGGTGTGGTGCTGTTGGGGATATCGCCCGAGCCTTTTTTTTTGTAAGGATACTCAATCACTACCGTCCCCAATTGGGATATTCAAAGTCACGTAAATCGTGGCGACTCGACAAACAAAGCGCATCACACTGTCCTCCCCGAGCATGGATGCGGCGTTGGAAGCCATGGCGTGGGCCGGCCACTTGGCCACCTCACCTCATCCGAAGAGTCAAGGTCACGTCCAGATCCACGTCCAAATGGTGTCGTTTGTGACCCTCTTTGGGAACCTGGAGAGGCGGAACAAAATGTCGCCAGGGTCCCAAAAGGCAAAGAAAGTGGGTTTGTGAGGTTGGGAACCTTAGTCAAAGGTGTTGAGGATGCCGGTTTTTTTCCCTAACAAAACAGATGTATGCATGCACCTAGCGACACTACCATTGCACACAGTGGCACCAAGCTGTGGGGCGCTTCGGGCTAAAGCATGAACCGAGTCAGCTGTCTTGTGCTCTCTTGGCCAAGTCCCGCTCTAAAGCCTGGAGCGGCGATCAAGGAGTCGAGTCGGGGAGTCGGGGATGCCGACTTTCAGGTTTCGTCGCTGGCCAGCGGAGCCAAGGTCATCACTTCCGACGGAGTTAGCATCCCGATGGATGGTGCTCCCTAAGCCGCGTCCAGCCCCGGACTCAGATCGATTGAGAAGCCAAATGCAACTGGAGCTGCACCTTCCAATCTGGAGTTGGAAAGTCCAAAAAGCGCAACAAATCGAACTCTATTCCTTATGCAAGGGCAAGCCATTTGCATTGAACGAGGCCCAAAGTGAAATCTGGCAAACCCAAGGCCTTGAGTCTTAATTGCTACGTATTCATTGTTAGTGGCAAGAGGAATAACCTGCATGACTTTTCAGCAAGGCACTCGCCCTTCGCTCAAAACCCTCCCTCCAACACTCAACAGCGGCTCCACGCTTTTGTGCGCTGCTTTGTCGCAACTTTGCAGAATTGAATAGATAGAAGGGAAGCGCTGCAAAAAGTGCCCAGAAAATACCCAGGTCTCTCAAAGCGGATGGAGGATCTCCGCTGCCACTATCTGGAGGAGTGGACATCAGCTTTGCAAATTCGCTGAGACATACAACAACAAAAAACACAATCAACGGCATGTCGAGTGTGGGAGTCGAGATCTCCCCATTTCTGTCTGGGCTCTGGGCATAGCACTGACAGCAAACGTGTATGCAGCCTCCTTGATGTTGTGACCTTCAGGGACATGCCAACATTGCGGATAGGAGGAGTCCTACACTGCGGGCCCGGTATTTTAACCGAGCCCAAAAATATGGCGTCCGAAGCATTGAGCGGGTTACTTCGAAGGGCGACCTCATGGCTTGGGATTCGGGGACGTGGGGACGTGCTCCGGAAGCCGGCGCCAGCTTTGTGGTGCCCCGGCAGGTCGTTTGGGAGGTTTCCTTTCGGCCTTGTTGGCCAACCAAGAAAGATGCCGGGACAGCCGGTGGTTTTTTGGTTTGCGGTGTTGCTTGTCACATATACCGCCTCCATTTTTTCCCAGGGAGACAAAAGCGGAGGGCCCCACGTGACTGGGACACAGCTGTCCTTTGGACAGGGTAGCGCTCAGGCCGCCAAGCCTCGGAGCTTCGGAGAATCTGTTGCGTGTGACCCTGGTCTTCTCTACACGTCGTTTCCTGCTGTAGCAGGGAGCCAAAGTAAGCCAGACTGACAATTGGCAATTAATAGCACTTTGGGCTGGAAGAAATAGGACAGAACACGGGTCAACGAGCACGTCAGAGGGACGTACGACGCATGCCTTTCCGGGAACGGGACTCAAACAGATTCGCTGAGGGTCCATGGAGCATATGGGTCATGGCAGCGTGTCCGTTCGCACGTCGATGGTCACGGGTCTTGCTCAAGCAAAGAACTGCTGCACACCTGGGCCACTTTAGGTGATGAGGGCTGTTAGGAATGCAGAGAAGGGAAAAACTACCACAGCCAGCCACTAATTCGTCAGCTTGAGGCGTCTTTGCGGAGGTTGGACTGGCATGCCGCACGCGTTAAAACTAGAATGCGAACACGCAGTTGGCAGATGCTGCTGGGACCAAAAAGCAATGACATGCGACCAAGCAGCTTGGCCGCCCGTGGTGGTCGAGACAAACAAGAAAGACCATCTCGCAGAAAATGCTATGCTTGTTACTGAGACGCAATGCTTCATTCTTCTGCAGTCGTGTCCTTGCTGCTGCCCTCCGCATGCTCCGTGGGGTTGATCCCAGGAAGCCCGGCAGCGAGAGTGGGCGCGGTTCCGGCTACAGGGGCGACAGTGGCCATGGGCGCAGTTCCGGCTGCAGGGGCAGTTCCGAGGGGTGTCGCGGGAAGCCCAGCGGCGACAGTGGCCGTGGGCGCAGTTCCGGCTGCAGAGGCGGCTCCGAGGGGTGCCGCGGGACTTGTTGCGGGAAGCCCGGCAGCGAGAGTGGGCGCGGGAGCAGTCGGGGCGGCTCCGAGGGGTGCTGCGGGACTTGTCGCGGGAAGCCCAGCGGCGACAATCGCCGTGGGCGCAGTTGCCGCTGCGGGTGCGGTTGCGAGGGGTGCCGCGGGATCTTTCGCGGGAAGTCCAGCGGTGGTGGGCGCGGTTCCGGTTGCGGGGGCGCTTCCGGGGGTCGCTGGATCGTTGGGGCTTGTTCCCCCGGCCGCGGGAGCGGGCGCAGTATCCTTGCTGCCGCCCTCTGCATGCAAACCTGACATCATCTTCTTCACGTCCTCTGGGCTCATGGCCTTGGTGCTGCCCTTTGCATGTATGTCTTCCATCATCTTCTTCACCTCCTCTGGGCTCATGTCCTTGCTGCCGCTGGAGAAGCTAAAGGACCCGCCATGACCGCCCTCCGCATGCATAGCGGCAATCATCTTATTCAACTCCTCTGGGCTCATGTCCTTGGTGCTGCCCTTTGCATGTATGTCTTCCATCATCTTCTTCACCTCCTCTGGGCGCATGTCCTTGCTGCCGCTGGAGAAGCTAAAGGACCCGCCATGACCGCCCTCCGCATGCATAGCGGCAATCATCTTATTCAACTGCTCTGGGCTCATGTCCTTGCTGTCGGGTGCCATCATCTTATGCAACTCCTCTGGGCTCATGTCCCCGCTGCCGCTGGAGAAGCTAAAGGACCCACCATGACCGCCCTCCGCATGCATACCTGACATCATCTTATGCAACTGCTCTGGGCTCATGTCCTTGCTGTGGGCTGCGATCATCTTATGCAACGCTTCTTGGCTCATGTCCTTGCTGCCGCTGGAGAAGCTAAAGGACCCGCCATGACCGCCCTCCGAAACCATAGCGGCAATCATCTTATTCAACTGCTCTGGGCTCATGTCCTTGCTGTCGGGTGCCATCATCTTGTGCAACTGCTCTGGGCCCATGTCCCCGCTGCCGCTGGAGAAGCTAAAGGACCCGCCATGCCCGCCCTCCGCATGCATACCTGACATCATCTTATGCAACTGCTCTGGGCTCATGTCCTTGCTGTGGGCTGCCATCATCTTGTGCAACTCCTCTGGGCTCATGTCCTTGCTGCCGCTGGAGAAGCTAAGGGACCCACCATGACCGCCATCCGCATGCATACCTGACATCATCTTATGCAACTGCTCTGGGCTCATGTCCTTCCTGTGGGCTGCCATCATCTTATGCAACTCCTCTGGGCTCATGTCCTTGCTGCCGCTGGAGAAGCTAAAGGACCCACCATGACCGCCATCCGTATGCATACCTGCCATCATCTTATGCAACTGCTCTGGGCTCATGTCCCCGCTGCCGCTGGAGAAGCTAAAGGACCCGCCATGCCCGCCCTCCGCATGCATACCTGACATCATCTTATGCAACTGCTCTGGGCTCATGTCCTTGCTGTGGGCTGCCATCATCTTGTGCAACTCCTCTGGGCTCATGTCCCCGCTGCCGCTGGAGAAGCTAAGGGACCCACCATGACCGCCATCCGCATGCATACCTGACATCATCTTATGCAACTGCTCTGGGCTCATGTCCTTGCTGTGGGCTGCCATCATCTTATGCAACTCCTCTGGGCTCATGTCCTTGCTGCCGCTGGAGAAGCTAAAGGACCCACCATGACCGCCATCCGCATGCATACCTGCCATCATCTTATGCAACTCCTCTGGGCTCATGTCCCCGCTGCCGCTGGAGAAGCTAAAGGACCCACCATGGCCTCCATCCATTTTCGCTCCCGGTGCAGGCCCAACTTCTTTGGCACCCGGATGGCCTCGGGTTGCAAATGCATGGAGGATCACAGGGCCTCATGGTAGGGCAATGGGGTTCTCTAGAAAGAATATGTAAGCAGAACGATATATTTGTTGCGTCCATTCCGAAAGCTCAGGTATTGTCATTGTCAAGATCTGCCTTTGCTGGGACAGGGTGGCCTTTGAAGGGTTGCGTGAGGCACAAGGAGCTGCCCTCTGTCCAAGTGGCATGCAACCTGGAGATTGGCGCAGCACCAGCTCTTCTTGCTGTTGGACCAGCCGGTTTCCCACTTGTCATATCCGGCTTCCTGGGCTTTCGGCCGATGCTGACAGCGGATCGGGGAGAGCCGACCAAGGCTGAATTTCACAAGTCATGTTCTTCGGGCTATAACGATGCAGTGATGGAAACAGCAAAACTGCCCTGGTCACTGTGGTCGGTCCACTGGCTGGAGGTCAAGCCAAGCAGCACAGTCAAAAGCTTTGGAAGTGGTCTCTTTCGGGCATCCCTTCTTCTCTTCAATGCAGCACCTCAGTCATCGCTTGAAGGGCTCCCCAATGACGAGATGCATTCTGAACCTAACAGGGCCAGATTCTTTCTAAACACTCCCATGAAGTCTAACCTCTATCTCAATCGCCTGGATTGGCCAGTCTCGTTTGCCTATGCTGTGTGCATCCACACCTGCACTTGTCTGATGCCCTTTCCAGAGACCTCCTGCCAGCTTGCACTTGCCTCCGTTGCCATGCCGAGGAACCGGACAACCAGCCCGAAGCAACCCATGCAACCAACGCAGCAAACCGTCAAAGGCTGCCCGGCGATGGTCCAATGAGTCGGCTTCCCGAGCCATGCAAACCAAAAACATGAACCAATGTCTGACCCGCGGGCGCTGGTGCGGCAACCGCGCTCTCGCAAAAAAAACAGGGTGGAGATTGTCATGTGGCTGCACTCCAGCAAATCAGCAAATGCCTCTCTTATCCCGCATGCAAGACTCCCGCACCCCCATGGTCACGGAAAGTTCTGAGACTTCTCATGTTCACATGCAAAGCCTCCAATACTCCCATGCAAATGCTCATGGACCCCCAAGAAGAAGAGTCTCCCCCTCGCCACCAAAAAAAAAAAAAAACATGACAGGTTGCTTGGATTCCATGTTGGTCGTCTGCATAGCAACTCGACCGAAGTTTTTCTAGGCCGGCTTTGAGGTGTTTGTTCAACAGAGACTCCTCGAATTGCTCGGATGCCATGTTTAATCCACCGTTTCGGCTGAGAACGCTGCAAGCGGCAACTTCATGGATCTGAGGTCCCGGCCAGCTTTTCTTGGTGTCGGACCACGCGTGGAGACGCTCCTGGAACTCCTTAGGCCAAAAGACCGCTTTCGAGAAGCCAAGGCGCGGTGTGTGAAGACCCCATGGAATTCTAGGAGCTTCCCGCGCAGGCTCGTTTTGGTACCAAGCACGAGTCACCCGGTTGGGGCTTTCGTCGGTGTCTGTGCCATACATCAGCCAATGCAACATGAACTCAGATCGAGGATCGTGGGTGGGGTTGATAGATCAAACAATGCACCTGGGAGTTGCCGCAGTCCAACATGGGGCCCATCAACACCATTGGCAAGCCCCGATCACAGAGTTGGAACAAACAATGCAGACTGTTGGAGCTGTGAACTACTCCCCCCATTCCATGGAATACGCATTACTATAGAAAAGAAGGGTCAGTGTTGCACTCTGCCAGGCAATGGCCGACAGCTCTAGGTGTAACGAGCGGACCGGCCCTCCAAAGCTCCATTTCGCATTTCGTTTGGCCGGGCGTCGCAGTCGAAAGGCTTGCAGGCCTTGCCCTCGGTTTTGCAGCACCAGCCTGACGGAAAGACCCGGACGAGGACGAGCAAGTGGCCCTTCGGATCTTTTGGGGATATTCTGGACTCGGGCTGACTTGAACAGAACGCTCGATGGAACAAACACGTGCCCAAAAGGCGCCTGCTTTGCATACTGCTCCATGTTTCATCACAGCTCAATGATCTATGCAACCGCAAACAGGAAGCAACAAAGAGCCCGCATGAGCTGCGTCTGTTGCTACCCTGCCTTTCTTGAGGCTTGACCACGCCACCTCCCATCTGGACAGCGCAGCGTTGCAGTCGAAGAGTGCCTTGATGCGAGGCTCGAGGGAAGGGACCCAGGACCCAGATCTGAGAGACAAGAGGCAAGAGCAGTACTCGGAGTCCATTGGACAGAACTCAATGTCAAGACATTGCTTTCACTCCCCGGATCGGATAGGAGCGACGGTTCGGGCTATGGCCCGGGCGGAGGTCTCTACCGGCTCCGCCTCTGGGCAGCCCAGGCCCATCTTGTCGCAGCAGAAGGACTTCTTCGAGTGGCTCCAGGCCTCGCGAGGGAGCGATCCAGAGCTTGGGGCGCTTCTCAGGGGACTGGGCTGACATGCTTGGCCATTGCAGGAGCCTAGCCAGGCTTAGTTTTGCTCCATGCAGCGCAAGCTTTGGCCTAAGAAACAAGCAGACAAATACACGGAGACACACGGGTCCGTCAGAAAGACACACAAATCAAACGGACAGGCACAGAAAGCAAACATGAATGCAGCGCACACAGAGGCACAGCAACAGCCACATACACAGGCAGGAAGGCAAGGAGGGCAAACACACACAGACTGAGTGAATTCGGTAGATGGGCGAGTGAGGTGAGGGAGTGAAGTGGAGCGGAGTGAAGGGCGGAGTAGCTGAGTAGCTTGGAGCTTCGCCTCCTGTCCACGTCCCACAAACAAGTCGCCACGTCAACAGAACATGCCAAGCCCTGCCACATGCCGAGCCACTTGCTACCCCAGCTACTTACCCCGTATGCGGCCTGCACAGAGTGGATATTGAAGCCACAGTCGAACTGCTCGCAGGCAATCTGGCGGAGCAATGAGCGACGCGTGCAGGACCAGGGCCTACCCCAAACCATCTGGGGGGCTTCAAATTGGGCTCCCCTTTAGGGAACCCAAAATGAAACCGACCATTGAAGGGGGCGCGCCATGTTCAAGGCCTGCAACCGTATCGCCTTCGGATTGGTTTCACAGGAGAACCAATGGAAAGCCGTTGGGTGGCTCACCATTTCACCCATTTGAGCCGCAGCTAAAATATATTCTTGCCAGCAAGGGACCTGGGCAACTGAGGGAGTCAAAGTGTTACTTTTTCCTTGAGAAATCAAGCAAGCTCCCCCATCCCCCCCAAATTGGCCATGGTGTTAAAATGTTGACATACTTCTAGACTGGGTCTCACTCATGCGCAGTTCTGACCGGCCGGGGAGGGGCGGTGGACTGCTTGCAGTGCATGGTCCAACCAAATAGAAGCAACAGGCTTGTTTTCTGGCAGCGTTTTCGACAACAAACCATGGACGCTTCCGGGCCAGACTCTTCCCATCATACCCTGTCATACTTGTTCGCCTCCACTAAGTGGACAAGTTTGACCATGTTCAACAACGTTCACCTTTCCTGATTGCTTGGCTCTGCATAGTGTGACTACTAACATGGGCCGATATATGACCAGGTTCAAGATTGCTGTACCAGTTTGTGTGGATCACTCTTGTAGCAACTTGGGCGTGAAGGCGAAGCCACTCGACCGATTCAGTGCAAAAAGTGTGTAATCATTTTGCATCAGTATGTGGTAATGATTGCTCATGTTTTTTTTTTTTTTTTTTTTTTTTTTCGTGTTGTTAAATCATTCGTATGTCATGGCTTCCTTGGTCGACATCCTCATCAAATTCCCATGACCGTCCCCACCAACCGTAACGGCTGCATCTCTCCGGAAGCCGCGCCGAGAGGTGGTCGCAGCACCAATTCTTCTTGTTCTGGTGCCACATTTCCCAGCTGCCTGGCTGAAGCCACCCTTCTCGCTCCCTCAGAAAAGGGTTGGGACGAGCAAAAAATAAGCCGATGAACCCAAATCTGCTAAACATGGGCCATCCTGCCTATCGCATCCGCAGTGGCTGGCAAGGAGCAGTCGAAATGGCCGAAGCTGTGGGTCGACCCCTCCGGCTCAGTTTCCTCCTCCGGCCATCATGTTCACCTTTTCAGTGCGGAAAGGGCTCGAAAAACTGACAAACTGAGAGCCATCCAAAAGCTCAGCGAAATCCTTGACCCACAGTCGTCCCCAGTTTGATTTATCAACCCCCCTCCACAACATCACCCCAGGCAAACCCGAAACCCCCCGGTGGCCCATGCTTCAGGGTCCCTGTTTTTGTTCCGTTCCGGCAAAAAAAAAGAAGAAGTCCATACAGCCAATACACGCGCTGCGCTCGGTCCTCGGGCTCCACGGTCTCGGATCCTTCGGAGCCCTCAGATGCCCCGGAGCCTCCGACGACGCAGCCCAACCTGCACGTTGCACGTTTCGAAGCAATGTTCATGAAAGACTCTCCTCAACTTCAGCCATTACATCCGCTCAGTGAGCAGGACCTAGTTTCGGTTGTTTTGGGGATTGAAGGGAGACATCCAAAAACTAGCTGGCTTCCCTTCAAATACCAAGGGTCATGTTCCAGCTTCAGGATACATTTTCTATGAGTAACCGATGAATGCTAGTGTGCTCTCCCGGCCTCAAGCTCAGATCACGCACCGATCTTGTGAGTCCCCAAAAGCTAGGACCCCCCATGGATTGTGTGAAGCGTAACCAAAACCAAACCTGCCTTCATTCTGCCAAGCATGTCTCCCTGTCAGCGTTTCAGTGGCAGTAAGCCCATGTCTCGACCCCTTCGCTCCGACAGGACATTGTCATTGTCTGAACGTGGGGCAGAAAGTTGCCATATGGGTGTGGGTCAAAAAATGGGTAATTACCCAGAAGGGAACCCTGGTAAATGGAAACAAAGACTAAAACCTGACCCATACCCATATGTACCTCGTGCACCACCATGTCCGCTGGCCTCTCAGTCTCGCAGCAAAAGTCCCTCTTGTCCTTGTGCCTTCGATCGGCCGAGGCTGACCAAAAGGTCTGCCTCTGAATTCTTGGGGTCCCGTCGTCCAAGGCTTCTGTCAGTTTTGACTTCGCGGATTGCCAGTTTCTTTCCCAGGGTCCAACCAACCTGTGGCTGACATTGGCCTATTCCCCTTTGCCTTCCCAAGCGAGAAGGGTCTGAGTGAGGCACCAGGCAGACGCCAGGTCCTGGCGCAAGCAAGCGGCAGCGGCTGCTAGTCCCGAGCGCCCCCAGTTGCTCATGGAGATGGACGCCCGGATGGTTTTCACATGAAAAGAAAAAAAGACAAAAAACGTGTCACCCACCGCATGAATCCGCACAATCGCCCGCCTGGTGGCAGTCATAGAGCGGTGGTGTGGTGGTCTTCGGGCAACCAATAGACTGCTTGTCGCAGCACCTGGGGGCATTTCAGGGCACCTTGGAAGGCTCAAGGGAACTGAGCTTAAGCCTGAAAGGGTCTACGGGGGCCAACTCTGAAGCCCCTCAAGCCCTTCAAGCCGTTGCAGCCCAAGGATTTTGGAAGCCCCTCCCATAGACATTTGAGCTCATTTGCCCAAACAGAGCCAGTGCCGAAATCTATTTACTTGACCCACTAACAAAAGAACAAACGCGTCATGCCATGTATGGGCGGCAAAATGTGCGCGTGTGTTTACACGTTGGGCGGGGGGTAGCTGAGCTTCGCATGGAGGACTGAGCTGGCCTGGCGCTGCCAACCCATGATGACGTGGCCAGCTCGAAACAGGCCGAAACAGGCCAAATCCCTATCTAGCTTCCCCCATCCTGCAGCGCGACAGCGTGAGGCCCATGGTGTTGGTCTTGACTGGTCTTGACTGCTGTATCGCGACGCCATCCGATGCGGCCAGCACGAAAACAGCCCCCCTCCCCCGGCCCGATGCAGGTGTTCCGCAAAACCGCTGGTAAACACGTAGGATTTGCGCGCGAGCAACGGTGTCTCTTGCAAGTGCGGCTAACCCGTCCTCCCGTTGATGTGGCATGTTGCTCCCTTTAGAATGCATGACAAATCATGACAGCAAACATTCAATCCACACGCTTAAAAAAGGGCAAGGCATCCCCATCGAGATCAGAAAGGCCAAGGCGCCAGTCCTGCTTCTCTTTGCTCCAGTAGTAGTCGATGTGGTCTAGGCCAGCTTGTCGCCAGATTCAGCTTTTGGGGACGCCGCAAAGTGCCCCTTGATTTGGTTGCATTAAGTGGAACAGTGACCAGTGACTATATGGTTCCGGCTTTCCAAGGTCTCGCCACCAGCGCAGTCAGAGAGTGAACAAAGTGACACGAAACAGCAAGAACTGACCACAGAACTACTTTGTGCCATGCACAGCACCACCTTGCGCTCGCCTTGCGCTCGCCTTGCGCTCGCCTTGCGCTCGAAAGTCTGCCTTGCGCCGGGGCACGGCGCTGGAAGTGACAGTCGAACTCCTCGCAGGCCACGTGCTTGTGGGTGCAGCAGTAGGTCCGGTGCTCGTGGGACCACATCTCCTCCCAGCCTCGAGGTCGCGTCTGCACGACGGCATTTCGGTCTGGACGGCTCTTCAAACATAATCAGACTCGGGGAAAGGCACAGCCTGCAATGTGAATGCCTTCGCACACTCCAAAGGCTCCCAAGAAGCACTTGGAAGGGCATCAAGTGAGATGTTCAACGCAAACAAGCTGTTGGTGGTGACACATCAAGCCCGCAAGCTTGGAGATTTGATGCTTCGCTGTGAAGAAGCGGAGTGAAAAATGCGCTGGACCAGGGGCTCGAGAGGCCGAAGGAGCCTTGCGATTTGCTTTGCCAGGCCGCTGTCGCCCGCACCCAGGCTGCAGGTGAAGGGTTCCGGCACATGAATCTGCGGGCAGCCGCGCGCCTCAGCGAGTAGCCGGCTGTGGCAAAGACGCAAAGCAACGCATGGAAGGTCGAAGAATCCAGGCGAACACGCCACAGATGTGGCAGCCAACCCAAACGCCCCCCCCCTTTCTCCCAACTTCTCCCCCTCGCCTGCCAGGCAACCCTCAAGGAATGAGACTCGCGCCTTGAAAGAATCTTCTATGTCTGCGGGGCCCCACAGCGCTGACAAGGCGCGTGAGTTGCGCAGCACCAGTCCTTCTTTGCCTCGGTCGCCGGAGATTCAAACACTGGCAACATCTGGCAACCATGCCAGCTTGTTGACTCCGGTGCTTTACGACCTTCCAAGGGCCACACATAGGTCCAACCATCAACGAAACCCCGACTGCGGCTGAGCTTCCTGATCCCACTTCTCTTCCCACTGGGAGAACTGTGCAGAGCAGTCGAAGGGCAAGGACGTCTCGGTGCCTGGAAGCTTACTGTCGCGTCTGCTGAGCACTGCTTGGACGCTGGTCTAGATTTTAGTTTTTGCCTGCGCAGCAGGCGGCGAAGCCGGCTGTGGCGTAACCGCCACAGCCACACAAACACCACAACCATCGCAACCATCGCAACCACCACCACCACCACCACCACCACCACCACCACCACCACCACCACCACCACCACCACCACCACCCCCACCACCACCACCATCAGCAACGGCAGCATCACTGCCGATTGCTTTCTCGCGCGCGTCCTGGCCTGCACAGCCCTTCTCCTCCTTGATGCAGCAGTAAGCGCGCTTGGACATGGTCCACTTGCCCACCGTCTCAAAGCCACCTGAGGCGAAGCTAAAAATCCGTGCCGGAAGAAAGAACATCAAATGCGGTCCAGGGCAGGTCGACCCAACTTCGGGGAGTCAACTCTCTAGGCATGGTCACCTCACTCGGATGGAAGGCCCCCGACCGACTGTTCAGTCAAAAGCAGTGGGGAAAGCAGGGCAAGCCATGCTCGACATGTCAGGTCGTTTCTCGCTGACCGCCGAAGCCAGCAGGGGGGGCTCGAAAACAAGCGATTCAAAACCAGCCAGCAATGGGGAGTCAAGAACAAGATAGAAGCAATTCTCAAATTTCCATCTCAAAAAATTGCAAACAGGGACGTACGTGCTTAAGCCACCGAGGAAATGCCTCGCCCCACTGCTCAAGCGTCCCAATCGCATCTTGCATTTGCCCCCCCCCTTTTCCCCCGCCCCCCCCCTGGGTCAGGTGAGGCGCAGTCGTAGGGGTCGCAGGCAGAGTGATAGTTCTGGCAGCACCAGGACTTCTTGGGCATGGACCATGCCTCGAAGGAGCCCGCCGCTTCGCCTGAATCGCTTCGAAGCGCAGGGTGCAGGGCGGGCCAAACATCAACGAAACCAAGCCACAGCTTTCACTGGGAAATATGTCTATTTAAAAAAATGGCCGCCTCCTCGCCGCGGAAAAGAACAACCGTCAGTGAGAAACCCGTTGGAGGGAGGAACGCGCGCCTGCTTCGCAATGGAACTTCTGGCAGGCGACGCCCTGCGCCCATGGGGCAAAGCGCTTTCCCGTTCTCGACATCACTCACGCGGCAAATTTGCAGCGCGGCAGCGCCTGGTTGTCGCAGCACCACTTCTGCTGGTCGCCCTCCCAGCCTCAGGCACGACACCCTCAGAACTTCAAACAAAGCCTAGGTGTACCAAGCGATCTGTCCTTGGTCACGATGACTCTGACTTGCTGAAGATAATATTATCTTGGTACCAGGATTGTGGTTTACTGTAATCCCAGTTGTAAATCCAGCTCTTCCAGGTCCAAGATGACCAGGGCTCCTCCCAGATCCCTAAAGGTCGTGGCTGGTCCACTGGTCGGCATCCTTCTGGCAGTCGAAGGGGCAGCCCTTCTGGTGGTGCTCACAACACCACTCCTGTCGCCACGCACGACGAGCTGCCGAACACGCTCCCCGGATTGAAAAGCACTCTTCACTCTCGACCAAATCACGTGCCTCTCGGTGTGACGCATCGCGCCTTCTTCTTCGTCGTCCAGGCGCCCGCCGGCTTGGTGACATTGACAGCCGCGGGAATGGGTTTGGAGGCGGTTCCAGGGGGCCCAGCCGCGGGAGCGGGCACAGGGGCGGCAGGGGGCGCGGGGGGCCCGGCCGCGGGAGTGGGTGCGGGGGCGGCTGCGGGGGGCCCTGCCGTTGCCGGCTCTGATGCCTCGATCGAGCGAAAATGTGTCATGAAGATCCGTCGACACTATCGTCGTGTCGTGTGATTCACGTGCTGCCTGAACGACAGTTTGATACTTTCCAACGGAACCAAAGTGAAACATGCCAAAGAAAGCGCTGATCCTGGCATTTCCGAACACATGGCCTCGCAGTTGAAGGGGTCGCAGGCGACGTCGTGGTTGTAGCAGCACCAGGTCCGCTTCTCCTGCTCCCAGCCTTGCACGGAGAAGCCAGCTGGCTACCCCGGTAACAGAGGCACCTTGCAAAAGCCTTCCGGCTTTGGCCTTTCTAGGAGGGGCACCGTGGGAAGGTCAAGGGTTTCCCATGTAAATTCATAGCCCTTTCAAACCAGGCACCCACGGCGCTTTAAGTGGTACTTTTGGGCAGACTGGCGTCCAAGTCAGAAACCGAATTTCCATTCGACCGCTCTGGGGGCACCATGAGAAAGGTGCCAGCTGTTGTGGGACGACTTGCCCTTGGCACAAGGTGCCTTCCCAGTCGTTGCCAGAGCAGGAGTAGGGCTTGGGCGAGTGACCTGGCAATCAAGCTTCAGGTCAAGTTTGATGAGGGCACCAACTCACATGATCAAGCTTTGCCCATATTGCCTCCCGTCTACACCTAGACAAGGAATTTTGAACCACGGCAATTCGAGCCACAGCAGGAAGCATTTCACCACGTGACTCCGCTGGCCTGCGCAACCCTTGCTGAAATGATCGCAGCACCAGCTCGACTGCTTCGCGGACCACTTGGCGATCGGATTGTCGGTGCCTGGGAACAAAACGGACAGCTGAGGATGCGTCAGGCGAACTTGGAAGCTGGCAGGACCCACCCCTAGACCCTGATGAAAGACTAAGCGGCACTTGAAGACAATGTGCTTGCTAGGAACGAAGAGCCCTTGAGTCACTCCCACGAGCGCGCAGGAAGCCAAACCCTTGGGCGTCCAGCCGTCATGGCAGTCAAAGTCGTAGTCGGATCTGGGCGCGAACCCAACAGAACGGCACCATAACTTTGTCAGCGCCTGTCAACAAGGGCGCGAAGCCCAGAGGGCATGCAGTTGGCATTCAGCCCATTCAAAAGTATCCTCTGGGTTCTTAGCAGTTCCTCTACTTCCTCTACTTCCTCTACTTCCTCTACTTCCTCCACCTCTTCCCCGCTGGGGCATCGACTCTTCCCCAGACCCGGACTCGTGCGGACAGCCCTTCGAGAAGTGGTCGCAGCACCAGGTCTGCGCGCGCACCGTCTCCCAAGGACTCATCGCCCAACCCAATGGCAACTGCCCTAAGACGTCAGACAGGGCCGGAACAAAAAGGGCAACAACATGTGGTTTTCAACGGAAAACAAAAGGAAGACCGACACTTTGGAGGCCCCCTTATTCTTACAAAAAAAAAAAGAAGAGGTCAGGTCCCACCTGACGCTTCTGTGTGACTGACATTTTCACAAGTGTCTCGATGACAACGGGACGTGACTGCTTCGGCACTGGAACCTCCCCGCCGTTTTCGTGATACCAATGCAAATCCTTAACAGTACTTCTTTATCACTTTAAAGGACATCACAAAAAGCGGCCACAAAGCCAAGCTTTTCAGCAATCATCTTTGTGACAGAGCAGAAAGCAACTGGAGCATAATGTAGCATGCTTGATACGGAATACTGGAACATCATGATACGAGCACGTGGCAAATCCATCCCCAAGTGCGTGGTGTCATTTCTTCTGTTCATGTTCCACCCATAGAGATGTCCATGTCCATCCCAGAAGACAGGAACGCAATGCGGATGGATGCAACAGCAGGACCTTCTTATCAACATCAAGCAGCGCGCAGCCCCCATCCACCAAGATCTCCGGCCTTCTTGTGGTCTGACCAGCCGGCCTGCCAAGCGCAAACTTGTGCCCGGTTGCATGTTCCACTTGCGCCCCTGGTGCCAGGCACTGGCAAACTGTGCGCAAAACCGGCACCTTCCAGTTGGCGATCCCTGCGTGGCAGTCGTAGGGGCTCCTGGCCGGGACAGACATCGAAAAGGGCGGCTAGTGCCATGCGTGTCTTTGTCCCCGAACGAATTGAAGACATCATAAAACCGCAGGCCGCTACCACTCGTGCGGCAAAGTAGCTCAACATGGTCATGGCCGTGGTCGCCAGGGACGATGTGTTCGATGGTGTCAATGTGGTGGACGTGGTCGCCGTGGACGATGTGGTGGTGGTGGATCACAGTGATGGGCTCCTGAGCGTGGGCAAAGGTTGACGTCTGCCATGGCACATGTCTTTGCAAGGCGCGTCTAGCACATTTCCCTTCGGTCCCTGGCTTTCTTCAAACCAATGCGCAGGCTAAAGGATAAGAGCCCTTTTTGGGGAACCGGCCTTGACCATCACAACGAGTACATTTAAGAAGAAGCCTTTTGCGTGGGGATGGCTGGACCCCCTGCCGTTCGTTGTTGCCGCGCCTGGTGGCTGAAATCCGTCTCTCCGTGCCACCAGTGGCCCATCGGCTCCTGGAGCGACATGGGCTCGGTGCCCTTTGTGGCGTTCTTTGAGAGGGAAACCAAAGGGAAACCCAAGGCGATCTCGGGGCAGTTGAGGCGAAAAGGCGTGAGGGTGCTTCGTGGTTACAGAGGCTGTCTGCCCGAAAACCATTCATGCTTGGGTCTTAGAGAGGAAGCCAAAAGGAAGCAACTGCCAGCCCACTTCGGGTTAGCTGCCAAAAGGAAAGGTGCTGCCCTCTGCCTCTCTGCCCGTCCTTATCGTACATCCATCCCTTGTCGCCATCCCAGTGGATGCCTTCCCAGGCCTCAGTGGGACATGCGGCCAGACGCGCGTGCGCGCGCCCGCGCCCGCTGCCCGGGCTGCCGGGCGTGGCCGTGGTGGAAGCTGCTCCCGTCCCACTCCCAGCCCGAGGGATCAAAGAGATCCTCCGCCGCCTTCGGGCCGAGTGCCAAAAAAAACAGCTGCTGGTTCCATAATATGTGTCCAACATCCGCTTCCGGGGGATAGCCTTCTCCCCTTCACTAGACCCGATAGGAAGTAAAGACCAACAGCTTCCATGCGGAAGCATGTGGCTTCTTGTTGTTTCAGTGCACGCGTGTTTCTTGGCGAATGCTGACTGTTGATGACACGCATGCTATGCACATATGTATATATATATATATGCTACCCCCCCCCCAGGTACCCAGGTTTGGTCTTGGTTCAGATTTGCTTTGACCGCGGAAGCAGGCAGGAAGAACAACTCAGATTTGCACACTGGGAGACCAGAGCAAGGAGGTTTGCCTCATTGAAGAAAGACGCCTTGGATGTGACCCATGCCCTTTTTCAATGGCTCTTCCACACAAAACTCCAGTCACATATCTTCCCACACAAACCATGCCTTCTTTCAAAGGCTCTTCCACAGATAACTCACATATCTTCCCACACAAACCATGCCTTCTTTCAAAGACTCTTCCACAGAATATTCACACATCCTCTCACCCAACACATGTCTGTCTACATGTCTTCTTTCAATGAAACAAAGGCAGCATATGTGAAAGAGTTGCCAAGGAAAGGGAACCCTGTGTAGACTAAAGCCAGGCTATGGCTGAGACAGTTTGTGTTACATAAATGGTGGCTTTACATGAAAATTACTGTCTTTTTGCTGTACTTTTATGAATCACTGTAACCCTGACTCTTCCACAAAGACTCGCATATCATCTCTCACACAAAACATGTCTTTTCAATAACTCTTTTCTACAGAAAAATCACATATCCTCACCCAGAACATGTCTTCTTTCACAAAGGTTCACATATCCTCTCACCAAAACATGCCTTTTTTCAAAGGCTCTTCCACAGAAAACTCACATATCTTTCCACACAAAGCCCTTCTTTCAAAGACCCTTCCACACAATATTCACATATCATCTCACACAAAGCATGTCTTTTCAATAACTCTTCTCTACAGAAAATGAATTCATCCTCTCACCCAAAACATGTCTTTTTACATGCCTTCGATCACAAAGGTTCACATATCCTCTCACCAAAACATGCCTTTTTCAAAGGCTCTTCCACAGAAATTCACATGTCTTCCCACACAAACCATGCTTTCTTTCAAAGACTCTTCCACCGAAAACTCACACATCCTCTCACCCAACACATGTCTTTTTACATGTCTTCTTTCAATGAAACAAAGTCAGCATATGTGAAAGAGTTGCCAAGGAAAGGGAACCCTGTGTAGACTAAAGCCAGGCTATGGCTGAGACAGTTTGTGTTACATACATGGTGGCTTTACATGAAAATTACTGTCTTTTTGCTGTACTTTTATGAATCACTGTAACCCTGACTCTTCCACAAAGACTCGCATATCATCTCTCACACAAAACATGTCTTTTCAATAACTCTTTGCTACAGAAAATTCACATATCCTCTCACCCAGAACATGTCTTCTTTCACAAAGGTTCACATATCCTCTCACCAAAACATGCCTTTTTTCAAAGGCTCTTCCACAGAAAACTCACATATCTTCCAACACAAACCATGCCTTCTTTCAAAGACTCTTCCACAGAATATTCACATATAATCTCACACAATGCATGTCTTTTCGATAACTCTTCTCTACAGACGATTCTTTCATCCTCTCACCCAACACATGTCTGTCTACATGTCTTCTTTCAATGAAACAAAGGCAGCATATGTGAAAGACTTGCCAAGGAAAGGGAACCCTGTGTAGAATAAAACCAGGCTATGGCTGGGACAGTTTGTGCTCCATAAATGGTGGTTTTACATGATATTTACTGTCTTTTGCTGTACTTTTATGAATCACTGTAACCCTGACTCTTCCACAAAGACTCACATATCATCTCACACAAAACATGTCTTTTTTAATAACTCTTCTCTACAGAAAATTCACATATCCTCTCATCCAGAACATGCCTTCTTTCACAAAGGTTCACATATCCTCTCATCATGCTCCGCAAATGTTGCGCAACATTTGGAATTTGTTGCGCAACATTTCCCTGGACCAAAAAACAAAAAAAAAAAGAATCCCAGCCATGGTGGGGGCTAGGATTGTTTTTTGGTTTTTTGGTGTTTTTGGGCTTTTGTTTTTTTGGTTTTTTGCTTTTTTGTTTTTTGGTTTTGGTGTGTTGGGTTTTTGGTTTTTTTGGTCCACAAAATGGCCTTGCAGAAAATGCATGAGTTCAAGCAAAATACACCGTAAATATCAATGGTTTTGATACATGATGCAATAACACCTGGGTACTGGGGGGGGGTAGCATATATATATATATATATATGTATGTGCATATATATATATATATATATATGTGTGTTTCATGATATGTTGAATGGCCAGCCACATAGGGGTGTTGTCCGTGTTCCAGGCTCTGTTCCCCAAGACGATGTGTCAGTCGGGTTGCAAACAACCCTTGTGAGTGCATATCTCCGATGTGTAGGTAGCCAACCACTTGCTGTGTGGGTCCAATGTTCGGACGGAACTCCGGGACCTGCGCGCCTCGCCGTGCACGAACATGTGCAGGTCCTTGTCCCAGTGCCAGCCATCAGCGTCCTGTGTCTGGTGGGGTGCCTGTTGCTCATTACCCCGGAGAAACCAAGCCTAAGCGCAGAACTCACTGAATAGTAGTGGTGAACAGAAGGTTCTCTGCAAGTCGGCATGCTTATACTCTCAGGGACACATCACCATGTCGGTAAGACAGCATGCAAATGATCAACGCCAAGGCAGCCCACCGAGACTTAAGTGAACCGCTAGGCTCGCTCCTGGTCTCCCTCACGGCAGGCCCTCTCCCCCCCCAATGGCCTTGCCCTTGTGGTGGAAGGAATCGTCGTGCCAGAACCAGCCAGAGAAGTCAAAGTCCTTGTGGCCCTGCACAGTGCCCCAGCGCGCGCGGTTTCTCGCTCGAGCCAATCTTTTGCCCAGCGTAAAGAGTGGATTCCGATGTGCTGGGCTTTAGAAAGACCCAATCCCCTTCCCAGTTTAGATGGTGTCATCGAGGCAAGTGGCTTGCAAAGTGCACCATGGCAAACATGTCACAGCCTACAGGAAGGCTCTCAAGGTGTGTCTGTCTCATACGGACGAGACCCCTCCGTTTCCGGGATTTGAAACACGCCGCCTCGCTGTGGAAGACCTTCTTCTCGGGGTCCCAGGTCCAGTCCCGAGTGAAATACTCGGGGTCCCGAGTCAAGCCCGTGCTCTCCTGCCGGGCCGATGCTGGGGAAGAACCTGCCTATGATGCAGTACGGTCGGAATTCGGAGTACAAAGCTCCGAAGTGGTTCATCTCCCAGGGATCTAAGGCACCCCAGCCTCGCCGCCAAAGTCGGCTGAGTCGCTAGACCAGTCCTGGCGTTCGCCCCATGGAACCCAGAGACACCTGGCTCTTACCGGCAATCTCAGATTGGATCCCTCCGAGTCTGGAGCCCGAATGGCAGAAAGGGGCCAAGCATGGAACTTCAGTCCCAAGGTCACGAGTGACTGCAGATTCGCCCACCCGGTCCGCGGAGCCCGAGCCGTCGGGCACAAAGGTCTGCTGCTCGTCGTCCCACTTCCAGCCCGGCTTTGCCTCCGGAACAAAGTCTGCCCCCAGATCCACGCCACTGACAAGTGGCCCACAAGGGGCGGAGGCAAATATGGCTTAGTACGTTCCCATCCTCAGCCGCAAGAGTTGCTGCATTCATTTACCCAAAAGAAAAAGGCAGCTGCAGCCGTGTCTCCGAACACCCATACGCCCAAAGCCGTTCCTTCTCTCTCTCGCTCTCTATCTCTCTGTCTTTACACGTGGCATTCATGTGTTGGCCAATCTGCATGGTTTTTGCCCATCTACAGAGTTGAAAACTTGATACTTTCCGAAAGGCTCTCGCGGCCACACTTCCAACAGAAAAGGAAGTCACTGCATGCAGTACAATGCAGGTGTGCCTCCTGCACTGCCATTAACTCAAAACGATCCTTGGGATGATTCCCAAACCTTGCACATCCCGCCCGCCTGAGCATGAATTGCGTGGCCGAAGTGCACCTATGAACCAGCAGGCACGGGCACGAAAAACCGGGCCAACCTTGACATGTTTCTTGGCACAGCATGGCCGCAGCAGGCACTTGTAAGACCAGCAGTCAGGGGTTCCTCGTGGCGATTTCGGTCGCGTTAATCGAAAGCCTTACAATATGTCCAAACTCCATTCAGTCAAGGACGACCACAGCCTTTCACGGCTAACCACATCTCCCATCGTGAACGAGGCCCAGGCATCACCGGACCAGGAGCCCCCGTGACCCTAACCGGGCGGTTGAATGCATCTAAGCGAATCTGAGCTGTCTCCCACCGCGCATCTGGGATGCGGACACCGCCCCACTCGCCCTGACAAGGCGCCAACTCCCAGACTGCGAAGCACGCCCCACTTGCCCTCGCTGTTGTTCTCTTGCTTTTCCTCTCTCTCTCTCTCTCTCTTTCTCTCCCTCTCCATCTAGCGTCGCATCTGAGCGGCGTGGATTTGTTTTTGTGGCAGAGTTGAAAACGTGAGACTTTCCGAAAGGCTCTCGCAGCCGCGCTTCCGAAAGAAAATGAAATCACTGCAGGTGTGCCTCCTGCTTGAAACTGCCATCCCAAACCTTACGCCTTACACACCCCGCCCGCCTCAACATGAGATCCGTGGCCGAAGTCCGCCTCACTTTCAGGCACAAGAAACCAGGCCAGCATGGCAGGGCCAGCATAGCAAGACCGGCAGTCAAAGGTCCGTTGATAAAAACTTTGGTTGCGCTCGCCTAAATCGAAAGCCTTGCAATGTGTCGAAACTCCCCCTTCAAGGATGACACGTCTTTCACGGCAAATCAGTCTCTTGACAAATAAGGCCCGGGCGTCTCCGCTCTCACTCCAGGAGCCGCCGTGCCCCTGAAGCAATCTCGTGGTCCCACATGTCAACGCATTTGTCGCGTCCAAACGCAGCCACTCTCGGCCACTGCGCATCTGGGTTGCGGACGCCCCACTCGCCGTTCGCGGAGCCTCCATGGCCCTGAACAGCGGCACAATGGTTTGCAAGGATCCTCCAAAATTCCCAGTGAGGGTCGGTCAGAAAAGAGCCGTTGCCCCTTGTCAGGCCTCTGTGTGCTCCGTGCCCCCAACCTTGCCAAGGCCTTAGCTGCCGAGGCCCCAAGAGCCCCCAGCGATCGAGGTCTAAGGCGAGGGCCGCACTGGACCTCAGACGCGAGCATGTCGAATTGCCCGCGTGCGCCGTCTCTCCCTCTGAAATGGGGCCACAATCATTTGAATCGTTTGCCGAGAAACTTGGGAAACCCCCCATTCCTCCGACTCGGGCAGCGGCTTGGCAGTCCTCGAAGGGGAAGGGCCCGTGAGCCGCAGGGCGGCAGGCACCGCCGGAGCTGGCAAAGCTCTTGCAGAACCGCTGGGAGTGATTCGTGGCTCGCAACGACGACTCCAGAGCACGCCCTGCCTCACGTAAGCGGCGGTGGACGCCTGGTTCGCAAGCTTGTGAAGGCCTCAATGGCAATGGAGGCGTCTGTGAACTTTGATCCCAAGAGAAAGGTCCATCTCCTAGCCATCCGAGCAGCAGTGGTACCCGCCCGCGTTGCCAGGGCTGCTCCACTCCGCCGGGCCTTGGGCAACAGGTTTCATCACAGCTTTGTTGCCCAGTCGGGTTGAGTTTATGGTGACCCCTTCAAATGGTAAAGCCATCATGTTGGTTTCAACAAGTACTTGACCAACTCCGGCTGAAGTGGCTAAGCTCGCATTACCCCGAGGCCGCCGCACTGATGCACGTGCCCGGGTGGGCAGGGGGAGTATGACGCCTGGAGAGACTAAGCCAAGTCTCCAAGTCTCTCCCCGAATGCTGCAGAACTACATGCAAAATCGGAAGATGCTGCTTTATCTCATCACCTGCCTCCGTATTAGATCCGTGGCCGCCGGACGAGCCGCCCACCTGGATACGCTATGCGCGGTAACTCGCTCAGCTTGGGTAACGGTGAAGGGCTCCCTCCAGAAGATTCTTTCAGATTGTATAGTAGGCCCGAAAGCCAAGTTCAGCTTCCTGCACTCACCTATTCCTTCTCCTCTCCTCCCACGGATGCAGTTCCCATAATATGCGAGAGTTAAAGAAGCTCTCTCATGCACGTTTTAAAACTTGGAGAAGGTAATGTTGGGAAGAGATTGAGAGATGAATGTCCAGGATTTCATTGCACCGGTTGGAATGCATTCACACCCTTCGCTCGCTAGCTCCCTCTCTCCCTCTCTCGCCCTCTCTCGCTCGCTCTCTCTCTCTCTCTCTCTCTCTCGCTGCAGCTGTGCATTTGCAGCAAATAAGGCCGCGGCATCATGAGATCCACCGATAGATCCGTGGCCCTGGCAACGGCAAGGTTGGTGAACAATGCCGATGGTCGATGCAGCCATGGCTCAAGAGACACATCTGGGCTCCCGGCGTGCCACTCACCGTGGAAAGAGCCAGAGCCACCCTGAAAAACGCGTCCACATGCGTGCAGAAAGCACAGCCCGAACCCCCATTTCCACCAATGTCAGTCTCTCCGCAGAATCTGCCTAAGCTCAGGCTGGACAAGACTATCATTCATTGTGTCTTCCAGCTGAACTTAAGTGCAGGCCCAGTCTGTGTCCACATGCATACATCGCAAGATGCTCCCATATCTCATCACCCGCCTCCACATGAGATCCGTGTCCGCCGAACGAGCCATCTGCCTTCATGCGCTGTGCAACATGCTAGATTGCCTTTCACTTCAAGCAGCTGTGCATTTGCAGCAACTAAGGCCGCGGCATCATGAGATCCACCGATAGATCCGTGGCCCTCACAACGGCAAGGTTGGTGAACAATGCCGATGGTCGATGCAGCCATGGCTCAAGAGACACATCTGGGCTCCCGGCGTGCCACTCACCGTGGAAAGAGCCAGAGCCACCCTGAAAAACGCGTCCACATGCGTGCAGAAAGCACAGCCCGAACCCCCATTTCCACCAATGTCAGTCTCTCCGCATAATCTGCCTAACAGCCCGTTCTTCGAGATTTGGACAAGGCTAACATTCATTGTCTCATTGTCACATGTCATGGTCAGCTTTCATGCCCAATAGTTTCCGGAACTGTCTCCCATTCCCCATGTTCTCCAGACCAATCTAATGTTGCTGCCTGACAACGCTTGATTCCCGATGGCCAATCTCCTAGCTAAACTAGACCACATGCTGCTCCTACAAGTACTCCTACATCTCATCACCCGCCTGAAAATGAGATCCGTGGCCGAAGTCCGCCTCACTCAAAGGTCCGTTGATAAAAACTTTGGTTGCGCTCGCCTAAATCGAAACCCTTGCAATGTGTTGAAACTCCCCCTTCAAGGATGACACGTCTTTCACGGCAAAACAGGTCTCTTGACAAATAAGGCCCGGGCGTCTCCGCTCTCACTCCAGGAGCCGCCGTGCCCCTGAAGCAATCTCGTGGTCCCGTGTCAACGCATTTGTCGCATCCAAACGCAGCCACTCTCGGCCCTTCGTCTCCCACTGCGCATCTGGGTTGCGGACGCCCCACTCGCCGTTTGCGGAGCCTCCATGGCCCTGACAAGGTGCCAACTCCCAGACTGCAAAGTCCGCCCACGCTCTCTCTCGCGCTCTCTCTCTCTCTCTCTCTCTCGCTCTCTCAACGCATCTGAGCGACGAGGCTGTTTTTTGGCTAGTCGTGTCCTTCCCGCGTAAAACTATCACAGCCTCAAAGCGGCCCTTGAAATAACTCCCAAAGCCTTACACATCCCGCCCGCCTCAACATGAGATCCGTGTCCGAAGTCCGCCTTACTTTCAGGCACAACAAACCAGGCCAGCATGGCAGGGCCAGCATAGCAAGACCGGCAGTCAAAGGTCCGTTGATAAAAACTCTGGTTGCGCTCGCCTAAATCGAAACCCTTGCAATGTGTTGAAACTCCCCTTTCAAGGATGACACGTCTTTCACGGCAAATCAGGTCTCTTGACAAATAAGGCCCGGGCGTCTCCGCTCTCACTCCAGGAGCCGCCGTGCCCCTGAAGCAATCTCGTGGTCCCACATGTCAACGCATTTGTCGCGTCCAAACGCAGCCACTCTCGGCCCTTCGTCTCCCACTGCGCATCTGGGTTGCGAACGCCCCACTCGCCGTTCGCGGAGCCTCCATGGCCCTGACAAGGTGCCAACTCCCAGACTGCAAAGTCCGCCCACGCTCTCTCTCGCGCTCTCTCTCTCTCTCTCTCTCTCTCTCTCTCGCTCTCTCAACGCATCTGAGCGACGAGGCTGTTTTTTGGCTAGTCGTGTCCTTCCTGCGTAAAACTATCACAGCCTCAAAGCGGCCCTTGAAATAACTCCCAAAGCCTAACACATCCCGCCCGCCTCAACATGAGATCCGTGTCCGAAGTCCGCCTTACTTTCAGGCACAACAGACCAGGCCAGCATGGCAGGGCCAGCATAGCAAGACCGGCAGTCAAAGGTCCGTTGATAAAAACTTTGGTTGCGCTCGCCTAAATCGAAAGCCTTGCAATGTGTTGAAACTCCCCTTTCAAGGATGACACGTCTTTCACGGCAAAACAGGTCTCTTGACAAATAAGGCCCGGGCGTCTCCGCTCTCACTCCAGGAGCCGCCGTGCCCCTGAAGCCATCTCGTGGTCCCGTGTCAACGCATTTGTCGCATCCAAACGCAGCCACTCTCGGCCCTTCGTCTCCCACTGCGCATCTGGGTTGCGGACGCCCCACTCGCCGTTCGCGGAGCCTCCATGGCCCTGACAAGGTGCCAACTCCCAGACTGCAAAGTCCGCCCACGCTCTCTCTCGCGCTCTCTCTCTCTCTCTCTCTCTCGCTCTCTCAACCTATCACAGCCTCAAAGCGGCCCTTGAAATAACTCCCAAAGCCTTACACATCCCGCCCGCCTCAACATGAGATCCGTGTCCGAAGTCCGCCTTACTTTCAGGCACAACAAACCAGGCCAGCATGGCAGGGCCAGCATAGCAAGACCGGCAGTCAAAGGTCCGCTGCTAAAAACTTTGGTTGCGCTCGCCTAAATCGAAACCCTTGCAATGTGTTGAAACTCCCCTTTCAAGGATGACACGTCTTTCACGGCAAAACAGGTCTCTTGACAAATACGGCCCGGGCGTCTCCGCTCTCACTCCAGGAGCCGCCGTGCCCCTGAAGCAATCTCGTGGTCCCACATGTCAACGCATTTGTCGCGTCCAAACGCAGCCACTCTCGGCCCTTTGTCTCCCACTGCGCATCTGGGTTGCGGACGCCCCACTCGCCGTTCGCGGAGCCTCCATGGCCCTGACAAGGTGCCAACTCCCAGACTGCAAAGTCCGCCCACGCTCTCTCTCGCGCTCTCTCTCTCTCTCTCTCTCGCTCGCTCTCTCAACACATCTGAGCGACGAGGCTGTTTTTTGGCTAGTCGTGTCCTTCCCGCGTAAAACTATCACAGCCTCAAAGCGGCCCTTGAAATAACTCCCAAAGCCTTACACATCCCGCCCGCCTCAACATGAGATCCGTGTCCGAAGTCCGCCTTACTTTCAGGCACAACAAACCAGGCCAGCATGGCAGGGCCAGCATAGCAAGACCGGCAGTCAAAGGTCCGTTGATAAAAACTTTGGTTGCGCTCGCCTAAATCGAAACCCTTGCAATGTGTTGAAACTCCCCTTTCAAGGATGACACGTCTTTCACGGCAAATCAGTCTCTTGACAAATAAGGCCCGGGCGTCTCCTCCCTCACTCCAGGAGCCGCCGTGCCCCTGAAGCAATCTCGTGGTCCCACATGTCAACGCATTTGTCGCGTCCAAACGCAGCCACTCTCGGCCCTTCGTCTCCCACTGCGCATCTGGGTTGCGGACGCCCCACTCGCCGTTCGCGGAGCCTCCATGGCCCTGAACAGCGGCACAATGGTTTGCAAGGATCCTCCAAAATTCCCAGTGAGGGTCGGTCGGAAAAGAGCCGTTGCCCCTTGTCAGGCCTCTGTGTGCTCCGTGCCCCCAACCTTGCCAAGGCCTTAGCTGCCGAGGCCCCAAGAGCCCCCAGCGATCGAGGTCTAAGGCGAGGGCCGCACTGGACCTCAGACGCGAGCATGTCGAATTGCCCGCGTGTCTCTCCCTCTGAAATGGGGCCACAATCATTTGAATCGTTTGCCTAGAAACTTGGGAAACCCCCCATTCCTCCGACTCGGGCAGCGGCTTGGCAGTCCTCGAAGGGGAAGGGCCCGTGAGCCGCAGGGCGGCAGGCACCGCCGGAGCTGGCAAAGCTCTTGCAGAACCGCTGGGAGTGATTCGTGGCTCGCAACGACGACTCCAGAGCACGCCCTGCCTCACGTAAGCGGCGGTGGACGCCTGGTTCGCAAGCTTGTGAAGGCCTCAATGGCAATGGAGGCGTCTGTGAACTTTGATCCCAAGAGAAAGGTCCATCTCCTAGCCATCCGAGCAGCAGTGGTACCCGCCCGCGTTGCCAGGGCTGCTCCACTCCGCCGGGCCTTGGGCAACAGGTTTCATCACAGCTTTGTTGCCCAGTCGGGTTGAGTTTATGGTGACCCCTTCAAATGGTAAAGCCATCATGTTGGTTTCAACAAGTACTTGACCAACTCCGGCTGAAGTGGCTAAGCTCGCATTACCCCGAGGCCGCCGCACTGATGCACGTGCCCGGGTGGGCAGGGGGAGTATGACGCCTGGAGGGACTAAGCCAAGTCTCCAAGTCTCTCCCCGAATGCTGCAGAACTACATGCAAAATCGGAAGATGCTGCTTTATCTCATCACCTGCCTCCGTATTAGATCCGTGGCCGCCGGACGAGCCGCCCACCTGGATACGCTATGCGCGGTAACTCGCTCAGCTTGGGTAACGGTGAAGGGCTCCCTCCAGAAGATTCTTTCAGATTGTATAGTAGGCCCGAAAGCCAAGTTCAGCTTCCTGCACTCACCTATTCCTTCTCCTCTCCTCCCACGGATGCAGTTCCCATAATATGCGAGAGTTAAAGAAGCTCTCTCATGCACGTTTTAAAACTTGGAGAAGGTAATGTTGGGAAGAGATTGAGAGATGAATGTCCAGGATTTCATTGCACCGGTTGGAATGCATTCACACCCTTCGCTCGCTAGCTCCCTCTCTCCCTCTCTCGCCCTCTCTCGCTCGCTCTCTCTCTCTCTCTCTCTCTCTCTCTCTCTCGCTGCAGCTGTGCATTTGCAGCAAATAAGGCCGCGGCATCATGAGATCCACCGATAGATCCGTGGCCCTGGCAACGGCAAGGTTGGTGAACAATGCCGATGGTCGATGCAGCCATGGCTCAAGAGACACATCTGGGCTCCCGACGTGCCACTCACCGTGGAAAGAGCCAGAGCCACCCTGAAAAACGCGTCCACATGCGTGCAGAAAGCACAGCTCGACCCCCATTTCCACCAATGTCAGTCTCTCCGCAGAATCTGCCTAAGCTCAGGCTGGACAAGACTATCATTCATTGTGTCTTCCAGCTGAACTTAAGTGCAAGCCCAGTCTGTGTCCACATGCATGCATCGCAAGATGCTCCCATATCTCATCACCCGCCTCCACATGAGATCCGTGTCCGCCGAACGAGCCATCTGCCTTCATGCGCTGTGCAACATGCTAGATTGCCTTTCACTTCAAGCAGCTGTGCATTTGCAGCAAATAAGGCCGCGGCATCATGAGATCCACCGATAGATCCGTGGCCCTGGCAACGGCAAGGTTGGTGAACAACGCCGATGGTCGATGCAGCCATGGCTCAAGAGACACATCTGGGCTCCCGACGTGCCACTCACCGTGGAAAGAGCCAGAGCCACCCTGAAAAACGCGTCCACATGCGTGCAGAAAGCACAGCTCGACCCCCATTTCCACCAATGTCAGTCTCTCCGCATAATCTGCCAAAGCTCAGGCTGGACAAGACTATCATTCATTGTGTCTTCCAGCTGAACTTAAGTGCAAGCCCAGTCTGTGTCCACATGCATGTCATCGCAAGAAGCTCCCATATCTCATCACCCGCCTCCACATGAGATCCGTGTCCGCCGAACGAGCCATCTGCCTTCATGCGCTGTGCAACATGCTAGATTGCCTTTCACTTCAAGCAGCTGTGCATTTGCAGCAAATAAGGCCGCGGCATCATGAGATCCACCGATAGATCCGTGGCCCTGGCAACGGCAAGGTTGGTGAACAATGCCGATGGTCGATGCAGCCATGGCTCAAGAGACACATCTGGGCTCCCGACGTGCCACTCACCGTGGAAAGAGCCAGAGCCACCCTGAAAAACGCGTCCACATGTGTGCAGAAAGCACAGCTCGACCCCCATTTCCACCAATGTCAGCATTGCCACGTCGATGGTCCAACACGTGTATGCTTGTCGAAATGGAATCTCAACTTCGCTGGCAAAACAGTCACCCATTGCGAGCTTGCCTTCAAAACTAGCACTTTAAACATCGTGGCACGGTTGCGCTGCATGACTTGGTAAGCTCCGGCCTGATGATCAGCGATCATCATCCCGCCGCCGCCTTGCGCAAACTCTGCCTGGCACTTTGTAAGACCGCATGCGCCGCGGGCGGCCGAAACACTTCTTCATGCGCCTTGCAGGGGGGAGTGCCTCGCAAAGACCAGCAAGGCATCCTTGTTTGTTTGGTCTTGAAAAACATCCAAAATTAAACCTGGGGCCCGGCCAGTTGGAGGACAGCCAATTCGGAAACCAAGCTGCAAATCCACGGCCTGCCTGTGCATGGCGCACATCCGAGACATCGCTGGAGGACCTGACCGGGCGAACAGTTTCCGGTCTCCAAGTTGGGTCATGAACTGGCGTGGATGGATGGAGGAATTGAGCATTGAACAGTCTCTGTGTTTGCAGATTGGCCGATATGATCAACCAACGTCGTTGCCCGATATGCCTAATTTGCCTGTGGTGTATTCAGAGCTGGTTAAAACGTTGTGAGACTGACATAGCGCAGAGCGCCGCATCAGCGTGTGGAGTGGAGCCATCTCACCGATCGAAGTGGTCATTAACAAGACGCTGGTCCCCTTGCAGGGAACAGGTGAGTCACAATCCAAACCCGGTACTAAAATGGCCGACCCAGAACCATGTAAAGAACTAAGAAGGCGGATATCCGAAGCTATTTATGGTTATTGTCCCTTGCTACCCTTCATCTACCCGGGTTTTGATTGGCTCAGGCCTTCCAGAGGCTTCAAGCCGCGCTGGTTCAAGCCTTTTTAAGCAGCTCCGTCAATGTCCGGATGCCTGTTCAGGAACAGGGCCGCCATGGCCGCCGCCGCCACCAGCCTCGGTAATCCAGCTCAACGCTACAACTTGTGCTCCAGTCCTCTTCAAGCCTGCCCTGATCTAACGTGTTGCATTGTGGCTGTCCACTCAGCAACTGCCAGATGGCATGTAGTCAGCGACATGTTAAAGCAAACGACTTGCTGTGCAGTATCCGATTTGCGCTGAAAGTGTTTCACTGCGGGTCTTTGGCGGGAGCCAGGCCCAAGCTCGTGTTCCTTGCGAGATTTCACGATGGTCTAAATGCGACAATGGCGAGGCGTCACTGTCATTTGCCCTTGTCACTTCATGCTGGGATTGCCCTGCCCTGGGCCCAATGCCCACAACAAAGATGGTGATTCAGTCTCTTTCTCATGACCAGCAGGAACAAACACATCTAGCGCAAAGATGTAAAATCCCAGCCCCCCTTGGTCGCTGCTCGTCACCCCCCCTCCCCGATTCGCCAAACCGCTGGGCGCTCAGCCCGCCGACAGTGCGCCATACCCACGGTCTGCCTCTGCCAAGGCCGCCCGAACAACTCGAAGGATCCGAGGGTCACATTCGTAGGATCCGACAGTTTCTACGAAAACCATCGGACTGATGATGGGAGGAAAGCTGAGTGCCAAGATGAGGCCATATGCGGGCACCAATAGGTTGCCAGTGGCAAACAGGATTTACGAAGCGAAGCGCCCCACGTTTGTCAACCGTCCATATTCACCATTGGCAACAAGAAGGGTGTAGTGTGAAAATGCGTACAGCACCCGCCAGCCATGAAGGAAAGGCTGAACACGGCTCAAGTTGCCGCTGGTGGATGTGCTGCGCAGCTCCCTGAATTTGAGGCCGCGCAGCAATGACTTGGAGCATTGCTCAAACTCTAGCGCGCTGAGCATACGGGCTCGGATTCCAACTTGAATGAGCTGAGTTATTGAGCTCCAGACTTGCGCACATGGTGTTTCTTGCTGTCCAGTGCGTGGAGGCTGGGCGAGCATGTGCCATGATGCGATGTGTTTAGGGGATTTGTCACGGTGGTGCCTCTTGTTGGACCTGGTGGCATGGCCCAAACCATCAAGCCAGGGGCCGAACAGAATGGTCAACTAATCAGGATCTGCATACCTGTTGTGCTGGACATGTCAAAAGTTCGAAACATGCCAAAGGTTCTCATTGTTCATCCCTCTTTACAAAGCGAAACCGCAGGAAAACCGAAGCACGACCTCGCCTCGTCGCTCCACGGTCTCCAAGGGCGGAAGCAGCTCCTCTCAAGTTCCCCCTCCCGGGTGAATCAGTGAAGCAGAAACAACGGCTATAAGACTTCTATAAACCATCCCTGGTTCTTTTTTGTTTAATGAGATTGTAGGTTCATTCCTCATTCCCTGCCTGTTGCACCAGCAGTTTTAACCCAGTCCTTCGAAAGTGTCCCCTGCCAAAGTCTGCATGAAAGGAATTTGGAAGCCAGCAGGTGGGCAAAGACTGAAATGTTGTTTCGATGGAGATTGTTCGCTCAAGCAAGTGGGGAACTAGTTAGAACACCCGGTAACTTATCCTGGTTTGGGGTTGCCTTGCTTGCGATAGGTGGGGAATCAACAATGGTTCATGCTGAGCTGGAACTGAAGTAGAACCTGTATGAATGGGCACCAGGGTGCGTGCGACTCCCAGTCAAACCCAGCCGTTCCCATTGCACAGCGGTCGCCAAGCAAATTCAAGGCTCCATGGCGTTGGCTTAACATGATTTAGAGCATCAACCGCCCCATCCAAGTCTCAATAAGCTGTGTTACTAACATCTCAGGCGAACATGCATGAGCATCTCCAGCAAAGTGATACATAGTCATTGGGTTGTTTTGCACTGACGTCGCATCTTCACAGAGTGGTTTGCAAACTGTGCACCCTGCACAATCTCTTTGTGAAACCTGCGCAATCTCTTGGGGGCAAACTCTCAGTGCGGCTTCTTTGTTCAGTCTCCTCCTGCACCCTCTGTGCATCTCTCTGTGCGGAGACCACGCAAACTTACGAGAAGAACCCTGGGGAAAAACTTCTGAGAAAGGCAAGCCACGGGAAATCGAACCACAAGTCGCGGATGAAAAATATTTCGGAATGTGTTGCAACATGTTGCAACATAAATACTTGTGCGCGCGCATTGACGCAAACCAATACCAAGATGCCGCCGGGTACGCGCCAGTGACAACTGACTATCAACAATCTCGGCCCGATCAAGATCCCGGTTTCTCAAAACTCTCGATGGCCCAGTTGAACATCTGTTGGCGAGCGTGGATTGGTGTTGGCATTCAAGACTGGTCAATCCAACACAGGCTTTGTACCAGGCCTATCAAAGCACTTCGCCAAAAAGCATGTGGGCAGGTGAAGATCGGAGATCCATTCGGTGCAGTGCGCAAGGGATTCCCCGTCCTCTTCATCACCGGCCGTAGCCGGTATCAAAGCCGAGTAGGCCATCGGCGTCTGAACGGCCCTGGCCAACTGAACTGAAAAGCCGTGCTAATGATCTAGCCTGTACCCAACAGAACAGCAGTTCTTGACTTTCTCGAATAAACCCGGAAAACGCTGTGGTGCAGCCATCTGGCGCTTGTTGGGCAAATCTCAGGAGAGGAGCCGGGATTGCAAGCATTTCAACCCCTCCGAGAGGGCTCTGCGTTCTGACACATACCCACATCAAGCAAAGGACTCAACTGTAGATCCGAGGTGCAAGTGGTTCATGGGCAAGAATCGGCGATTCAGGACAAATGCACTCTCCGCGTAGGTGCTGCTCATTCCATCTCGCTGCAAGTCACTCTCAAATGAGCCACATCCGAAACCTAGTAGGTAAACAACTCGCCCACCAAAAAACTGGCATTGCGAGGGCGGGGAGCGTCTCCGTCAACCTTCAATTGCTCAGGTCTTGGTTTTGGCTTCTGATTTTTATCCAGGCGCCTTCACTGCCTGCCTGACCTTATTTCTGGGGCTTCCCAGTGCGAAAGCCCCGCCTTGACATGGTCTAAAGACCGCTCCGGACAAACAGCTGCGGCACAAAGGAGCAGTCACGGCCGACGAGTGGCCTTTGACATGATGCCGAAAGAAAAGATCAACTCCCGTTTGAAGAACCATGCAAAACACCGTGAAGAACTGTCAAACAAAATCTGTCAAACAGAGACGGGCTGTAGGAACACGCAACGGGTGCAGTGGGCAGTTCGTAAATCTCAAAGCTGCCTGAGGTGCTTGGACACAGATCCGATTTCCCCATGGTGTTTCTTTCAAAGGCATCCCAAGTTCCTGGTGTCCGAGAGGGCGAGGAACATTTTTTGCTCCGCGCTCGCAGCTTCGTCTGCCCCCGAGCTCCTGTCCACCTGCGGCTGGGCTGCCCTTAAAGGCACTGGTCCAAATCCCAACATCAGGCACGGAAAAGCACGCCACCCTCGTACTCTGAAGAGTGACTCTCAATGCACGAGCCGCAAACCCTTCTTTTCCTCCTGCAGAGTGGCCTTGCGGTTCACGAGCTCACGGCAATCGGGACTTGGCCAACGCGCATCTTCGCCATTTTGGCAGGCTCGATCCCCTAGGCAGACCTCTCCACGCAGTCCGCCGGCCGCATCCAGGCGGACATCGCGTCTGACTCGATCGCGTCCGATGGCAGCTCGCAGGAGGCGAAAAGCCGCGCTTGGGCTTCGGCTCAATCGAAGCGCCACAGGAGCCCTCGGACCTGGCAGTGCGGGGGTACTGGGGCGAGGTGAGGTCACAAAAAGGTTCCAGCGTGGATCTGTCGAGGAAGAGGGGAAGAGGCCAGAGAGCAACAAAAATGAATTAGTTATTTACGCTTGTCCCTTTCTTTCTATTCTCTCCCGCCCAGCTGCCGCGTCCCTGCCCCGAGCAATCTGCTTCTTGCAACCCTGACTAATATGACATATGGGAGAAAACATGCCGACTGTCCCAGACAAATGGGGACAGTGAACCAATCGCACACGTCTCCCCGCCTCCTCCGGCGTCAGAGGCCCCTCCTGCCCCGCCAGCTCCCGCTGCAGGGCGAAGCGCATCAGGGTTCGGTGGTTCCGCTGCACGTCCTGCCGAGCGGGCCAAGCGACGGGCAGCTTCCACCACCCGCAAGGAACGGGCCGTGTCTTCACGGGGTTTAGTTTCGTTTGAGCCCGGGTGGCTTGAGCTTCAAGCCCTCAAGCCGACCTGAACATGGATCCAGACTCGGATAGGGAAGAAACCAAAAACGGGCCCACACGCACTCACGCATGCTCCGTTTCCTCCGGTCGGAAGGTCCATTGGGCCGCATCCATGCCTAAGACCAAAAACGAGCGGGGATAAGCAAGCGAGAAGCTCCGGAAAACCCCTTCCCCGCTCAGGGCCAAGCAATTGGCAGCAAAAGGCAGCTGATAGTTGGCCTCAGCTGCCGAAGAGCAAGCGATGGCACGTCATCTTGTCAACTTACAGGTTCTTCTCTGGCGCAAGCATGAAGCAGGCAAATGTGAACAGCTTCTCTCAGTATCGACAGACCGGGTAGCTTCTTTCAAATCACCCTGGTGTCCGAGTTGCGATCTCTGAGTAGAGGCGAGCCGACTCCAAGTCGCCCTTCAGCAATGCTGACTGTGAGCACATGATGAAGCTACCTGGGCCATCGGAATCCCAACATTAGCCCCAGCCCCAAACGATTCCGATGACTTTGAAACAAACAGATCTTGGCTCAGCCGCAGGTCGGCGTCCCCCGGCCCCGAAGTGACGCGGCCCGGAACGAGTCCCGGGCTCATCTGCCCCGGCGCGCAGTCGGTCTGCGCGGCCGTGGACACCGTCCAGGCCAGCGAGTTCTCCACCTACGAAGCTGGCCCCTCGACTGAGCCCGCGCACGTCTGATGTGTCTTTGGCACCCATGAAAGCACATGAAGTATCTGGCGATCTTGGACATGGCCGAATGTGAAGAGCATGACGCCCGCTTCAACTTACAGCTTGACAGCTTTGCACTTCCATATCCTGCGCCAACAAGACAAGCTCCGGCCCACCAATTCACACGAATGCCACTGCCGCAACACCTACACCCCTGCTGGTGCCTTGGACATGTCTGACATAAGAGACTCTCCAAATGGTGGTTGGTCACGTGCTCACGTGCTCCTTACATTTCAGCAACGGAAGAAAAGATCTCCACTGTAATTAGTAGATGAAATTGAGGAGGGTAGGAAGTAGGGACAACTTTGTGCTCCGCTTTGAAAGGAGACCTACATGGAACTGTTGCCACATGGAGGGTTCTAACTCGTTTTGAGAAGATTCCAAAAGCATGTTTGGCACACCCAGGCTTTGACGTTGTCCATATCATTATGCAGAAACATAATATGTCCTTTGGTACGTGCGCACAACTCAACACACTGATAGCCATTGAGCGCTGAACTCAGATGAGCCCAAACGCAGGCTCAAAAAATTCCCCAACCAAAACCCGGACGGCGAATGAAACGCGTGGAACACCGCCGGCGCCTTCCGCAGGTCCCGGCAGGAGTCGAAGGCCAGAGCCTCCCGCACGGCGGCGGAGGCCAAGGCCTGGCGCAGAGTTTGACGCGTGGAACGGGGCTCGGTCTCGGAAGAGGGAGCCCCTTGTGGGAAAATCTAAAAAAAGGAGACCATTTGCAGATCAACCAATTCAGGCAGCAAATGTAAATACCAGTTGCAGCAGCTTCGGCAGCGGCAGCTGCAACAGCAGACAGGCCGAAGCAGTGCATGATCCTATGTAGACCCGCAGCTAACACCATCCAGCAAAACAACAAACATCTTGGAACCGGGTAACCAACACTGAATTCTGAAGGTGAAACAAACAAGTGAAGGATCAATGAGATGCTGCTGCAACTGCATCCCGACTGGTCACGACAAAGGCTCCGCGCCTTATCAAGACCTTCAAAATCCAACAATTCAACCTGGAGAGGCCCCAACAATCGTGCCTGGTCTGCAAAGTCTGCCGTGAACCTTGGCTCTGAGGGACTGCGGCTTTGACAAGTCCTACACCGGTTGCGCACAGTGACACCTAACGATACAAGCATTATGTGTTGACAGGTAAAACAGAAGTGTTGTCAGCCAGGAAGGCTGCTGTGTCCGGCCAAGATCTCTGGTAATCCCAGTAACAGGCAATGCACCCGCATTGCCCATGAAAGACAGGAAAACAGGAGTTATGTTGGCATGCTCAGAGCTGTGCATGACTCAATTTGGCCTTGGTGAGTCATGCTTCGCTGCGGTCTGGGCGCACTTGGGAGATCACCAGCTGCATGCGCACCCAGTGCTCGTAGAAGATGTGGCAGGCGCAGCTGTCCAGCGGCCAATCCTCGTGCCCGGCCCCCGGGAAGGAAGCAGATAAGATAATACGCAGGGCTGACTGGCGGCTTGCTCTTGTTCCCTTGTTCTCGCATGCTTGATTGGCGAAATCGGTCCTGCGAATGTGTTTGGCAGCAAGGCCTTCCCATCTGCATGAACTTGGCAGCATTCATTGCTGGACAAAAGGCTGGAGGGTATGCGGTTTGCCCCCAGATGCTGCCTGGCCGCATATTGGCCGTTGGCGAGAACCAGCAGCAGCCACAGTGCTATGCGAGTCATCGCTCCATGGCCGAGTGATTGCTTTTGGTCAAACCATCTCTGCTCCTGTCTTCTGATCCTGTGCCCCGAACAACCACTTTGTGCTGTGATGATCTGTGCGAGACCACCTTGCGCAATTCATGCCACGGTGGTGCCCCCAAGCACAAATCATGCGCATGAAAGCAGGCTGGGAGCGCGAATCACGTGCTGAGGCTTGAGCGCAGCTTCTGGTTCTATCCCCACAAAAAGCCTGCAAATCAAGCCTAGTGGGTCCAGGCAACTCTGTCCGGCAAAGAATGGGCAGCCAGGTGCTGTGATCACTCCCCGCCCAGGCCTGCTCCGCACTTGGCCCGTCGATTGCGAAGCCTGTGGCAGCGAAACAAAAGAAGTTGGCCTTGGTGTTTGAGTCTCTGAGGCCGAACACAGCCTCACGTCTCTCACTCACACTCCATTGCAATTGCACCTGCAGGCCTACTGAGGGTGGACTACCTCCTGCACCTTTTGAAATGGATGACACTCTATGAATACGGGATGAACCACCTACTAACTGGTGCAGGTTGGATTGAGCTCCACAAAACAAAAAACATGTGCCTGTCAAAGTGCAATCCAGCTTTTGCAGTGTCAACGGCTTATCCAGGAGGTCTGCTTCTGTATTGTGATATCTGCCTCCCGTATGACTTTGTCTAGCGCTTGTGCTGCCCTGCTTTCTTTGCACACACACACACACAAACAAATGCTGCTTTAGATGTTCTTGACGCCCTGAGCCAGAGCTGAGAAAGCACCCAACACCCGGATCACGCCTGGCTGCCGCAGCCAGCTTCCACCATCGACTGATACTGGGACACTGACGCGAGTGCCAGAAGCAGCCATGGAGCCCAAAAGGCATCCCTCCGTGCACACATCAAGCTCGAGGCCTCTAGGGTGGGGAACTCTGAAGTTTTCATAGAGATTTGGAATGTCCCCTCGACAAATCCAATGCGAACATTCCATTCCGCCTTGAGCCACCGCGGTTTGGCCGGTCACCGTAAGGGACAACATGTGCGCGCACACACGCACACACACACACACACACACACACACACAGATGCCGATACTCAAGAAAGCCGGAACAAAATGAAGTTTTGAGTATTGCACCAAAGGGCTTCGCTTGATCAAGAGACCCTGAGAGAAACTTGAAATGAGAGCCACGCCATATCCCTCCAGCTTGAAAACTGGCTTCACAGTGCTGCGTCGGACCTGCCTCAGGACATCGTAGTTGCGGCCAGGGTAGTCCTGTCGTGTTTTTGCACATCAAAGGCCTGCGCCCAAAAGCGACCCCAGCACAGAGCAGCGCAAAGCGAGCTGAAAGCTTCTAGCCGTCCACCGTCTCAAGCGGAAAAAATAAAAATAAATGTGCACCATTCACGGGGGTTCCCCCAGTCCGGCCTCGATCATGTTGCTAATGACTTCGTTCACGTCCTCCAGCGACATGTCGGTGACACCCAGCTGCAGGGTCCTGGGCTTATGGTTCATGGCTCAATTGAATTGGGGGATATTCAGAGGGATATTCAGTGAGTCCGCCTATGTCCCTCCCGAATGGACCATAGACTTCTGGATATGTGGACCGAGCCCCACACATGCCAAGTGGGGTACCAAAGCAAGATGAAGCTTGATGATGAGGAACCATGACAGAGCAATCACCAGCACTCCACAGAAGGCAGCAGCCCCGAGACCCACCAATCCGGGCCCCTGGCTCGCGGTAGCTGTGGTTCGGGTCCTTGCGGGGTGGTAGGCCCACCACGCCCGGCCTCAGCTCGACCACACGACAGCGTGCGAGCCTGCCATCTGGCCATCCGCACCCTAGGCCCGCGTTGGGACCCGCAAGTGACATTTGGAATTTAGTGAGGAACCTCCCCTTTCCCGAAAAAAACTGATGAGTGGGGGCTCCAGGTCCTGTACTGAAGGTGCATATTAACCATGGCTGCCAAGTGGGCGCATCAAGTCATGTTTGCTTGGGCGCGCACCTGCGCAAGTTGACAGCAAAAAAACTTATGCTGCTGAATTCAAGCGTTTTGCTTGCGAGAGAAGGCCAACCAATAAGCGGCCGCAAGGAGCAACGACCCTGCAACTGAACTAAACCACGACCTACTTTGGAGTGGCCTATCGCGCGCTCTTGGCCGCCCGGCCGCGAGTCGCGGAAGGTGCGTCCATAGGACCTGACGGAGTTGGGAGGCGGGGAAGCAATGGATGATCTGGCCTGGAATTGCTTGGGAACGCGCCCCCAGAGCATACCCAATTGCACCTTCCTGTCCTGGGGCAGTGTACATTGACAGGAATAGCTGATCAAAATGTTGTGAAGCAACTTTATTTAGCAGCATCCAGCACTTCAAAGTCATGCATTGAGGGCTTGGTCTATGTCAAACTACATGGGGCGTGTCTTCCAGAGTACACACGTCGTGCTGTCGCATGGTGTTTGAAGGGAACCATGCGAAGGAACCCTCAACACTCTGGTAGAGTTAACACCTCATCTCGCACATACAGGCCACAAATCCAAAAAAAAACACCAAACAAAAAACAAACAAAAAAACACACCAAAAATAAAAACTCAATCAGGAAAACTCCCAACCTGGGAAGACTCAGGAAAAGCTCATCAGGGCCCCGCGCCACTCCATTCCGCCCACCTCCACACCCACGTGGAAGGCCCCACCAAGCCTCACCTCAGAGTAGCTGAGTAGCTTGAGGACAGGCTTCTGCCCGTTTCCCTGGATGAAGACCCCAAGTTCCGACCAATGGGAATCAGGGGAGGTGGGGGCATTGAAGCGTAATCAGTGCTGCAACCGAGGGATCTTGGGCTCCTCGGTGTCGTGCGCCGAGTGCCCTTCTACATCCGCTGCAACACGTTTTCCCCACGACACGCCGTCCACGGGCACAATGCCCACGCTGCGCAGCACGTGCTTTGCATGCTGCGCCAGGTCATCAAACTCCTGGCCGGTAGAGACGCGAAAAACTGAAGGAGCGAGGGATGACATGTTTTAAACAAAATCGGAATGCAAGCAATGGGTTCGCAGAGTAGTCCTCCTCAAAACAAGCCTCCAGTCGCTCAAAGACTCGAAGCACAAATCCAACTTCGCATATCTCTCAATTCTGCACGCACCCCCAAGCCAAGAACCAAATCAAACAAGGGCCCATCAGCCAAATTCCAGCCTTGCCGCTGCCATTCGCGACACTTCCAGAGTGGGAATTCATTCATTTCACACTTGCCCAGTGCAAAGGATTTGGTCCCAAACTTGCTCCCACTTTGTCCAAGTATGCCATGTGTAAAAAGTACTCCAAGCCCTACCAGTCCAAGTATCCCAATGATCCCAAGTGCCCACCCCGCCCCCCCCTGCGCCCCCCCCGCACCGAGCCACCCAGAGCGCCTCGGGCTCCGCGCCCACGTTGGTGGCGCGGGCCCGGAGGAACTCGGAGGCCGCCTGCAGCTGCAGCAGTGGAGCTGGGACCTGACAAGTCGGAACCTCCAAAGTGCTTCTCTCCCCGTGCCTTGGTGTGTTTTATTGAGTTGTGTTGATTTGTGAAGTTTTGCTGTTTTGCTGTTTTCTTCGTTTGCTTGTTGGCCTGGTTCATTTGTTTATTGGCTTGTTGTGTTGATTTGTTGCTTGTTTTGTTGTTTTGTTGGTGTGTGGGTCTTCTTGCTTTGTTGGTTTGTTGTTTGTTTGCTCGGTTGGTTCGCAACCTGTTGTCCTGCCATGTGCCTGCTTCCTTTTACTGAATGGGATTCCCTTTTTGGAGATCAACTACAAGAAAGGAGGCCGTGTCAAATTCAACCGTCTTAAAGTCATGTCTGTCAGCCAGCAACAGCGGATGGACTTGACTCCTTTGCCCGCTGAGGTGGATCTGCTTTCCCTTGGCTATGATTTTTGAAAGTAACATGCTAAGGTACATGTTTCTGCTGTTCTTCCACTGCTCCCCCTACCCCGCTACCCCAGCAAGATCTGTAACCCGAAAGCGGTGCATTCCCATCAAGCAAACCTGGTCAGCCAATACATCGCATCTGATGATACCAGCCCCTTGCAAAGGCTTTGCTTCATTGATTTGCAAGTTGAGGGTGAAACGGGCCATTCTCCAACAACACGCTAAAGAGCATTCGAAAGCGTCAAGGCCTCTGCTGTGTTCGACAAAGCCTCCCGGCGCCTCAAAAACGTTGAGGTCACCCCCGGCCACCACAGTCACAGACATCCAGTCCTGCGCAGTGGGAGACGTGAAAACTTACCTTCTGAGCTTCATGCTCGCCAGGCAGCATTCGGACATGTCCGCAAGCAGAGCCAGGGACTGCCAGCTCCAGTGTTCACAGGCGACCCTTGGCGCACCAAACAAAGGGGGTCACCGGTGGGTCCTCCTCGCTTTGCTTCACCACCTCCGTCACCGGTAGCAGAAGTGTCCGAAAGCCTGGAGCAGGTGAAGAGGTGGCTGGAAGGCAGTTCCCTGCTTTGCAAAGGCGACAGGCAGAAGCAAGCCCACTTGATTCCACACTCTCCACCAAAATGAAAGCTGTATCCCCAGAAGAAAGCTTCAGGTGGAAACTCCAGGGAAACCGTAGGGCAATTCGTTTCTCCCTTTGCCCCCCCGGACCAAGAAGCTGCGCCTGGCGCCGCCCCGGCGCCGGCCACGCGCCACAGGAACTCTGCGGCGGCTGTGCGCAGCACGTTGTCCGCGCAGAGCAGCGCCCCCGGCGCCAGGCAGGGCCGCAGCGAGGCCTCGGGCCAAAAACACCGCCTTCCTTTCAGGAGACGAACCCGGGAAACCGGGAAAACGGGCCATTGGAAGTCTTAGCGGGAAGAAAAACGCTCCATGGTTTTATCTAGCCCTCACTTGCTCATCCTGGTCCGCGCATCCAGGCATCGTACATCATTTCAGACGTTCGTTCGGCAAAAGGCCGGTGATGGGTGATGCCTTTGCCAGGGCGCCAGGACCTCCGCGTATTGCGAGCCCCAAACGTCGAGGAACACCGCGGCAAAGCCGCCCGGCTGCCGCAGGCGGGGCAGCAGCTGGCGCGTGTGGCCCGTGAGGAGCCGCACTCGGACGCCTGACACGTGCGTGGGATCTCTGTGTGGGTCCATCCCCAACAGCCAGCAAACGCAGTCGGACTTTACGCAGCGTTGTCCGATCATGCTCCTGGCAAGTGCCAACTCCGGGGCTTCTTGTGCCAATGCGCTTATCCGAAGCGCCGAAGCACGGCCACGACCTGGCGGGGTGGGGGGGGGCCTGGGACCAGACGGGCCATGGGCGTCTCGGCCTGCGAAGGTCAGCAGCACCCGGGCGATGGCGGAGAGCACCACGTCCAGCTCCAGGGCCACGACTTCGCCTGACGCGGCGAGTTTCGCAGGTTGTGGAGGGGGTTGGGTGGGAGGGAGTTCAAGGAACGCATGTTTCTGTGACCATGTACGACTTCGTGATGGAACGAATAGGAGCCGAAAAGAAGAAGGGCATGAAAGATGCATGGCCATGCCAACCAACCAACCAACCAACCAACCAACCAACCAACCAACCAACCAACCAACCAGCCAATGAATTGACCAGTCACACCACCCAGCCCAAACCAAGCCCCGCATCCCCCACTTCGACTGTCCGGCGTGGCACGGCGGCACGCCTGCGGCCCGCCGCGCCAGGCGCAGGGCGGAGCCCCCGCAGTAGGCGCCCACGTCCAGCACCGCGCCGCCTTGGGCGCCCGCGGCGGCGCGCAGCCTCGGGTCCCCGGGCCACCGACCCGGAATGGGGCCGTCGGTGGGTTGTGGTGGCCATTTGCAAGCCGCAAAAACAAAGTGGACAATCGGCTTGCAAATGGTTCCAAAAAAACTTGGCAGTACTTGCCATTTCGAAGCTTCAAAAAGTTGGAACCTTCAAAACCCCAGAGGGCAGTACCACAAAGACGTACGCCTGCAGTTGGCCTCACAAGCATTGAGGCGAGTGGCAAGACCTCCGCCTTGGTACCCCCGGCAAATTTCGCCCATCCGCCTGAGGGAAGCAAGGAATCGGGCCAAACAAAGCCGCATGTAGGCCGGTTTGCTCTGGGTCATCTCTGTTCTGGAAAGCAGAAGGGGTTGTCACACGCAAGAAACAAGCTGACAGGACTCACATTCTGAAGAGCCCCACAAAACCATGACGGTATCTCCCCCCAAGAGCTTCAAACCCAAGAAACTGGAAGCCGCACATGTCCAGCCCTTTGCCATCAGTTCTGCTTGTGGCGCTGGCAATGTCACACCAAAACTGCTTCCAGTCTCCTCTTCCATTCGACTATTCCCTCTTCCACTCACCCTTGCTTTTTGCTTCCTTTCCGGCATAACATTCTTTCCAGGTGGGTGTTTCTCCACAACTGGGGAAACTAGCTGGCTGGTTTCTCTTTAAAAGCCATCCACAAAAAGCTCTGATTCCTAGTTCGATAACCCACCATGTGCTCGTTTGTTTCCCCCCCCCAACCCACGCGTTGCCCCGTCCGCCAAACCCCCGCCTGCGGCGCCCAGTCGCCCAGCGAAGCTATCCATGGCCTCCTCCACCGCGGCGCCGTCCCCGGCGCTGCAGCTGCGCAGCACGTGCCTCGCGCTGCAACGCGACGGCCGGCAAACAGCCGCGCCGGCGAACAGCCGCGCCGTCCAAGCCGCAACAAAATGGCACGCCGAAAAAAATCGCAAAACCTGGGAGAGGGTCGAAATGGGGGGGGAGAGGGGGGGTTAGGGGATGGGGAGGGGGAGGGGAGGTCGAAATATCGTATATTGACCTTTTGTGCAGTATATATTGATTTCGGTGACTTCTCAGTTATTCGTTCATGTCAGATGGAACGGATGGATTTGTAATAGAAGGACATTGGTGTCCGCATTAGCTATGCTCTTTTGTTTCATGCCCAAACAAAATGAATAAAGTCGGCAGTCATGCTCTACCCACCGTTGTTCAAACGGGTGTTCATCGGAAACCACGAAATGACTAAAGAACCTGACAGAAAGGCTCGTAGTTTGCTCTTCATTTGTTTCAAACAATGACCAATGGCCTTAATCGTCTAAGGACACCGCGAAACTGCGATGCTGGCAAACGCTTTCTTCCTGCTTCCGATGTTGTGGCAATGGCTGGCTCCGTTGCCAGGCGGCCAGAAGGAACTTTTCAAGGCTAGTGCATTCCGACTGCATAGGAGAATCTGAAGCTCTAGGTTATTGCTGGGCACTCGTCACCTATTATTTTCCATGGTTCCGTGGGAGGATCATGGTCTTGCGTCTCTCTTGAGGCTTCACAACCTGGGCATCTCTGATCCTGTAACTGGAATTCTACTCCAGAACCCTGAGACAAGATGCATCTTCTTTTACAAGACCCCAAAACTAGTTGGACTTCTTATGGTTACACCAAAAAGACACCCCCACAGATCCCAGATACACTTCAAACATGGGCTCCTGCTCTTTGCTGTCCCTCAGCCCGGCCTTAGCAGCGCCACCTCCTTCTGGTATGGCAACCTGGCCGATTGGCTTCAGTCGCAAGGTACAAAATGAACTGCCAGTGACTGAGTGTTCCAAACATATTGGGTGTGGGGCTTCTTTGTAACTTGATGTATGTGACCTTCAAGCGGCTCCATGTGCAGTCATATCACTCACAATCAACGCAATCCACCTTCTGCCCAAAACCACGTCGAAACCCGGCCTTTTCACAGCAAGGACAGTCCCCAATCACTCGATTCTGCCTCGCATTTGAATCAAAAGGTGTGAGCCCACGGCCTGCCCGTCGCTGGCCCGGCTGGCAGCCTGGCCAGGCTTCCCTGCAGCCCCACGACGCTGGATGGAAGCGGCGGGGCCTGGCCGGGCGCTTCGAGCTGACCTCCAAACAACGATCAGACGATCCCCAAAAAAGGTGAAGGGCTCCATCCCAAGCTGCTGGCGAGACGCGGTGTCGCACTTGTGCTCAATCGCTCCCACTGCCAAATGCACCTGGCCTGGGGGTCCAGGTCTGCGGCTGTCATGAGCACCTCGCGCGCCACTTCGCGGTGCAAAGCGTTCAGCCGCAAAAAGCTTTGCCATGCAAAGTATGTCAAGCAGAAAGAACGACAGCTCTGCAAATTGCACACCTTCTGCCTTCGCAAAGCCCAGTCTGAAAGTGCCCACACTCATCAAACCCTGGCACCGCCATGGTTTCAAGGCATCAAAGACCCCCAACAGGCACCAGCCTCCTTTCTTCCTTTTCTGGCCAAACCGGAATGCTGGGCCGACACAATTCGGCAAAAACCAAAACGAGCTACCTGCAGATTAACATACAAGACCAACAAAAACCGTAGAGGGATCTTCTTTTGAGTAACCCCCTTTTTGGATTCCATGTTGATTTGTAGGTAAGCTGCGCGACTCCCCCACCAAACCGATACCCAGTGAGGCATCTCAGCTCCGCCTCTTGCAAGCCTTCCGGGCCCTGCAGGCGCCCCAGGCGCTGCAGCAGCCGCCTGCGCGGCTGCTCGAGGCCTGGGAGTTGGAAGGCCAGAAAAAAAGGAAAACCTCAGAAACGCGACCAGGAGAACATAATTGGTACTCAAAGAAACAACTGGTTCAACCTATCCATCTCCCCCAGAAACTACCAAGTCAACAGGCGCTGACCACCACCCGAAACTCAACACGCGCGAAGAAGTCCCAACGCCTTCTTCCTCGAAGAGCGCCGCCAGCGCAGCCAGGGCCTCCACCCGGCCCGGGGACGGCGACTGCAGCAGCGCCCGAGCCAGCCAAACGGCCTGCGCGCCAATAGCACGACAGGATTTGTGCGACGCAAGAGGGGAGGAGGTCAAAGTTTTCACTTTGCGGGATGTAAAAAATATATATTATGTTTATTTGTTGTTTTTGTTTGGTCTCGGGGGGCGGTGGTGGTCAAAACCTGGATGAAATTGGTGGGGCAAAAATTGGATCCAAATTGCAGGGGGGAAGGGGGCCCGAACCTGGGTCAAAAATTGCCAAAGAGCAAAGTCGGGCTGCAAGAGGGGCGTGGCTCCAAATTAGATCAGAGATCGGGGCTTGGTCACTCCTTCTGCATTGCCTCCAGAGCAGACTCATTTTTTCTGTGGCTCCCTTGAGTGAAACATGTCTCGGGCTCTGTGTCCATGATTGAAAAACGGGTGTTTCCTGTAGGCTTCCGATGTAAAAAGCACGAGTCCTGCCTCCCGCCATCGCAACGCCCTGCAGCAAGCCATACAGGCAGCATCCAATGCGGCTGGAGACCTCGGCACGAGCTCGGGACGGCTTCCAAAACGAAAGAGCAGGAAACCCTTTAGGAAGCGTCCCTCTTTTCCTTTCTTTTAGTATTCTATTGCGCGTTGCACAGGAAATCCTTTCGCCCTACTTGCACGACTTTGGGAATCAACGGTAGACGCTGAAAGCCCAAAGAAAGACTCTTACCCAATCTCTGTTCTTGCTGTCGCTGGACCCTCCATATGTGCCCCAGGTGCAGGTTGTCCAGAACCCCAGCTTGGCTCTGTAGACAACAAACATGTAGGTTGCCCGCTTTCTCCTGCCAATCGCTCTACCATACTTCACTCGGCAAACGAGAATGGTAACATCTCCAAACCAGGGTCTTCCCAAATAATGCATTCTTGCGCGAGTTCCCCTTCAAAACCAAACAAGGCGTCTTAAGTAGTATGGAGCAACACAACCGAAAGGCTGCCAAAACTCTTTGTTGCGGGTCCACACTTCAACGCAGCATATGGCCATGGGGGGGGGGGGGTCAAAACCCCGTACCCCCAGTGAACATCCCAATCCCCACTAAAATAGACTAAACTGGGTGGTGCACCTATCCCAAAATAGTACCATTGGTTTTGAACCATGGCCATATCACGTCCCAACGTGCCTGAAAACTTTGGCACCTCACCGGCCCGGCTTTGGCGCCGGGGTTCTGGGCCTCCGTGCTCGGTGGGGTACGCAGCCAGCAGAGCCAGCGCCAACGGCCAGCCGCTGCCCTCGGCACAGCAGAGCAGCACATGGAGCCCGGCGCTGTCCTCGCGGCGTCCGCCCCGAGGAAAACAAACTCCTTGGAACCTGAGGGCGTCCAAGGGGATAGAAAAGGTCCTCATGCCTCCCCCAAAAATGTAAAGCATTGTGAGACCTCGCTGAAGGGGAGTCACTCTCATTTGATGACAGGCGTTGGCAGCTTCTCAAAGACCAACCATTTTGTGGACTTCGTCAAAATCAGAAACTTCTCCAATGGACCCTATGTTCAGCTCCCGTCCGGAGGGCCCCGCAGTAAAGAGAGCGCCCGCTGCCACAGCCCCGCGCGCTGGCAGGCGCTGAGGGCGGCATTGAGGCCTCAAGCCGAAATCACGGGGAGGCTAAGTCCTGAAATTGGTTGGACTTCTGGATGGTGTTCAACTGGAACCCAAGGTGAAACAAAGTGAAGCCAACAGTCTTCCCCTTCTCCTTCTCTCTCGACTTCTGCCAGAGACTCCCCCTCTCAGCCGCCCATGATGCTGGAAGCGCTGGGGATGTTTTGGATACTTGGTGCTGGTGGTGCTGCCAATGCTGGTGACGCTAGACATGCTGATGATGTTGATGATGCGGATAATCCCAACATGCCAGTGGTTCCTTGGTGATGCTGATGATGTTAATAATGCCAGCAATGCATCTTCGCATGGTGGATGGTGGCACAAGAGCAGACTGTCGCCCTCCCTGACCCTAGATCCCGGTCTTCTCTGCGCCATGATGATGGTGGGCCTTTGGGCTCCGTCTTAACTACCAGGGGTGCAAATGGCAATGAGCAGAACGAATTGCAACGAATGCCTTCACCGGTACAAGGAGGTAGCAAGCAAAGCTGCCCTCCATCTGATGTTCGGGCGCCCAAATAATATCCGATGATGTTCTTCTACTATGCATTGGTGCATCCTCCAAAAAATCAACCGACTGCCAGAAATCTCGGATTGGCCAAGCTGCAGATGTTGTTGGACTCCACCGAGCATTCTGGCATCCTAGCGCCGGGAAATATCAACATCACCTGCGATCCTGCCTTTGCTACTCTTTGAAGGAAGGCAAAAATGTGCGAAGCTCCAAAAAGGCCCTGGAGAAGACCCGCATGACCAACAGAGGCACTTCACTGGTACTGGTGTGAGCAACCTTTTGGTGCCTTTGCAGCAGCTCCACTGCAGCTTGCCACTCGCTGGCTTTGGCACAGGCGGCAATGGCTGCGGAGAAGCAGAAGCTGTTCGGCAGCTCCTGTGCGAAGGAAGGCGGCGAGAGAAGGAGCAATGGGTTCGCTGCGTTATGCATGCTTGTTCCATCGATGCATGCTTGCCAAATTTGGGGGGGGGTTCCACTCTCTGGTTCATGTGCCTGGTTCATCTTCCGGTCCTCTGCCCAAAAGAGCTGCAGGGCTCGCTGCCACCGCCGCGCAGCGCCGCAGGCACCAAGCAGCGCGCTCAGCAGCACCGGGCTGGGCCCATAACTGCACGGCCGAGCTGTGGGAATCCACTTCAAACTCTACCCCCAAGAAAGCAAGTGTGCGGTCTGGCAAAAGCTGTCTTCACAAGGTAGGTTCCTTTTCTTGGGGGGACATGTAAACAACAACTCCCAGAGCTCAGGAGACAGGCGCAGCTTCCTCCCCTCACCCAGTCGCGCGCCTCTCGGCCACCAACAGCGCTTGCTCCCAGTGCCCGGTGTTGCCACAGGCGCCGATTGCCGCGGCACCTCAAGCGCGAAGCCCCGTTGCCAGTGTGCCGACTTGGACAAAATGGGACTGGCACCAACCGGTCCATGTCAAAGCCTTGCAACATGGGGTACACCTTCCGGCGGCAGCATGATGCGAATCACTGTGTCAGGCTCCGTGTGGCTGTTGGTGCCGGGGAACAAATGGTTAAACCCAGCAGTGCAATTCCAAGGATACCACTGGGCCACGGGGTCGCCAGCGGCGAGCGCTTCTTTTCTCGGCGCATGGGCTTTGGCTCATGGCGGCGCAGGAGGCTGGTGATGGGCACGGCCTCCCCAGCGGCGGCCTCGGCTTTCATATGAAGCTGCGGCGGACTGAGGGCCGAATGAGCAAAGAGCAGGTGGCAACCAGTGCCTTTTCAACCAACTGCCGTTGTGTCAAGATGCTGCCAAGGTTTCTGCCAGGTGCTTCAGCTAACAGGGAAGCAAACCCGGCAAGAGTGCGGAACTGGCCAGGGCTTCCCACATTTCGTCCATCGGACATCCTGCAACCAACTGCCACCTACAAGGAAGCGTTGCCAAGGAATGCAGAACTGGGCAGGGCTGACGACTTTTCGTCCACCAAGGCGCAAATCTCCAATTTCACAATAGGAATCGCTTCAAGCCAAGAACCTCCAGCCTGACTTCTGCCGAAACGCTCGCTTCCGCCACTCCATGAACTCGTGCTCCCAAATGTAAAACACGCGCAGCCCCTCCGCAGTGAACAGATCCAAGCGTTCCATGGTGTCACGGTAGACATCTGGCGCTGGCTTGCCGCCCACGCAGGTGTAGGTGCTATGCCTTTGAACAGAATAAGCTGCAAGCTGAAGCAAACAAAACCAACTTGGCAAGCTGCCTGCATGTAAAACATACTTTTTTGGTGGCACAACAACAACACGTGCATAAGCTGGAGCGCCTGCCAGGTTGCTGTGGATGATCTTCAGGAAACCCATGATAGTAGTTCCCCAGAAATTCCACCACCTCGCGCCTCTGCGGGTGGTAGGCATCTGGCAGCACTGCACGGTTTGGAATTAGGCCTGCAAATTCCTTGCCGGACCAAGTGCCAGTGGCTGCATCAAATCTATGCCGAAAAGTGAACCTGTCCCCCAATTCCTCCTCCAACATGTCAAAACAGTCGCTTGCTGCGCGCGAAAAATACGATGACGACAATACGTGTGCGCCAACCTGTGCAGAGTGTGCTGCACACAGTTGCCGCGGCTTGCCAGTAACATCTGGATAATTTGCGTGCTTTCCGCACACAAGACACCTCAAACTTGTAATGTTCACCATGCCGTCCTCTTTGCAGCTGGCACAGCAAGTCGCCCGAGCATCTCCTGAAATGCCGAAAGATGGTATGGCCCTGCCACACCTGCATCTCCTGCCATCCTCTTTGCAGCTGGCACAGCAAGTCGCCCGAGCATCTCCTGGCATGCCGAAAGATGGTCTGGCCCTGCCACACCTGCATTTCGGGCTCTTGCCATGCCGTCCTCTTTGCAGCTGGCTGCATTTGCGGCTCCTAAGCATTTGCGGCTCTGAATGTCCACCATGCCATCCTCTTTGCAGCTGGCACAGCAAGTCGCCCGAGCATCTCCTGGCATGCCGAAAGATGGTCTGGCCCTGCCACACCTGCATTTCGGGCTCTTGATATTCACCATGCCGTCCTCTTTGCAGCTGGCACAGCAAGTCGCCCGAGCATCTCCTGAAATGCCGAAAGATGGTATGGCCCTGCCACACCTGCATTTGCGGCTCTGAATGTCCACCATGCCATCCTCTTTGCAGCTGGCACAGCAAGTCGCCCGAGCATCTCCTGGCATGCCGAAAGATGGTCTGGCCCTGCCACACCTGCATTTCGGGCTCTTGATATTCACCATGCCGTCCTCTTTGCAGCTGGCACAGCAAGTTGCCCGAGCATCTCCTGGCATGCCGAAAGATAGTCTGGCCCTGCCACACCTGCATTTCGGGCTCTTGATATCGCTGGCACAGCAAGAGGGCTGTACGTCGTGCAGGAATTCAAAGGAGGGGTTTGGTGTGCGTACGCAAACACGGGCGCTGGGCCGTCTTGTTGGGCTTTCTATGGGCTTTCTGTAGGTCACGCTGTCAAAGAAGCTGTCCGGCGCGCTGCTCTTCCCCTTGTCACAATGTCCTTGCAAGACACGGGACTCAAGCAGCAAGCAGCACGTAAGGCAGTCAATTGCAACATGAGCCCATTGGGGGTCTGCAAAACGTAAACATCCTTTCCCTTGTACTCTCGAAATCAAGAATTCAGGGCTCTTTCACCCAAAGCCACATGCGACTTGGCTTGATCCCTCTGCGCCGTCCTGCACGCTGCCGAACCTGCAGCGCCCCTGCGAAAGGGAGCCCCAGCTTTGGCTGGCATTGCAGCGGGCCCTGGAGGACCAACAAACAAAACATCCAATCCCAACAATCCCACCACACGGTGTGTGTGTGTGTGTGTGAGTTGAAATCCTTGCTCGCTTGCAAATGGTGTGGCGGAAGTGCCAAAAAACAAACACACGATCTAGTAGGCGTCCCGAATTCCGAAGACCATGGTGCCATGGCTTACGCTGGCCCTTTTGCATCATGCAATAACGGGTTTCTTGCTTTGGAAATCACTATCCTTTGAGCTCCTCGAATCTGCCACTGGGTGGCAAGATGGTAGGGGAAGCAACCATTCTGGTCGCCTTCAACTGCTTGGCGATAGCCTGGGAAATCATTGTTATTTTTGAGGGGCTGGCTTGGGACCTATCAGATTATCAGCATGTCAACGATTGCCGCGGCTTGGCCAGGTTTACCGAGGCAAGCAATGCATAACAGGAGCAAGGAATGCGTTTCTGGTGTGACGCAAATGAAGGTTCTAAACGCATGCCATCGAGCCTCAGAGGCGTGTTGTGCATCACATGAGCCTCTGTTTTTCCAACATGAGCCAATGTGAACCTCAAACGAATTGAGCATCTTTTTGCACAATCTTCGAAGATGCCGTTGTCGTTGGTGCTGCTGCCCTCCCTGCTTCCCCTTCAGAGGGCCTGCCCGACAAGCGCCACGCGGCGCAGGCTTGCCAAAGCCATGGCATCCGTGGCACCCCCCTCACCCCCTCGCCCCAGGCTGGGCCAGGTGAACGGCAGGAAAAAGAAGAAGTGACAAGCGACCCCACAAAAAAAACAAGGAGACTGTGTGAAAGGCATCTCCCGTTGGACAAAAAGTCCCTCTGGACAAAACCAAATGGGAACTTGTTCCAGGTGCCGAAGATCTCGCAGAGGGGGCAATTATCGTCTAAAAAGGCCATGGAGCAGCATCTTCTGGCGCATGTCAACTGGCCCCAATCTTGCCACCATTCTCAAAAGAAGCATGGGCAAGTGGGAAGGGAAACGAAGAGTCAAAAACATGGATATTGGGGGACAGGTGCCACCGCAGAAATTGGCCAGGCATTCAAGCCATCCGGTGAATCAGTCACCAAGCTCAAATGTAGGATTCGGACTATGGGAAGACTGAGTGGCAAACGCACTCGCAGAGTGCTGGCTTGCAGGCCGCACCTGCATCGATGATCCAAACCCCAACCCAGCAGTTGACCCTTGGACTCCAGGTTCTAAGCGGTCACATGTGATGCAAGCCGGACCCCCCTTAGAACCACCTAAACAAATGGCCGACTGACTCATACCATTGCCCCCGGGTGCCAGGGTTCCCGGCCGCAGGAGGCGTCAGCCCCCTGCGCCAGCAGCAGCGCCCGCTGCCACTGGGCCGCGCGGGCGCAGGCGCCAATGGCGCTCCGCAGGCCGCCGGTCCCCTCGGGTTCGGAAGCCGAGCTTCGTTTGTTCAGCATCCTTGGTTTGTGCACGGACACCCTCATGTTGCTCAGACATAAAGTCTATGGTGCATCCCTTGCGTTGATAGGTTGGGCATGTTGGGCTACAGGTACAAGATTTGTTCGAACAGCCAGAGCACATCTTGCGGCAGGATGTGGCCAAGAAGAATCAGATAAACCCCCTTGTTGGCAACGGCAACCAAAGATAGGATTGTCAAGATGCCGAGCGGCGGGATGTGATGAAATTGCACCTTGTTGCAACCCTTGTTTTATGTTGGCCCACCTTGCCGGATAAGCACGACGTCTAAGAAAATGATAAGCTGGTGGTCATGTCGGCCTTCAATCACCTCACACACTGCACGCTGTGCAAAGCGAGAAAAAAAACATGCTGGCCCGACCTGTCGGAAATCAGACGCCAATGTTCTCGCTGACACCGCTCGTGCCCACCATGTCCCAGCGCCAAACCGAGCTCTTCCCACTACTCCCGAACCCCCCACAACCAAAGCACGGCTGGAGCCCAGAGCTAAAACGCCAAAGGCGCCCCGCCCAGCGCCAGCGCCAGCGCCTGGCGCCAGCGGCCCGCCGCCTCACAGGCGCCGAGGGCCGCGGCCACGCTGAGCTGGTCCTGGCGAAGGCGCGCGTCTCAGCTGGCGGGTACACGGTGCGTGTGCCCCGCAAGTCGGCGTCAAGAAAATCCCTGGGGCAGGAAAGGGATCCATGATTCTGAAAACCCGATGATTGCACTGAGCAACCACATGCATATAATGGCTTCAATTTGGTTGCTCGAGCAAATGGCCCCCTGGTGAAGCAAAGCACTCGCAGCCTGCTGGGCAGAGTGCTTTCTTCTGTGGCGCTCGCTCCTCTGTACTTGCGTAAGCACATGGCTGGCATCTTCCAGCATAGGGAACACTCATCGTCAGGCTACAGACCAAACAGACCACAACAATGTCATTATACGAGGCCATTGAAAAAGCTGACGCACAAAAATTTGCAATCTACACTTATGCCGTGCAAAAGAAAGCGGCCCCCTCGACCCTGCCCGGCCGCATCATCGCCCAGCTCAGCCAGCAGCGACAGAGCCAGCACCCAGCCGTCTTCACCCGCGCAGGCACCCATGGCGATGTTATAGCCTCGAATCCGTGGGCGCCCTTTGTTTTGGAACTGGTGATTTGGGGGGGGCTAGCCTACTTTCAAGAAAGAACCATAAATCCGCCACCCCAGTGTGCAAAGTAGTGCAAACAAGCGTGGCTTCCATGGATTTCAGCAAAGCCAATGAATGGAACCAACTGGAGTTGACATTGGCGACCAAACAGCCGGCAATGGGTCTCCCGCAGAAACCCATAGCCGTTTAAAGCGCCGAAGCACTGCTTGAAAAGACCCATTGTTAAGATCCTACTCTCCTATCCGAATGGGCATTGGGTTGTGAGGGGGGGGTCGTACTGGCGATATCCATGGTACATACCCCAGCAATCATCCTAACATATGGATTATAAATTCGGGCATGTAGGAAATCAGAAGTGGAACCTTGGATGCCCCAACAAGAGACCCTAGTCCCCTGTTTCTTGTCTCTTGCCAAGATTTTGGAGCTGGGAGCATAACCACAAGAGTGTCTTTCTTCTAGATTCCTCTTGTTGAGAGTGTTTCCTAGCCGTTCCCTAATTTTTGCCAGGACTCCTCTGCCCTCCCCACAAAAATATGGAACCTCCCAGGACCCGGTGAGGTTCCACGGTGGGGAGGCTGCGGAAATCAGCGAGTCGTCGCCGGGCAGCTGACCACGTGGCTTCCTGGCCGCGCGTTGGAGCGCCGCAGCAGCGCCAAGCAGGCGCTGCGCTGGCGGCCCCGCGCCAGGGCCGTGAGGGCCGCGTTCCAGGCGCGCCTCGAAGAGGTGAAGGCGCTGAAGCCGTGTATGTGTCGTGCTGAAGCTCGTTCAGCCAGCGGGACTCCAAAGCATTTGTTTGACTCAATTATGGTTCCTCGAGTTTTTCTTGCTTTTCAACCGTAGGAAACAAGTCGACAATTATCGAACGCACGACATGGTCCAGCTTGTCGTTCTGCAGGGTTTGCATCCCCCGATGTGTTTCCCAAGTCGATGGTATATACCGTGTGGCGCCTTTTCAGTTGCTTGGCAGGAATCACCTCGTGCATCTGCCAGGGACGCTGGCAGAATGATGACACCTCTTGGGATCCCCTGTCAGCGCCACCAAAAATGAAACCGTTGAAGATCTCAACAGGAGGCCTCGGATTTCTGATTGCTGTGGGGAATTTGGGTGGCCCCCAATTACAAAAATATGCTGGTGGAAACCTGGTGTAAGCTTGCATTGCGCCGCCTGTAAACAGGGTTGCACGAAAAGCATCTGACGGGTTCCTGGTTTTGCATATGGCTAGGTTTCCCCCCAAAAGCTCACCTGTTTGTCGCCTGTTTTGTCGGCCAGATTCTGTCAACGAAAAAACAACTCGGCCTATCTGGCTGCGGCAGGCAGCGCAACAGCTGCATGGCCTGCTCCCACTGCTGCCCCTCTGCCAAACCCGCCATGGCCGCCGTGTAGCCTGCGCCGTCGCGCTCGCTCGCTTCCCGCTTTGCCCGCTTTGGATGCTCTGCCCATAGGAACAGTTGGACTTCTGGCGCCGAGTCACCAACAAGAAACAGTGAAGAAACACAAAGTGAAGATCTGTTGCCCTCATAACGCCAAGCCAGACTCAAGACATCTACAGTGTGCAGCGTGAATTCGAAGGGTCCCATGAACTTCAGCCTTCGGATGAATCGGAGATCCGTGCATCCACTACTTAACCGCCAAACTGCGCGCGGCTGCGTTCAAGAGTCATGTAGAGCATCCAATCTTCCCGCGCCTCTCCAAAGAACGTTGCGTCACAAAACAGGGAAGCCCGTTGGTTCTTTGAAGGAACTGCGAATTTCAACCTCAGAAGGTCGAGCTCAAACCCTTGAGAAGCACAGCCCAAAATTAACCCATACAGTGGATGCCCCAAATATGTAGAAACACTGCAATCATAGGTGTCCTTTTAGGGCCAAATAGATGGCCCTGGTAGATACCAGGACCATCTATTTTTCTACCAAAACAACCAAAAAGGACACTTATGACTGCCATCTACCGGTATGTACTGCTTTTTGTTTTTTTGTGGTTGGATGCATTGGGTGTGGTCCACGGGGGACAACAGCTCGCCAGTCGGGTCAAATCCCACCGAATCGCTTTCCGTCCGAAGGGCTGACCTCGTTGGGCTCGCAGGCGGCGGCTGCCATGGCGCGCAGGAGGCCCAAGGCCTCCCATTGAAACGTCTCTCCGAAAAGAAAGAAAATCGAAGGAAAGCCAGCTGGACCAAACCCTAAAGGAATGCCACAGCAGTAAGCAGCAAACAAGCAAGGGCGGCTGCCCGCTTTGCCCGCCTGCTCCCACTGGCCCTCGCAAGCGGTGATGGCGGAACTGTAGCCTCAGAAAACCCACCCAAGAAACGGCGCCCCTCCGCTCGGAGTCATCTGAGGTGAAAATTAGGCCTTTGTCCAAGTGTCGACGGCTTCCTTTGTCGCCTCTGCAACCCGTCCAAATGCGGGCGGCACACCAATCCATTTGCGTGACACAGTATGACAACGTCCAGTCGCCAAACAGGGCGATGTGAGCAAAAACTGGTGCTGCAGTTCCTCCAAGGAGCTGATGACGTCGGGCTGGCTGTGTTCTGCGGAAAGCCAATCAAGCAGGCCGAGCGCCACCTGCGCGTGCAGTGATAACATTGGACTGAGACTTGTTCGAACGACATCCCTTGCAGAATGACCTGCCACGACCTTCCTCGCACCAAAACTGTTCAAAACACCAAAACCCACCGGGCCATCGCATCGTCGCGCGCCGCGGGCCTCCCAGCGCCTCGCTGCGGCGCAGGCGCTGAGCGCCGCCCCGGAGGCTCGCGGCGAGGCGCCGTGGCCGCCGGAGGCGAGCAGCGCCTCGGCTTGCGACTGCTTGCCTGTGCCAAAGCTGGATGTCTCGCGGGTGTCTGGACATTCCCCCCCGAAAAACACATAAATGATCAGGAACATCGAAAAAAAATGAATGATCAGGAACATGCTTCCCAAAGACCAAAAACAAACTGAAGCAGGAACATGATTCCCAACCACTACCCGAACGGGCCCTGCTCAGTTCGCAAAAAAGAGGGGGCACCAGCTTCCTTCACCGAGCTGGGCCCGCGACCAGCGCCATCTGCCACTCCTGGCGACAGCTGGAGATGGCGGAGCAGCAGGTAGCCTCGTCCACCGCAAGCCGCAGGCCTGCGCTGGGGGGGGGCGCTGGGGGGGGGGAGATTTATCGGAGATGAAAATTATGTTGGTTGGGCCGAAGAGGAACAGAAATTGAAAGGGGTGCGCTTGTTTTAGTAGGAAAAGCGGAACGGACACTGCAAAAGCATGCGGCAAATTGCGATGCTCAGTTTGCAGCTCCAACTTGGAATCTCTTCTTCAGTGCAATGCCCAGTAATAGCAAACAAGAAGAAGCCCAGGGTTTGCGAGGCCCGTGGCGCACGCCGCACGCCGCATGGCAGGAGAACTCCGTGGCGCCCCCGCCGGGCAGCTCGCCGAGCACTTGCAGCGCCGTGGGCCAGCTGCGGCGGCAGGCGCCCACCGCCGCGGCCGCGTGGAAGGCGTTCAGCTCCAGGCGCTGCGCGCGCAGCGCCTCGGCTTCCAGGGCTTCGGGGGCTTCGGGAGGCGTCGGCTCGAAAGGCGTCACACAAACGCCGGGGACGGCCGGTTGTTTGTTTTTGTTGCTGTTTTTCTCGGAAGGGAAGGAAACCAAAAGATTGATGAAACGGGAATTGGAGAGGTCCTGAACCAGATGTCTGGCTTGTGCCTGCCTTGGCATAAAGAAAAGGCCAAGGTGCGTGCAGCGTGGCAATACACTCCTGGCGGTTGAAAGTTAGAGCCAAGCACAAGCTCACACTTGAACCTTTTACGTCTGTAGTCTTTACAGTAAATATGTTGTGGGTGAAATTCCTCCTTGCCAAAAGTTCCACCAAAGCAAAACTAGCATCCCGAGATCACGTCGAACGGGCACAAGGTTCTCTTATACTGCGGTCCCCTTTTCAGCTCCTTTTGGTTGGTTCTCAGGCCGGCTGATTTCCTTTTACGCCCCATCCAAAAGTGGGGGTGCGTTCCCAATCTCGCTTGATCGGCTCTACAATATGTCCGAAATCTGAAGTAAGAGATTCTCAAGTACAGGACCTGCATCCACACGTGTCCTTTGGCAAAACAGATGGCCCTTGCAAACGGGACAAAACCCCCTCTAAACCAAACTGACCAAGCAAAAGGCCACCGAGTCGGCCGCGCTTTTTGACGGCAATCGCCTCTGGGGCCAGCGACCGCAACATCTTGGCGCTGGCCCGGGAGTCGGGGAGCTCCTCCGGCACGCGACACGCACGGGGCTTGGCGCCCGTGCTTGCCGGGAAGGGAGGGGGGGGTTGGGAGGTTGGAGGGGGGGGGGAATAAATGCTGAACCTTTTTACAGGGAAACGGACAAAGTGCGGCTTCAATTCCGTACTTGGTTTACAATACATGATGGTCGAAATGTGGGATGTGACATCTGTGGGTGCTTGTCCCGTCAAGTGAATGGGCTTGGAGATGCGTTTGATGATCGTTTATTCAACCGCCTTCACGCAACAATGAATGATTGGTTGGTTGTTCCTCTTGATTGGTGCTTGTTGCTTGACTGCAGGGTGGCATTCGCAGCTGGTGATAGTACAATCGGGTTTGTCTTAAAAAAGGGCTTCAAAGGAAGGCAAAACACCAGGCCATGGCCATTTGACAGAACTTCCCCCAACTGTGCAATGGGGTTTCCCAGCCTCCTGGGGCCCAATTTCTAGACCCCAACTGAGCGCACCTCCGAAACCTCCGGGACTCACTTGGACCATTTTGGCGCGTAAACTTGAGGAACCCCTCTGGCGGTCGAAAGGCAAACCACAAGGAAACCAACTCATGAAAGCTCGGCAACTTGCTGCAGAAGGCGCACTCTTTTTTTTCGCATGCAGTGTGAGATAATGCCGATGTCTGCAAGCTGAAGAAGGGAGTGTCATTGGGTTAGTCAAAGCTTGCACACACACACAGAGGCCAAGAGGGCGCACAGCACAAAGTGCAGGTGAAAGCCACAGGGCGCTCTGAAGTGTGTGTGTGTGTGTAATCAAGCCACCCCACTTCAAGCTTGGCAGAAGAAATCACAGGCAGGCCAAGACTCTTGGCAATGCCAGGGCGTGGTGGGCGGGCAAGAAAATGTGCGCCCTGCAGCTAGCCTGACTTGAACCATCAATCAATCAATCAAGGCGCGTGCTCTCAATCCTCTTTCTGCCAAACCCATCCAGGCCAAGAAAGTTTGAATGAAAGCTCGGCAACTTGCTGCAGAAGGCGCACTCTTTTTTTTCGCATGCAGTGTGAGATAATGCCGATGTCTGCAAGCTGAAGAAGGGAGTGTCATTGGGTTAGTCAAAGCTTGCACACACACACAGAGGCCAAGAGGGCGCACAGCACAAAGTGCAGGTGAAAGCCACAGGGCGCTCTGAAGTGTGTGTGTGTGTGTGTAATCAAGCCACCCCAAAGTTCCCCCCAATGCTACAATGCCGTCAAAGCTGCTGCAAGCGAAGACGCTGCAATGCGAACTAAATCAGGCACAATTGCCGGCAGCAAGGACCAACCTTGGGAAAAGGTCCACGCATCATCAAGGCCATCACGGGAGAGACCATCTGCAGGGTTTGCATTCGACTCGATGTATTCGAAGTACACCCTGCAACTCAGCTTTGCGTACAGGAGATGCGCTAGTGATGCGATGAAGCACAAATCCCCTGCACTACTGGCACCCTTGGTGAGAATTTGGCAAGCTGCTTGATTGTCAATGTACCAAATGAGATCGCGCCCAACCAGAAGATGGGGGACATTACAAGGCACAATTACACTCAACAAGGCTTCGCAAGGTGTAATCTGCTGGTGGCGCTCATCAAAGAGCTGCAAAACCTGCGGCGCAAGTCGGGCAGCCATGCCCACAGGGGGCTGGGCACTGGCAGCGTCAAACACAACAAAACCAACACCTGCAACAAGATCTGTGTCAGGCTCGTATGATGCGTCAGAGTAAATGCGCACTGGAGGCAAAACTGCGCCTAGGACCTGCACTTGGCGAGGCTGCACTACACAGGCAAGAAGACTGTGGAACCTAAGAGAGTCCTTCAAAGGCTCATCAAGGACATCCACCGTGTCAAAGTACTGACGGCGGACCAAAGGCGCCTGGCCCCCGCGAGCACATCGGCCATACGTTCCTGACGCAGACCAGCCAAGTTTGCCTCGCAATTTGGCTGCACGCCCGGAAGACAAGCAGAACAGTATCGATGTCCTGTTGCAACACTTCGCGAAACCCATCCTTCAGCTCAAACTCAACAACCCCGGCAACTGACGCTTTGGCGACATTAACAGACAAGCCGAGGAAAGCACGGCAACCAGCAGGCGCTTGAGATTTGTCCGGGTCTAGGACAGCACCCATCAAGGCGTACACTTCTCGGAGCGCTGCCTGCGTTTGGCCGTGACCAGCAGCAAGGTCAAGGACGCACGAGTCATCGAAGAAGAAAGCAACAGCTGAACCAGTGAAGCGTCTAGCTACGGCAGTCAACAGCGCAGGGGTGCGGTTGAAGCTAAGTACAGCAGAGGACAAACCAAACGGCAAGCCGTTGAGCACGATGTATTTGACGCGGCAAGAGTGGCAATGCCAAAACGCAATTACTGAGCAGCACCTATGCGCAGGCAAGATAGGGCACTGTCTGTAAGCATTTTTCATGTCCTCCGTGCCAAGCACAAGAGAAAACCACTCAGGCAAGTCATGTTCGCCAGGCCCTTGCAGCTGGCGGGCAAGGCTGCAGGCTCGGCGAGCGAAGGCCGGGATGACATCAACAGTTGTGGCAAAAATTGTTTCACTTTCTCTGCTAGCCCTATTGTGGCCAGACTTTTTACCAGAGTCGATGCACCTCAGCTTTCCGCAGCTCTGCACGTGAACAAATCTTTCCAAAGGGCGCCAACCTCCGCGGCCAAACATGGCGTTCAGCTCTTCTTCATCAAAGGGGCCATCTGCAAAGCCGTCTGCCACCTCTTGCAACGTCATTGCGAGCAAGGCGGCATCATGTTCACTGGGTCGCACACGGTGCAAACAGTCACGCAAGTTAGCCACGGCTGAGGCGCCCAACAACACGTCAAGGCCTGTTGGCTGCGCGCAGTCAACTTCTAGCTGCCGAAAAAGGCCCGTGTGTTCAATGTCGCCCACTATAGGGAAACCAAGGATGTATCTGAGGGCGTTGGTCTCGTCCGGCCAACGCAGCAGCAAAGTACAAGCCAACATGAACACAGGCCTCTTACGCGACGCAACCCTAGCAACAGTAGCGGGCATTTGAGAAACAGCCTCGGCTTCCCACGGCCTCAGGACTTTTGACAACTTACGCAGCGCGCGAAGTTGAGCTTCGCGCCAAGTACGAATCCAAGGGCCGAAGCCAATCATGGCGCGGCAAGCAAAGTCCAAGTCATCGTCCAGAGGGCTACTGTAGTCGAAAGGCGATTGCAACAAGGCTGATTCGGCAATGTGGGCTTCTTTGGAAAGACCTGACTTGTGAAGCGCTGGCAGAGCGAACTTGGACAAGCCGGACCCTCGCTGCACGCCTGCGGCGGCAGAGGACTGCGCAGGGTCTTTTTGCTGCGCCCAGTGCGGTCCTTGGACATCAGCAGGCATCCCGCGAAGTTGCGTGTCAACCCAGTAAATTTGCAGATCACTCAATGGCACCTGCGACAGAGCCGCCACCAAGGCTTGCAACGGTCGGGAAAATGCCAAGCCCTCCGCGGACATCCTGTGACACACACGCGTTGCCAAATCGCGAGCAGAGAGCAAGCCTGGGAAGGCAGAGTAAAGGCCTGGTTCAAAAACAGTACCCTTCACACGAGATCTGAGCCGAGCTTCATCTGGCGCGTACCACGGGCCTGGCACCTTGCTGATAGGCGCAAGCAGCGTCAGCACTAGACATAGCACCAAGGTAAAGGAGGGCACGTGCAAGGAACTACTCAGATCTGCGCCCAAGTCGTTGGCGCGCGCTTGGACGGCCTCAAGTAAAGCCTTAGGCACACAGTGCATCTGAGCTCTTTCCCGGTCGTTTGGGAGTCGGTAAGCGTCGCCACGCCACAGCAATGTTCCCTCACAAGAAGCAGCAGGCTCTGCCGCGCGCGAGCGGGCTTGGCACGGCAACCACGGGAAAGGCTGAGCGGCGCGTTTGACAAACGCACCTTCAAAGTGCACACGCTTAGGGCAAGGCTTGCCAGCATACTTGGCACGAATCTGCCCCGCTGAGACGCAAAATTCAACATGGGGCACAATGACATTAAGCAACAAATCTGCAACCCTGGGCTCTACATCCAACCACCACACGCACGGCTTGCAAACATGGCCAAAGTCAGCTGCTTCAGTGCATATTTGGACAACTGGCGAGGGGACGCAAGAGTCGCACGGCACGCAAGCAGCGCTGTCGAAGATTCCGACCACATGCTGGGCAGAAGCTACTTGCCTAGCTTCACCAGCAACCCGCTGCACGTGCTGGAAAATCTGACTGTTACTGTGAAGGCTAGCATTACCGCGGCAAGGCGAACCAGCAACTATCACAATCAACCAAAACTGGGCTCTGCGCCACTGCTTGGGCAGTTGGGCAAAGGAAAACTTGCACACGTCACTGAAGTGCAGAAAAATTTGCAAAAACTAGCTGCGCAGCTTGGGACAAGCTGGTGTCACACTCGACGGCCACAAAGCAAAATTCGAGGCCGAGCGCAGCCACTGCAACGGCGGCCCCGGAGAAGCCATCGCAAAGCGACACTAGCAAAATAGGCCCTCGGCGTGGTGGGACCCACGGCAACGACGGCAGACCACCACGGCCTACCCACTGAGCAAAAGGCGGCGTGCTACCATCCACAGCGGCGGCTGACACATGCGCTGCTCTGGAAGAAGGCTGGCAAGCGTCAAGCTTACCTGCCGGAGGCACAAGGCACACACGACGCACTTCATCAGTCCGGGTCCGAAAATCAAAATCGCGGCCCTCGTGAGGACCTAGTCACAACCGCAAGTGCGGGCAATCTTGGCGGACGTGAGAAGTTGATCCGCACGCGTTCCCATCAGGCTTGCGAACATCACAACAGTGTCTGCGCTTGTCCGGGCAGCTCTTCTCATTTTTCGCACAGCCACGCTGATCGTTGCGCTTTTTGCAAATCACTTGCCCAGATGGCAAGCATCACACGGTTTTCTCCTGCTTGACGCGCTTGGACGGCGCCTCGCCCGTCTCGCTGGCAGGATGCGCTGCTACAACGGGCCCTGTAGGCGGCATTGCCCACGACACTTCAGTACGGGCAAGGGCTTGCTGCATCGCCTCTCCCTGGGAAAGACCTTGACGCATCAGATCAACCATGCAGGCACGGGAGTGCTCATCTTTGGCTTGCAACCATGCCAGCTGCTGGCCTGGCTGCTGGACGATCTCTGTCACCTGCCTGAGGCAGAAGTCAGCGTAATTGAGATTCACATCCAGGGGTGCAAAAACGACTTGCTGGGACTGATTTGCTGCCGACGGGACCTTGTGAGTGCCAGCCAGAGCATAAGCGTACCCCAGCACCCGCAAGCAGAAGTAGTACGCTACTACAGAACGCAACGCTGGCGGCTCAGCTTGCACTTGCACCAGGATATTGGACCCCAGGCTCACTGACTCCTTGGAAACACCTTTGGACGCCTGGTACAGCGACTGAACCTTGCGCGCCGGAATGACTGTGGGGGTCCCCCGCCCAAACTCGCGCCAGACTCGCCCAAGTAAGGTGTCAGAAGGCATGAGGTACATGGACAACTGCACAGAGTACATAGAAGAGAACGACTGCATCAATCCCTCCTGAGTTCTCGGGTCCAAAGGTTCCTCAGCATCGTCTGCCACGCCGTCAAGGCGTCTCTTGCGAGCCTGTTCTACTGTGGATTGGGCTTCTTTCCATGCTGTGCGTAGTCTTGACAACTGGACCAACTCATCTTGGCAAGGCGACTTGTCAAAGATCAGGGATTTCAACTCAGACTCGAACGCCTTGCTATCGACTATGCCCACAAAATCTGCCAAGCTCTCCAGGCCTATTTTTGTCAAGTGCTCAATCAAAGGGTCTGCAAGGCGGTGTTGCCGAAACAATTGCAGCAATGCCTCCTTATCTTTGGCAACAGGCTTAGTGCCAGGAGCTGGCATGGCTAGGGTTGGAACTGCATTCTACACATGGGCCGCGACTGCAGCGAGCAACGGAAAGTCAAACACAATGGTTGAAGCTCTGCAGGTCGTGTAAATGCACGTGTAAAGCATCATCCCCAACAACAGACTAGCAAGTTAAAAACCAGTGCACAAAAGCTGAAAGCTTGCCACAAAAAGGGTGGAGCCAACACTACATAAATTAAGGCCGAGGGCCGAAGAGCCACGCAACCACAAGGGCTGCGCGAAGCCCCTGAAGCCCTGAAACCCGACATGTCTCGCGTGACTGAGGGAATTTGAAAGTTGGCAAACACACAAATCTCCGTAAACCTTCGTCCCAGATCAGTAAAAGACTAGCCTGGCCAAGCAAAGAGTGGATGCATCCCTACGACAACAAAAACAAGCGTAGGTCAATGGCCGAAGGGCCGCGCACCGAAAAGGCTGCGCGAAGCCCTCAAAGCCCTAGAACTGGACATGTCATGGTGACTCGGGAAAAGCTGCCCGTCAAAACAAAGGGGGCGCAACCCTGCAACAGCAGAAACCCCAGCAAAAGCCGAAAGCTTGCAAGAGAAGGGGGGCCAGCGAAACCCCAGAAGCCCTGAAACTGGACATGTCTCACGTCACTTTGGATGAACTTGCCAATCAAATCTTTTTTTTTTATAAAAAAAAAAGGAGTTGGCACAAACCCGCATCTGCAAGAGAGGGGGGCCAACAAACAAACAACAATTAGAGCCGAAGGGCCACGCACCCAAAAGGCTGCGCGAAGCCCCCGAAGCCCTGAAACTGGACATGCCTCACGCCACTCGGGGAAAAGCCTGCCGTGTGAAAGGAAAACAAATCAAATAAGAGTTGGCACAACCCCGCAACAAGAAGCCTTTGCCAAAGCTGAAGCTTGCAAAGAAACAGGGGGGCCAACAAGACATAAATGTAGGCCGAGGGCCGAAGGGCCACAAAACATGAGTGTAAGGCCCCCGAAGCCCTGAAACCCGCGTGTCTTGTGTTGTCAGGAAATTTAGTGGCAAACACACTGACCTATTACGCACAGCCGCAGAATTCTTTCACTGTCTATTTGCAGGAGTCGATTGCTCGTTTAATGTGCGGTGGAACGCAGGCTTGGCATTTGGCACAAATCTGCAAGCCTGGCTCTATTCCGATGCCCCACTCCAAGGGAATTCCCGCAAACGGAGTGCCACGGCACCAAGGAACAGGTTGGGATTGGGAGCGCTCACGTGCGATATGAGAAACCCCACGGGCAAAACGAAACCACTCTAAGTCATGCGGCAACCCTTCGTGACTTGAGCCACCGTCGGAAGAGGACGAAGTCTCGTCACTGCTTGCTTCGCTGTCACTTCCCTGGCAATTTACTGGTTTGTCTGCTGGAGGAGTCAAAGCAGAATGTCGATTTAAAATCTGCTGCCAGCTGAGCCCTTTTGTGCGGAAAGACTGCCAATCGAGCGGCCCGGATTCTGTCTCGAGCAACTCCTGAACTGCTGCGCACAACAAAGCTTTAGTGTGCCCAGCGGAGAGCACTCTGTCATGAGCATAGTGCTGGCTCATCTGCACTGGCATTGGCTGGGCATGCTTGGTCGTAACTGACTCCGTCCAGTTTCCCAAGTGTTGGGCAACTTCCACTGGCGTTCGCAAGACCTCTGCTACACTTGGCAAAAAACGTCGCAAAGAGTAAGTGCTGATAAGGCCCACTTCTGCATCAGGCAAACCTTCGCTACGTAACACTGAGTGCAACAGCTTCACAAAGCGCGCCATTGGCATCGGGGCTGCTCGCCAATGCGCACGCTCGTCCAGGCAACCGGAGGGCCCACAGGCAACATCTGGGATACAAAAGGACAAGTCAGGCACCTGGCTGCGCAAGTCAATGATGACCCTCGACGCTAAGCCCAAAACATGCTTCCACTTGCCAACATGCATCGGAGCAGCCCATTCGAACGACGGCCGCGTGCCATGTTTGCGCGACTTGCCCTTCAAGCAAACCGCGCGAGCAAAGTCGTGGGACAGCGTCCAATCAGCTGATCGCTGCGCGTGGGCGAACCTCAGGCAAGCCACTAATGGGATAAGGGCTAAAGATGCGAACGTAGCAACGTTCGTGGAACCACCAAGGGCCAGCTTGCAGAGCGCCTGAAAAGCACGAAAGCTCAAAGGCACACGAGGCTGGATAGAGTGTCCCTCGGCCACTCGGTTCCACGTTGCAACCATGGGGTCGCCCAGCGGGAATGGTATGCCGACATGCCGACGCCACCATAACAGCTTCTGGAAAAGTCCTTGCGCTGCAGTTGGCCCTCCGTCAGACGCTTGCTTAAGGAAGGAAAAAAGCAGGGCAACCGGAGGCAACAGAACTTCTGCAGGCTCTTTGCCAAACTGCAACACATAATTGGCCCACCGCCTCAGGGCGCTGAGTTGCGCCTGCAGAGTGCGCCGCTCAAAGATCTGCAGCCGACTCGCCAGGCCTTCGCGAGCAATGGCCTGGTGCTCCTCAAGCAACGGTGACCACAACTCGCCATGCGTGCCAAGGGCGGCATAGATCTCCCAGCAAGCATGGACCATCTCAGAGTGCTGGTGAACTGGCCTCAGGGCAGTCAGAGCATTCTGCGACCACTGAAAGGCGCCCGGCGCAATGCTACCCACAAGCCTGCACCGTTTGACAGCAGGCACAGGGAGGCCTTCAACAGGGCGAGCGCACTGCGGGGCTCCACTGGCACGCCTGGCAAGGAATGCCAAAGCGCCACGGGCAAGCTCGATGTACCATCCAGCTTCCTCATCGTCAATAAAGCCAGACATGGCTGTCACCAGCTCATCCGGTCGCAGGCCAGCAATGTCTGCATCGCACATCAACCCAGAACGGCGCATGCGCTCGATCACTGCACAATGAACGCCAGATTGGAAGAACTGCGAAAAGTCAGGCTCTGCAGGCACTGTCAAGGGTATTGCCTCTGCAGGCACTGTCAAGGAGGGCACAAGCGCAGGGCCATGGCCGTGTCCATGAAAATGCCGTTTCATACCCAAGAAAATGTGCGCCCTGCAGCTAGCCTGACTTGAACCATCAATCAATCAATCAAGGCGCGTGCTCTCAATCCTCTTTCTGCCAAACCCATCCAGGCCAAGAAAGTTTGAATCAAAGGCTGGATCCCTAAATTGGTAGTCCAAGCAAAACATTTACCGAAGAGCCCCTTCGATTCCTCAACAAGCCGACGACCCGCGTCCTGCACTCTACACATGGCGTCTGCATGGGACGACAGCCCGTTTGGGCTGTGGACTTTGCTCTCAAAGCCTTTCGAAAGTAGCTGCCCTTCCGTCGCTCTTGCCATGCTTGGCCCCGTCAGAACATTTGGGTCTGTCGTGTTTAGAGGTACCCCCCCCCTCCTTTTTCGTGGCAAATCGAAACCAGGATTTTCACCGTTTGGGGTGGCATAGCCGTCGGGGACGCCAGGGTGAAGCTCTTGGCTGCGACCATGGAGTCTTTTCTTGACCGGAGCGCGTTGCGCGTGGATGACGGAACAGGTCTAGGTGGCCTTTCGGGTGTTTGATGATTCATATTCCCACAGGATGATAGTTGATGACTTGTTCCAAAAGCAAATGATCCCACATTCCCCGCCAGCCCTGCTTCATGTTTGCATGACTGCATGACTGAGGCCCGCCGAGGGAGGGTCAGCATCAGTACGAGTGCCACTATTGATTTAGATTCGTCCCTAGCTTCACAGTGAGCAGATCGAATCCCAAAAGCACCAGCCCAACTCAGGATGACCCCCAGCTGGCCACTTCTGACGCCCATCTGGCTGGGCTGCAGACCGTGGGCATCATGTTTGAAAGCACCTGGCAGGGCTGCGCCGCAATCACTGGATGATTGATTTCCTCTAATGGAGAAAAAGCCGAAAAGAGACCAAACAAAACAAGGGCTGTCGCTGTTGGGAGAAACAACACGAAGGGATCATCCGCAGCTACCAAATGGAAGGCTGAAAGACGGATTTTGCGAGGCGCGAAAAGCGTTCCTCGCCAGCTCCTGAGGCCCAAGCGGTGTTCAACACCTTCACAGCATCTCTTTTGGAAACCTCAGCCGAATCGATCACCAGTCACCTCTGCTCGGGCGATCCAGCTCGCCAAGAAATCCTCCCTTTGCGGATGTCCACTTGGGACAAAAAGGCGCACGTGGGGTAAGTCTCCGAGAGAGCGGGCATCTCTTAGGCTTCCATGCCATCAGAAAACAAGCAGTGCAAAATGTGCAAAATCGTAACATGTCCGAGGTTCAAAGGGGCACCCTGAGTTTCACTCTCGTCGGCATCTTGGGGCCGGACATCGTAGACATTGAGGAACACAGGGATCCTTAGCGGGCACAAGACGCCGGCCAAAGCTCTGAACTGGGAAAGGGCTCCATCCTTCGCAGTGAAGAAAGCCTTTCATGTGCAGAGCCCTTACGAGTTTCCTGCTCAAAACCTCAAAGCAACCCCCGGTAGCTAAGATTGCTGGCATATGTGGTGCAAAGCTGCACGACCCTTTCAGGTTCCAGCCCCTCACCAACCATCGGTGGACGCACCTCACGGCTGAGTCCCGGAGACATCGTGCGAAATCCAAGTGACTCAAAGTACCATGGGAATGATCCCCAAAGTTGCAGGTTTGTTGCTGCATTCTTCGTTTTGGTAGTTGGCAATGGTGTCCGTTGATACTGAGGTTACTTTGGACCTGGAACAAAAAAAAAAGCAACGCTCGGGCCAGGTCGCACGAGTGTTTTTTTCGTCTCAAGTCCCATCTGCTGGTCCCATCCGCTGTGTACATCTGTAGCGAGGCCTTCGGCCACATGCAGCGACAACGCTCCGAACGCCTGGATCCCTTCCAGTTGCATCTCCGTCGGGCGCCGAAGCGACGACTCCCCGAATCCTTGTGCTCGCAAGGTCGACCGCGGGAACGTCGTTTGGAGCAGGCTCCCTGGCCTCGCGACGCACCGGTCTGAAGCGACTCAGAGGTCGAGCCGAGCCCATCAACTTCCGTAGAGCCGAAGAGCTCCTGCAGGCCGCGGTACTTGATCTGCAAGTGCCGAAGCCGCTTGTTTTGCAAGGACCGTCAGAGCACAACTGCATGGGCCATCCGCTCCAGCCTCAAAGCAACCACGGCATTGCCTGGCACAAAGCTCAAAACATGTGGCCTCAGAAATGGCGAAACCAGCGGATTGGACAGCTGCGCCTTGAAATGTTGCGGCGTTTGGCCAGACTTCCTTAGCTTCTCTTGCCTTTGGGTTTCCCGCTCTTCTTGATGCCAACCTTCCCTCGAAGTACCTTCCGATTTCGTCTAGGTCCCTCTCTGTCATCGGCCGGCTGTCTGTCCACCTCATCTGACAGTGGCACCGCCTTGCTTGATTTGCGTGCTTTCTTCCTCTTGGAAGGATCTTTGGTACATTCCTGCATCGAATGCGGCTTTGCCTGCTCCAGCTTCCTTTTTGTTGGAGTGGGCTCTTCTGCATCTTCTGCTGTCGACTTCTTCTTGGCTTCTCCAGAAGAAGCTGCTTTCGGCTTGTCCTGCTTCTTCTTTTTTGGAGTGGGCTCTTCTGCATCTTCTGCTATCGACTTCTTCTTGGCTTCTCCAGGAGAAGCTGCTTTCGGCTTGTCCTGCTTCTTCTTTTTTGGAGTGGGCTCTTCTGCATCCTCTGCTATCGACTTCTTCTTGGCTTCTCCAGAAGAAGCTGCTTTCGGCTTGTCCTGCTTCTTCTTTTTTGGAGTGGGCTCTTCTGCATCTTCTGCTATCGACTTCTTCTTGGCGTCCCCAGAAGAAGCTGCTTTCTGCTTGTCCAGCTTCTTCTTCTTCGTTGGAGTGGGCTCTTCTGCATCTTCTGCTATCGACTTCTTCTTGGCTTCTCCAGAAGAAGCTGCTTTCGGCTTGTCCTGCTTCTTCTGTTTTGGAGTGGGCTCTTCTGCATCTTCTGCTATCGACTTCTTCTTGGCGTCCACAGAGGAAGCTGCTTTCTGCTTGTCCAGCTTCTTCTTCGTTGGAGTGGGCTCTTCTGCATCTTCTGCTATCGACTTCTTCTTGGCTTCTCCAGAAGAAGCTGCTTTCGGCTTGTCCAGCTTCTTCTTCGTTGGAGTGGGCTCTTCTGCATCTTCTGCTATCGACTTCTTCTTGGCTTCTCCAGGAGAAGCTGCTTTCGGCTTGTCCAGCTTCTTCTTTGTTGGAGTGGGCTCTTCTGCATCTTCTGCTATCGACTTCTTCTTGGCTTCTCCAGGAGAAGCTGCTTTCGGCTTGTCCAGCTTCTTCTTCTTCGTTGGAGTGGGCTCTTCTGCATCTTCTGCTATCGACTTCTTCTTGGCTTCTCCAGAAGAAGCTGCTTTCGGCTTGTCCAGCTTCTTCTTTTTCGTTGGAGTGGGCTCTTCTGCATCTTCTGCTATCGACTTCTTCTTGGCTTCTCCAGAAGAAGCTGCTTTCTGCTTGTCCAGCTTCTTCTTCGTTGGAGTGGGCTCTTCTGCATCTTCTGCTATCGACTTCTTCTTGGCTTCTCCAGAAGAAGCTGCTTTCGGCTTGTCCAGCTTCTTCTTCGTTGGAGTGGGCTCTTCTGCATCTTCTGCTATCGACTTCTTCTTGGCGTCCACAGAGGAAGCTGCTTTCGGCTTGTCCACTTTCTTGTTCTCTGGCGTGGATTCATCCTCATCTTCACTTGATGGTTGCTCAGCTGCGCCAGCTATTTTTCTAGAGTCCTTCCCGGCCGGAGCATCATCTTCAGAGGCCTCCTGTGATGTCGCAAAAGAGAACTTAGCTTCCAGGATTGTTTAACTGCCTGGCCAATGCAATGGACGGAACAAGAAAAAACTCAGCCCTGATCGAACTGCTACTCAATCTGCGAAAGAGACCCAATTGCCAGCAAGTCGTGCCATGCCCGTCTGGCGATGCCCCCGGAATCCGGCTCCTCGTCGGGCTCTTGCCTGAAGGACAGCGTCGACAAGTGGACAAAAGGGCACATGACAGGCATCTCTGCACACTTTCCCTGGAAGGCCCAACCATCTAAACCTGCCTACAAACAAATAAAGCTGCCAAGCACCAACCGAAACATACACCCACCAATCTAAACCAGTCTTATGTTGCGAGTCCAGAAGCCCCCGGCTCGCCTCTCGTGGGAGAACTTGCACTGCTCGCCTCGAGAGCAGCCTCCTGCACAACGCGCAGAATCCCCCTCCCCGGGCATAGCCTCATGCCTAGCTGAGCCATGATGAGTGGAGAAGTCACCCACAAGAGCCATGTCAGCTTGGCAAAGCTCTTGACACTCATTTGGCCCCCAATGAACCCGGCAAAAGTTCCATGATAGAGGCATCCTGCAACGAAGTCCGAAGAGACCATGGCCTGCGCCGGCCTCAACAAATCTTTCTGACCGGCTAGGCGCGCCGATGCCATGGGCCCGAAACGTAGGCTTACAACGCGTCGTTCCCAGATGTCCACAGCAGCATCGTCCAAATCTGCGGTCCCCCCCCCAACTCTTGGAGCCCCATGGAGTCTTCTGGCGCAATTTGGATGTCCCGCTCCAAAAGCCCACGAAATGCCCGAGCAGGCGCCTGCCGCGAAGAAGCGGCAGGGGGGCAGCCGCCGCCCGCCCTCCCCCTGCGCTTTGTGCAGGAATTGGCAGGAGTCGCCTCTCGCAGGAAAGCAACTGGCCAGTAGCCAGTACCAACCCTCTCTCCATCAATAGGACCAGGTTGGCTGATAAGTACGTCCTTCGACTTGTCCGAAGCCATGGAGTCACAAAAAAAACACAAAAACATGGAGGTTTGGGGTGTTCTGCTCTTACAAGTGCATGGTCAAGTGCGACTGCCGTGCCTCGCTGGCACTTGCCCTCCAAGAAAAACATACACAGCTCCTGAGCCACAAAGCTCGCTATGCCCAGGATGGAAATCATTGACCTGGCTTGCGACGGTTTCTGTCCGCCAACCGTTGCTCGAAAAAGAATAAGAAAAAAACATAAATTTCATAGCAACAACGTCCCCACCCACCCCCACCCCGCCGACCCGTCCTTCGCCTTCTTGGCTCCTTCACGGTTCCGCGCCACGCTTGCGGCCAGCACCTCGCACATGGGCAAACGCTCAACAAATGGATCCCTTTTAAAAAAAAAGGTTGAAGGGTCTGTGACCTGTGAAACCCGGTGGAGTTCCCCGACAGGTCGGATGCGGACGGTCACATTTTATGTTTTCTCCACACCGCAGGCGCGCACGCAGGTTTTCCCCTGCCTGGCCGCGGTAGGTTGCCCCATTGAGGCGCTGCGTGCAACTCCGTGCCTGTCTAAGCGGATTGTACTCATTGGGTCGTGACAAGTCTGCCTTTGGGTCGACCTAACGAGCTATCATCTTGTTCGCTTTCCAGGATGCAAAGTATTCTCTGCCGGGGACAAGGCGCATCCACGAGCACACAGGAGCAGGCGCCGTTTTAGCCCAAATAGTTCATAAACCAAACAATTGAGCTCGCAGGTTGTACTCCCAGCCCAAAATCTGCCTCGTCATCCGTGCTGAGGATGACAAAGGCGCTCATGAGCGTGCCTCCAGCATGCCTCAAATCACAGCACCCCAGCAAAATCACCTGAAAACCGCAATCACCTCCTGCAGCTCTCGCCGGTTTCCCTACATCAATGAAGACATCCAAGAAACCCGAACGACTGTTCTGGTTCCTGTTGCCCCCTTTGGCTTCAACGTGACCAGCGGCCTGCCGCGCACCACATGTTTTGCCCAGGGCGCTTCAGCAGCTTCACGCGATCAATGGCCACCTGACGTTCCAGGCCCAAGGCGCCCGTTCTCCCAGCTTTGATGGCTATCGATTTGCATTTTTGGAGCCGAGGCACCTATTCAGCATCATGGCTTAAACCTCCCCTGCCAAAACCTGCCCATTCTCCGCGGGTTAGCTGCATTTTGGCTCCACTCCCCGCAACATTAAAACAGCATCGGGCCCGAGCAGAAATTTTGCACATACTACAGATTGCCAACACCCAGAGACCATGTCTGAGCAGCCAAGTCAGCATTGCCTCGCGTGAGTCGGGTACCAAAAAAACGAGGAGCAACCAATTGGGCAACCAACTCTCTTGTCGCTGCTTCGTTTGCCGCAGTGTGTCCGAGTCTCCCAGCGCAAGCAGGGAGCGGAAAGACAAAGGGGGAGACGAATGGGGAGACAAGCTGTTGCATTGTCCAAGTCAGCAAGAGCAATCAAGAATACAAGTAGGGAGACAGGGGAGACAGGTAGGGAGACAAGTGGCAATTCTTTGCATGAGTAGAGAACCCCAACAGCTATATAAGCTGTTTGGAGAAAAATCCACACTTCACAGTAGCACCCATTTCCTGAATATATTGAGAGAAATGAAGACAAAAACAAAAAACTCTAATCCTACGCCCACCCACCATAACTGAAGCGTTGTTTTCTTGTGTAGTATTGCTTGCTGTGGAAATGTTGTGCAAAGTGTCTCAAATGCTGCGCAACATTCGGCACATATTGCAATGAAGTAAAATTTCACAAAGAACTGTCCTGCCATAGTGAGGGCAAAATGGTTTCGTCGGTTCTTTGCCATTGTTTGACGTTTGGTTTTCGGTGTTGTTTGCTTTGCCTTTTGTCCACTGGTTCTGTGGGAAAATATGTTGGGCATCATGTGACAAATGTTGCGCGGGCAAATTATGCGCAACACTCGGCAAATATCGCAATGGACGAAGAAACAGCATTCCAGCCCTGGAGGGGGCAGGGTTGTGTTGTTTCATGTGCTTTCTTGTGTTTTTGTTTGGTCCGGTGGCTTTGTGGGAATGTTGGGCATCATGGCAAAACATGCTGAACCAAGCAGAGAGAAATGGAAATGATGTGCGACATGCGCGGCATTTTTCCCAATACGTGCAGCTTTCATTTCTTGGGGGCGATGACCTGGAAGCAAGATTCCCAAGAAACTTGTCTGCTTGTCTGTGCAATCTTGGATCTTGGATATCTTGGATCCAGCCAAACATATACTTCAAACTTTTCCGGAAACATGTTTCTTCCACGTAGAGGCCCTTCGTGTTCGATCTAGGAGGTGCTCAGCTTCACCCAGTTCTTTGCGGGGAAAAATGAAGTCTGACAAATGCTGAACTGAAGTCTGGCATTCGCTCTGCAGATTTTGCCAAGGAGCAGGTGCATTGGCCAGGTGGCTTGGCTCAGATCGTGCTGAGTCAAAGTCACATGGAATTGGCTATGGGCAATTCACCCGTTGAGATTGAAGCTGGTCTTAATCTCAACCAGCCATTTCAATAGGTGCTTGCTACGTTTGTGCTTTTACTCGGAGTCCAGAAGGAGATGCAATTGGATAAAGTTGAATTTGGTTTGGTCAAGAAACTTCGTGCAGGTGCGCTTCTTGTTTCCAGTGAACCTCCGTTTTCAGCAATCAATCATTTTTGGGTCCAATTCTTGTAGCAACATGCACTCCTAAAAACAGGACCGTTTTCCAGTCCTGTTCTAGGTCTCTTAGCTACACCCTGATACAACAGTCCCGTTTGCTAGAAGAGCGGTCCTATTCATAGGGTCGCCAGTACGCGATTTTTGGAAGTGGATCAGAAACGTGGAGCGCAGCTGCAAGCCCACTCAATGGATAAACTTGGACGAAACAAGTGTTCGTAATGCCTTGGCTTCTCCGTTTCTACAATAGGCAAGTGGACTGCGCTCGGCATTTGCCTCAGTGAATGCATTTGCTGGACTGGGTGATGCATTGCCAGCGCATGGCTGGGCCAGATGGCGGTCTTGAAGCAACTCAGTGCTCTTGAACCGTGGTCACCACGATCAATGCAGCCAATTTGTATCACAATGTAAATGGACATGCACAAGGACATGGAGCACCTTTACATAACACAATTCAAACAGCAAGTACGGAATGAACTCCTTTCTCAACAAATTGAAGGTTTGCAGACTTTCCCTTCAAAGCGATACGAGTACAGAAACGATACCGACTACTCTTACACTGAACAGTTGCTTTTGTCAAGCTGGAGCTGCCACAAAAAGTACCTCGCTTCCTGCAAACTCTTGAATCCTGAATCCCATTTACCTCAAAGCGGCTTTAAAGGTCACGTTTCTCAAAATTCTAGATTCCAAAGAAAGATGTGTGGGGAATCTTGAATCTCAAAACAGCGGCAAGAAGATGTAGGTCTTGGGAGGGGAGGTAGCACATATATTACGCAGATATGCATTTGCAGGCGCTTTGTCGCTGTGAAACTAGGCAAGTAGCAGCTGATATCTGGGCCAACCAAGAAGGAACAAAGTAGAAGAAGAAGAAGAAGAAAAATAAGGACAGTTGACAGACCGAACACAGGTTGAGGAATCGCTGGCAAGACAGCGCGGCGAACAACTCAAGCAGAAGACACGCTCAAAGCAAAAGCTTACATGTCAAAAGCTCCACGGGGGTGGCATCCTTTTGCGCGCCTCGCCACACTTCTTCAGCAGCATCTTTTGGACGTCGTCCACCTCGGGAGGCTGGACCGCTGACACGTCGGATTGGAGTAAAAAGAACACCCCAGCCCGGCCGCAATTTGGCGGCCAACGCATCCAGGATAGCCTGCCAGCGTTATCCCAAACATATTATGGACAGGAACAGCTGCCAAGCTTGCAGGAAGCTGCGAAGTAAAGTTCATTATTCGCACAAAGGAAATTCTCCATAAACCGAGGCGGAACCAACAAAAACGACATCCGGGGTCTCCTGTTGAGGAACAAATTTCGGCTCAGGACTTGGCTGGACGTGGTCAACACCTTGCCGTTGGCCCGGGTAGCCCCAGCTCGGGCCCGGGCGGTGGACTCCAAAGGCAGCGGCCGCACGAAGACCTCGCGCCCGGCCTCGCGGCGCGCGAGGGGCGCTTTTGGACGTGACTTGGCTTGGCCCCTTTGCCGGACTTACTGCTCGCTTCTGAAGCCGCCCTGACCCAAGCAACTGGCGACATGCGAACCAACTCTGGGGGACGAAGGGGTCGGGGGTGGGGGGGGGGGCGCCTCTTGCTCCCGCAGCCAACGAAGGTGCTGCGCTTTGGCGTCCATGGCGCGAAAGCCAACGGCGGAGAGCGGCCGTGGAGGCAAATGGCAGGGGGCGTTGCCTCACTGGTTTCCCTTGGCGACTCTGAGCCAGTTTGGAATTAGACAGCTTGAGCCATCACAACTCCTGCAGGTGCAGTGACATGGAAAAAGCTATTACTGTGTGTCAAATGTGCCGAAGGAGTCTGCAGAAGCGTTAGCTAAGCGTTGCCGCGTACGCATCAAGTCAAAGTCACACTCAAGAAAACAATGATTGCTTCTCTGCGACGCGGGTGAGTTCATGAATTGATGTTTGTTCGCCAGCACGTCCCTAGCCCTGCAACGACACCAGCTCAGGCAGCGAGTGCCGCTTGCTTGCTGCTTGTGAAGTTGAAGTGGGCCATGTCCCCGGCAAACCGCCCTCGGTTTGTTGAATCCCTCCACCCTTCCTCCCGGCCTCGAGGTTGGGGCCTTGGCAAGGGATGGAGGTGCCTTCCAATGCCCCGAAAGAGGCAATGGCAAGTCGATTTGCGCTGAGAGAAGGGAGGACTCGTTGCGACGGAACGTTGTAGAACGGTGAACGAGCAATAAAAGGCCATTCAAGAGATGAATTGTTCTCTCTTGTGCTGCGAAAGGCATGAACGGTCCCGTTGATGGACGAGCCATCGAACATAGCACAAGTAATGCCAACTACCCATCTGCAACCCACATGTCCAAGAGGCGAAGGAGCCTTTGTCCAAATCATAGCCGACTACTGGCTAACACCACGAAAGCCAGGAGCTGAGGCACAAACTCCGACAAGTTCCGCAAATTGAATCTTCACCAGAGCCAACATTGTGCTAGCGGCTCTGGGGTGCTTCGCCTTTATTCAGACCGCCCGGCCCCCCCTGCAAGAAACCCTCCTCAGGGTTTTTCCCAAGCGGCGCCTCTCTTTGTGGCCAAGGTACAGATATACATAGCTTATTTCGATTTAATCCCTTCGCGCACGAGCAACGACTGGGCTCCTTGCTCTTCCACAGCGCGCCCAGCATGCTGCGCATCGGATGGAAGAGTCCCAACATGTCCCCACAGCTAAAACAGAACCTCAAAGCAGAGCCTCAAAAGAAAAAATGGTGAGCAGGTCTGCCATTTCGTAGGGAGCAAGGTTGCACCAGTCGGGATTCCTTTCAAGGTACGTCCCAGTCATCCGTCTTGCTCGAGCTGCAAGTTCAAAATGAGTCCATTTATACACGCAAATGTCTCAGTTTTGAAAGGATGGACCCTTTTTGGAAACGCCGCTTCTGTCCGATGGATTTCCCTACCTCAGAAGATTAGTTCAAGCCTTTCGACGGTATTCCTACGGTACACCCCAACTCCGGCACCCGGCTCTGGGCCTGGCTGGAGCCTTCGAGCTTGTGAGCCTTCGGGCCAGGTCTGTTAAAACCAGCGACTCGACAGTTCACGGAGTCTAGCAGGTGATCCCAGGACTCGAAAGACTCCTCTCAAGAAAGCTCCGAACTCCTAACGCCAGTCTTTCCTTTCGAGATCTTCCCCCTCGCTGCTCCCTTGCTCGCGCCAAGTAACCGAGGCCGCGGCCCGGTGATCGCCTTCTAAATAATGCTCCTCGCTCGCGCTTGCAGATTGGTTGGGCACTCGCCGCACCCCCCGATCTCCCCTCCAAACATTCAGGAGACATGATCAAGCAGAACATGGCAGGATGCGGTGAACAGCCCTGCTCCCTGCAAAGGAATATTGGGCATGAGCCGGATGGAGCAAGGTGCTGCAAGTCAAGCAAGTCAACGGCACTGTAGAGTAGTGGAGCTCTACAAAGCAGAAGGGTTCGAAGGCACACGGATGCTGAGGCCAAGAGACAGCGTCGCGTGACACAGAGACAGCCCGTCCTGGGATCTCCCATATCCAGACCCAATCTCCTGTTAAGTGTGTTCTGCTGACATTAGGTTGCGCTTCTTGGCATTCTTGGCGTGGCTTGAGGTAGCGTGAATTGGCTGCTCTGCTCACACAGCACCTAACAAGAGCCCAGGGCTGCAGAGTGCAAGCCTCGCCTCTCTACACAAGCGTCGACTAAGCGCCACGCACCAACCTCCAGCTCTCCTTTTTGTTCCATTCTGCCCTCACCAAACGGCCTTGCGCATGCCATAAGTCGGGGTGGAAAACTGCTCCCTCTCCAAACGGCAGCGAGTCTTACCTGCTCGCCAGCGCCCAGGGTGCCTGTGCAGCAAAATGGTCGCAACAAAATGATGGAAGAGGCAAAATCAAATATTCTCCTGCAAAGACCGGCTTATCACTCTAAGCAAGCCTGGGACATATGAAAAATCGGCGAACTGCAACAAACCCTTCCAGCAAAAGAACAAAGCAAGGAAGACCTCGCCATGATCCCACTGCTATGCATGCAAAGCCACATTGGCCCCTTTGCCTCGCGACTGGGCACACTGGGTTGCTGAACATGACACATGACTGGACGCAGCTCCCAGTCCAGAACCTGCACCCTCGATCATCAAATCACGTTCAAGGCGTGCAAAAAACGAGCATTTCTGGAGAGCAAACACTAACCCTAGGCCTCACACGCATGCATGCGCTCGCGCCCGCGCGCCTCAGGCGTCCATGAGGTTGGTGACCTCCCGGAAGTGGTGGGCCGGCAGCGGAGCGTTGCCCGGGCGCTTCAGTAGGACCGCCCGCCACCCGGCCTGACGTGCGCAGATCGACTCAAAGATGTGCTTCTTTTCGAAAGAGGGCTGCAGGAACGCGTCTCCTCTCTTTCTTTCTGGGTCGGGCAAGGCAGTACTTCACAAAGCTGGCTGAATTCCAGAACAGGTTGGAAGGTACAGGCAAGCTGGGGGGAGGTTGTCCGAGCGCGGGTCCGGGAAAACTGCCAGAAACTTGTGGTACGGTGGGATGCCCAAAAAGTTGTCAGTAGGGGAACAAGGAATTTACAGCAATGTGCTTGGATGTTGGTGTGGGCCATCCTCCTGCAGCTTCTGTGTCGCGTGCGTGTGCAGCCTGCCGACCAGAAGAAGAAAACAAACCACCGTCCACAAACTGTGTGCTTAGGCAAATTCCCGGAAAGGGAAATTCGTTCATCTTGTCGCTCAAATCGGACTTAAAGCTGGCAAGCGCCCTCCGCATGCCCCGCTCCTTGCTCGCCGCCTGCGCCTCCGCCAGCACATCCGTGCAGAAGAGGCCTCCCGACTCGGGACTCGAGACTGAACGGGGCAGATTGGTTTCGGGAGTCGGACCGAACCGAACGCTTCGAACTAAAACATCCCAACATCCCAACTCGCAGTTCCCTTGTTTCCCTTGATCTCCAACTCGTTTCGCTGCTTCGGCCTTCCGAAGGGTGGATGCCCATGGACAACGCGATCTCTTCGTAGGCCTTCGGCTCCTGCTTCGAGGCCTGCGCGCTCCCGTTTCACGGCTTCACGTGGCTCACATCGCATGCCCCGGTTGCCTGGGCCGACTTGGGGTCAAAGTAGGCGGAGATGAAGCCGGTCAAGTCCCCCCGGTCGCTGTGCTGAAAGATCAGCCGCTGAGCCTCACATTGGAACCGGCTTGGGAGGCTCCAGGATAGCTCAACCCCAGAGTCAAGAAAGAATAGCCATGCTTCCAGCAGGGGCCAAGCTTTGCACCAATACCTGGTGTCTTGGATTGCTGCCTGCTTGGTCCAGCATGTCCAGCAAGCGCTCTGGAGCCATGCGATTCGCCGCAAACAAAAAGGTGAACTGGAAAAACATCTATGATGTTCTTTGGGGGGAAGAGGTTGTTGACCCCAGATGGCCGTTATCGTAGCTGATATAATGGCCCCCGAAAATAGCGATCTGATGCCTGCTCTCATTTACGCAGCGGCAAAAACTGTAGCAGGCATACTTCTGTTTGCTTCCCGTGTACAACATCTGGACCGACAAATCAAATAAACAAAAAACAGTGACAGAACACATCTACATTTGAGTCGCGGAAAGTACTCCCTGCATCCCGAACTAACATTGGAATATGGTGAGTAATTTGAGTTCCTCATTTCAGTTTGGTGAGAAGACAATCGCTCCCTTTGCTACAGTGGATCCGGATAAATTTGAGCGTTGCTCGAGCCAAAACCAAGACCGGCATCAAAAGGGCTCTGCCCCAAAACCCAGAGTCTACCATAAAAACACGCCAAAAACCTTGTATTTTCTTTGACTTTGACGTGTTTAGACGGACCTCCCACCTGCCACTTACAAACAAACTCTCGCCTCTCGGCTGCCACTGGAGAAGATGGCCACGCGCCGGCCGCTGGCCACCCACCCGGTCATCGCCTCGGGGGTGTCCTCGCTTCGGACGGAAGTGAACCCGTTTTACAGGAAGGGAACCCCAACAGGGCTCGATTGAGGTGACCCTTGAAAAGGGGATCGATCTTTGAGATATCATGATCAAGGTGATCCCCTTATTGCCCTGGTGGACCCCATGAGGCTTCCCCTTAAAAAAAGGAATGCCCAAGGCCTCATATCTCCCTGACACAATGCCAGGTTCTGCCCACCAACCGCGAGCAGCAAGGGCCGCCATATAAAATGCCCCGCGGACACGCCAAGCGTTCACCGGTACTCCACCTGAGACAAGTTGAGACAGGATGATGACACTTGCAAGCTCGAGTTCAATCTGAGCTGCAAGCAGAAAGTCCTGCATGCCATCATCGTGCCATCCAGGCTGGTCTTCTCCCCTCAACCATGCACAAGCTGCAATCAAATCGAGGGAAAGATTGCAGCCGACGATCACCACGTGTCACGTGTGGCAAAAGAAGCCGCCAACATGGCAAAGGAGAGCGCGCTACACGCAGGCTCGCCAACTTGGTCCAACAACGGCCTAGGCATATCAAGGAAATCAGAGACCAAGAAACCTTATCAGTGTATCAGAATTTGCTCTCCTGCATTTGCGTGGTCGCTGAAGCTTGGTCTGCCCCTCAACATTAGCCATGCCACAGGAATTTGGCACTTGACAGCCCACAAATGAGGGCTTCAAGCCGTAAGCCCTGCTGTGCCATCTGGGCTTGTCAGATCCCCTCTACGTTGCAACTACTCGCAACAAGAGGGAGAGATTGCAGCCTCCACGACAAGATAACGGCACTTGCAAGCTCAAGTTCAATGTGAGCTGCAAGCACTGCATGCCGTCATTGTGCCATCTGGGCTGGTCTTGCCCCCTCAACAATGCACAAGCTGCAATGCGCAGGAAAGATTGCAGCCGGCCATGCCTGTGTATGATCATAAATGTGTCTTTACCTGTGACAATAGAAGTTGCCAGCATGACAAAGCAGAACGCGATACACGCAGTCTCGCCCACGTTGCGGTCTAGCAACGCCCCAGGCATATCAAAGAAAACAGAGACCAAACAACATTTTCAGGATTTGCTCTCCTACACATGTGTGGTCTCTCGCGCGTCTCACGCTTGGTCTTCATGCCACAGGAATTTGGCACTTGAAAGCCCACAAATGAGGGCTTCAAACCGTAAGCCCTGCTGTGCCATCTGGGCTTGTCAGATCCCCTCCACGTTGCAACTACTCGCAACAAGAGGGAGAGATTGCAGCCTCCTCGGACGAACAATGCAGCAAGGCCTGCCACAGAACATGCTGCGCAGACACTCCAAGCGATCACCAGTACAAGATAATGGCACATGCAAGCGCAAAATGGCCCAACAGGCGATGCCAAGAATGACCCAAAGCGAGATGTTGCTTTGTGCAAAAGAGAGGGGGAGGGCAAGGGGCCGCCACGGGGATAAATTTGACCCGGCGACGAGCCTGGTGAGAGAGGTCCGAGGCCGAAGCGGCGAAACAAGTGCACCAAGCACAGTGACAGTGTTCAAACACCCGCACCATAAACACATTTAATTTCAAAAAAATCTGCGAGGGGAGAGTTAAAGCCGCCCCTCGAGCTTCTCGATCGGCTGCCGAGCTCCTCGAACATCTCGCCCTTGAGCTCCTGGCGCTCGTAGCCGCTCTTCCAAAGCTTGCCCTGGAAGAGCGGAAGCTGCCCATGGGCGAACGCCGGACACGCCGGACACGGGAAAACTCTGCCCCAGTTCCATCGTCGATCAAACAAAAAAGAACGTTCTGCCGACGTTCCACGAAGAGACTCGCCTGCAGATCCTTCAGCGCCGAGACTTTCCGGTCTTTGGCGATCCACTCCTCAGACAAAACACATCAGAATCCCACGTCGAGGCTGTTTTGAGGCTGTTTGCGCCGGAAACCAAACGGAAACCACCCGGAAACGCATGTGTCACCCGCAATGTCTTGAGGCTCTCGAGCCTCCCCCCCGCGCCTTGGTGAGTCGCACAATCTCCTCCTGAGGCGCTGCATCGTTGAAGGGCACCTTGTCCTCAGGGCAAACCACGCAGTCTCCATTTCCGACCAAAAAGGCCCCGGTTCGGCTCTCGCCTCCTGGCACTGCTTCTTGAAGGCTGCCGCCACCTCTGGCGGAGCGTCCTTGACCCAGGCATCCACAGCGCTGGCAGCGTAGGGGAACAGCCGGTCCTAGGTCTCACGAAGTCCGGTCGACGCGCTTCTGTGACTTGGAAGTCAAGTAGAACCTGTGAGGTCTAGCGATTGGTTCAACGCGCCTTCCAGAAAGCCGCCGTTGCTCCCTCTGATTTCCTTGAATTGGGTTTTGCTTAGCTCAAACTGCGAACTTGGATCGCCTTGACGAAGGAGATGGGCGTGGTGGTGCCCTCGATGTCCAGCAGCACCACCGTGGGCGCGCCCGTGCGGCGCCGCTTCAAAGGTCGGGGCACCTGCCGAGGGGGCCCAGAAAACGCATCACTCGTTTCCAGCACTTGAAAAGGGACAGGATGGAAGGATTCTCCAGGAAAGCCGATGAAAACCATCCTCGTTGTGCCGGGGGTGACATCTGTTTCCGATGTAAATGAACGCTTTGGATTTATCACAATCTGGAGGAATCTGAGGGAGCAATACCATCCAATGGAACAAGCTGGCGTTGACCGGGCTGCACGCAAGAAGGAAAACCCGCGCACTGCGCGATCCGAGTCAACTCGGAGGGCAAATGCTGAGCGCGCCGCTTCAACACTTCTCCTGAGAGCGAGAGACGGAGGCACTGGAAATTCCAGCTCCAGTCGAGTCGCAAGACAACTCAAGGGAACTGCTTCACCACACAGACTAGTCTTGTCACTTCACCAAACCATACAGTCGGCTTGCCTGATCGGTCTCCTTCATGCTCAACCACTCATTGACTTTTCAGATTCGGCGCTTCAGAGTCCCGGGTCCTCCGAGATTCCAGATCGAGGATGAAGCCCAGGCACTCCGTCCCGATCTTCGCCTTCCTCGGCTATCCGCAGTGTGATATCCGTGCTTCCCATTTGGCCCGATCTGTGCATGGGTACGTGAAACACAGCCGCTGCGACTTGTTCTGCCCTGACCACGCCCCCAAGAATTGCTCCCTGCGCCGCGTGTCTCCAGGGAGCTGCCGAAGACGTAGGCGCCATGATCCTGAGCCATCGATTTGATCCATCCCTTCGGGCGCAGTTCACTGGACCCAAATTTGCACAGAATGGCCACATGGGGCCAGCGCAGTGGAGCTATTGGTCGGGTTTCCTGCGGGGAAAACGTTTGGTATTGGCCCCTGTCTTGCCCTCCCCCAAAACGCCAATTCCATGAGGTCTGGTCCGTTGCTCCTCATAACCCCCCCTTAAACACCGTCCCACACAAAGGAACCTCGTCTGAAAACGAGTCTTGAAACTGTTCCAAATGGCGTAGTGGACATCTAAACCCCTCTGGTTTTTGGAAGGGGGGAAAGCAACCTGGATGTTGGATGTTGCAGGCCCCCGGGGCTCGGAAAACGGAAACGCATCTCCCACAGCGAGGCTCGCGCACCAGCACCGCCGGGGCGGTCTCCCACCTCTCCAACGCGCGCAGCAGCTCCGGCACCAGCTCCGGCTCGGTGGCCTGGACGGGGCATCCGCGTGGATATGAGTCAAGAGTCAATCAGAGTCATGAGAGTCATAATCAAAACACGGTATCAAAATGGTCTACCCAGAGCCATGTAAAGATTTCAGAAGGCGGCCGCAGATGTTTATGGTTGGGATTGTCCCTTACTAACCTTTGTCATCTACTCGGGTTTTGATTGTCATGAGAGGCACAAGTCACGCGACTTGGTCTGGGCATTGTGCGCTTGCACAAGGACGAATCAGATGCCCGCCTTGTTGGCAATGATGGGCAGGGCCAGGACTCCATCACCAGGCACTCCCAAGCCTCTCGTGACCCGAATACAAACCCCACGCAGCCTCAGCTCTGTTCTGAACTCTGCGTCACTCGCCATGTGAATGCCGAGCAACCCTTGATCATCTCGCAGTCCCTAATGCGCAGGACCTCGGGCAAGAGTTGAGAGGAGCAAGGCCTCGAGTTCGGGGGGGCAGGGGAGGAATCAATGAACTCAACTGCAACAGGCAAAACCTGCGGCAAATGGGAGGAGTCGGGCAGAAACATTCGAAACCACTAAACCACTTGCCTCTCCCTTTTCTACATGCAGCATGGGCCTCATCTCCATTGTCAGCCGCCAGAACGGCAGCTACAGAATGGATGTGACAAATAGCAGCCACAGCGCTCCTGCAAACCGCAAGCCCCGGGAGGCCCCAAAGGTGAGACAATCCTCTTTCACTTGATGCCACTTGGACAACCAAAAGGTATGAGCAGCCGGACCGATGTTGAAAATAAGGCACAGGAGCCACAGACAAACTCACTATCTTGAGCCTCAAGAGCCCACACACAAACAAACACCCCAAAGGGAAAAGCAAGCAGAACCTGCACCCCGTACTCAGTACTCCTATGTAAGTATCGTTCCAGACAGTGTTCCAGTACATGGAGACATGAAACCACATCGCCTTTTCCCTCGTGTCCCACGTGCGATCCCACCACAAAGCCTGCCTGCGCTCAAAGACCGCAGAAAAGACCGTGAGGCTGTCAGAGACCTTAGCAGCCTTCCGCGGCATCTTCAGCTGCTCACCAGATCTCGAAACCAGGAAGAGATCCTGGGGGCTGCGTTGCGTACCCGAAATGTCATTTGCCTGTGCCTCTTCAAAACGAAAGGGCTTGATGTCCTAAAACTTGGACAATTTAGGCTTTCAGTTTCTGCAAAGGCCCTGTGCTAGGCAGCCAGAATGAAACACAACCATGTCACAACATCCGAAAAAGAGGCGTAGCCATTAAGCCATTGGTCTGAAATCCGGGCATGCAGCCTTTCAGTACCTGCGGCCATCTAACTGGTGAGACCAACATGTCTCCCTTAGAGCCCAAGACGAAATCTCTCGCTTGAATCGCTGCCCAACGAACGCCGCGAGCGTCCTCCGGCTCCAGGAGCTCCTTGGGCACGCCCGAGGGCGTCACCAGCCAGGCGTCGCGGCCCAGCCGGGCGCCGCAGGCGCCGGAGGAGCCCAGGCACCAGCCCTGCCCGAAGAAGCCGCGCAGCACCCGCCTTCGCTTCGACCGCTTCGATCGCTTCGATCGCTTCGATGGCATCGAAGCGACGGATCCAGTGATGAAACCAATAAAGTCAAATTTAAAACGGATGAAACGAATTCATCGAACTGACGAATCCGATGCACGAGGGGGAACAAGAAAAGGATGAAACGAATTGCCGGATCGATGTGCCGCCGGCCGGCACGATGGAGGCTCTGAGTTTCCTCTCCTCCTCCAAAGGCTGAAAGCGCTGCTGATATCGCTGCCGCGAAAGGTGCTGATCTGCTGGCCTGTTGATGGGCGTCCAAACCGGGACGCCCTTGAACAGACCTCGGGGAGTCAGACACGGTTGACAAGCAGAGATGAAGCGAGATGAAGCAAGTCAAGACATCAGTGGACTTTCTACCAGTCCAGTCAGGATAAGGACGAAGTGCACCAATGCAGTTCAGGCTCGCATGGCCTGCGTAAAATTCTTCGAATCCATGGTGAACCTTGGCACAACTTGTGAAGGCGTCAGGGTTGCACCCAGAATGGTCCAGAAAGCAGCACCGTCAACAATTTATCTTACTTTTTGGCCTTGAGTGTGTCATGCCATGTTGGAGCTGGCGACAAAAGCATGCTTCGCGGATTCCGAAGAAGCTTCAAACCACGTACCCCTCTCTGTCAACCGCTCGCCTGTGGTAGATGCCCTCGGGCAATACGATCAGGTCGCCGGCACTTAGCGCAATCCGAATCCAGCGGTCCTGTCACTGCGGCGTCCACCCTCTGAACAGGTGCTCATAACTCGGTAGCCAGCCCTGCATGGATTGACATGCGCCACATGAGATGCTGGCTCTTGCATGGGATGATAAGAAACTTTGTTGGCTGAGAAAGGTTAGTTGGCAACAGTGCAACATGACAGCGGCCCTGTCCTCGCGATCGCGCACATCAAAGTAGCCACTACCATTCAGAATGTACCTCACTTCCTGGCCATGTCCGTTTCTCGGTGAATTGCCCAGTCTGCAGTCTGCCATCCAAATTGATTGGCCTTGCCTCGTCCGAATGGATGTGCTCCTCAAAGAAGGCTTTCAGCTTGTTGTGGTAATCGGGCAAGCACTCCTGCACTTTGGCGCCATGGAAACCGCACCGCAAGCTGTCTTGTCCACCCTTTCCCTCTACTCTTGAAACTGGCCGGCCTCAGAGCAAGTGATGATGTCCGCGTAATTGTAGCCGCGCGCATCGCGGATCGCTGCCAAATCCGGGTCCTCTCCAGACACTCAGATGGCATTCAAACGGCATTCAAATGGCATCTTTTGCAACAACTGGAGACCGCAAGGAAAAGGCGCCAGTATGCGCCAGTCTCTGCGTGTGCGAACACGTCGCACCACGAAACAGCGCTAGCCGTGAGAGCCGCTAGCTCCAAACCATCGGAATGGCGGAACACAGCAAAACACATGGCGCTTGCAGCTCACCCCGGTATGAGCCCGCCTGCATGCCCTTCGGTTCCCACGGCACAGCTTTGGCTGGATATTCTCCTGGCGGCCCCCCGTTTCAGACTCGCCTTTCAAGCCTTCCCTTTCTGACCATCAGCAAGTCCCATTCTTCCCCAAGTCTGCAGTGGAAGGCGTGTTTAAGCATCGACGCCCGACAGGCAGCGCCTTTGGGCAGGATGTGCCACTGAAGAACCCCAAGGTCTCGCAGCTCATCAGGCGACACCTATCCAGTGCCATTGCATCCCATGCTTTTCAGACTGGCACAGCTGGCAAGCCCAGATGGCGCTTGGCAAATCTTCACAAGCGCCAAATGTCGACGGGATCTAAGATCTCCGCCGGCTGGTTTGGATCCATGCGGTTCTCTGCCGTCTGATCCTTCACCTCGGTCGCCTCAGCGTCATATCGAGCCGACCCATGCCTTCAATGCAACCGAAGACGGTTTCGACCGCCGATTCGGAAAATCCCGCAATCCAAAGCCAGAAATGGCTCTCCGGCAACTGCCTTGATCGCTGAGTCGCCATGTACCATGCTTCAATGGCCGGCATGGCTCTGTTGGAGGGTAAGTTACACGTCAAAGAAGCATCCTCATCATGTGTTCGCGAGCGGAGGCCCGCGTCGTCAGTGTAACCAGGTAACCATGTTGTAAAGGCCGAACATTTTGCGGCACCCAGCTGAGCCGAAACAAGCATGTTCTGATTGACATCGCGACTGAACTTCCCACCCAAAAAAACAGCAGTATGTCCACGTGGTCTCGAGCTGCAATTGAATTCCGTCGGTGTCAGTTTGCAACACAACGGCAGAACATGGCATTTGCAAAACCAGCAGAACAGGCGAAGCCCGTGGGCGGAAGTGCGAAAACTGCAGTTGGATTTTATATGTTGTTTACTCTTGCTTGTTCTCCTCTTCTTTGCATATGTGTTTGTTACTTTGCTCGTTGTTGCTGTTGTTTTTTCACTATCACTATCACTATGTTATATATATAGTACTTTCGTTATTTCCAAATTTATGTTTTATTTCTTTACGTTCTTCTCTTTCCTTTTATTTCATGCTATTTGTTGTGTTCTTTCTTTGCTTATGTCTTTGCTTGTGTCTTTGCTTATGTCTTTGCTTATTATGTCTTTCTTTCTTTCTTTCTTTCTTTCTTTCTTTCTTTCTTTCTTTCTTTCTTTCTTTCTTTCTTTCTTTCTTTCTTTCTTTCTTTCTTTCTTTATTTTAAGTCTTTTGTTTGCTTTATTTTTCTTTCTCTCTTGTTCATTTTCCTTATTTCTTTCTGATTCTTCTCTTGTCATCTATCTCAAAGAGCTAGCTTTCAATTAGTTGCCGTAACACGGCAGCTCCTCGTACACTTCCTTTGAACAAGGCCTGCGTTCCTCTTCGGCAAACTGCCGACAAAAATATCGTGAATACGCAAGCCACCAAAAGCAAAGCGGTGAACCGACAACGAAGCAGCCTTTGCTACGCCTACTCCCGTACTCCTTCGAAGGTGTGTGATTTGGGCCCGACACGTCCCACACACAAAAAGACGCACCCCAAAACCCCATCTGCAGAGAAGATCGCTCAAACAGCGGTCGCACCAAGGTAGAAATTTCCCTGCAAATTCCGCGTGAGATTTTGCCCCGAGGCGTACACGAGATGAATCCCTTTGAACCAGCACAAGGACTCTTGGCGCTTTTGGACCAGGCGGGGTCGTTGCAGTACAGCTGCAAGAACCTTAGATCGTGCTCAAGTCTGCATGCACGTGTTCCAGAAAGAGAGCGACGCGCTGGTGCGGTAAGTTTTGCAGAGAGTGCCATGAGCTTGACCTCACAGCGACTGGTGTCCGACTCTGTGCCGCCCTGGGCCAATGTTGCTTCAGGGTGGCTGCACAAGCAGCTCTTTGCAAGCGTCGAGCAAGCGCAGAAATTACAGCGCTTTGCTTTGCACAGGTTGGTGGAACATGATTTCTCAGCTGCCATGAGCGCCAGGTTCTGTCCAGATATCCAGACGCAGCTTGACCCCGTGGCATCCAATCCATGCTGCCCTTTCGACAGCCGCTGTTTGAGCAAGCAACATGCTGCATGGCATGCGCAAGGCTCGCGAGCCTAAGGTGAGGCAAAAGCGGACACTGCGTCAGACGCAAGTTGCCTAAGCTTTCGGTGCCTGCAATCATGACGGACAAGAAGCTTGGCACGCAGGCGCACACAAGCAAGTTCCGTCAGCCAAACTGTGTTTGCGAGGTGCTGGAAGCCCAGCATTGACTCACTTAAAGTGCACACATTTAGAGTGTGGTCGGCAACATCGTGCTTGCCAGATTTAACCAGCTGATCGAGCAGCCGCGCTTGCCGCAAGGCAGCAAAAAGCTTTGAGCAAGAGCTTGAAAGTCGGGCAAAACTGTGGGTTGTGGCAGAGGCAAGCTGCGTTAGCTTTTTAAGGTGGCCAATCGAAATGGACAAGCCGATTTGCCCTAAAGCGCACACAACAACACAGTCTTGAACCATTCAGATTGACGTCGTCAAACCTGCGCTGTCAGTCAATCACTCTCTTTCTGAAGCACTTGGACACCAAAAAACTCAACAAAATCGAAGGCCCGTGACGTCCAAACTATCTTGGCCTTCCTGTCCTTGCACGTGGCCTTCTTGCAGACCCTGTTTGCCGCAAGCAACATGCTCCACGGCATGCGCAAGGCTGTGTCAGACGCAAGTTGCGGAAACTTTCAAGGCCTGCAACCATGACGGATCAGACGCTTTGCACATCTGCTTGGTTCCAGGGCTGCCCGCAAGGCGCACACAATCAAGTTCTCTCTCTATCAGCCAAACCGTGTTGCCTACTACGCCGCAAGGCAGCGCTTGAGCAGCACAGAGTCGGCCACGAGGCGCTGTGAGGTGCAGCCCATGGCACTCCGTGCGGTACTCACAGTACCGGAGTGTCACTCCCTTAGCATCTAAACCATCTTGGCCGGCCTGCCCTCGCAGTTGCCATGTTGGCAGCCTCTGTTTGCGGTGTGCGACATGCTGCGCAGCGAACACAAGGCTGGCTGGCTTGGGGCGATGCAAAAAAAGGTGGTGTGAGGGGAAAGTTGCTTAAGCTTTCGAGACGAGCTATCGAAAGGCATGAGCCGCTCTGCCCCAGCGAGTGCCACAACATGCTAGACAGCTTGCTCGACGCTTGCCAGACTCAAGCAGCTGCTCAAGCAGCGACAGTTGCCGCAAGACAGCGGAATGAATTGAAGTCCTGCTTCACCTTTACGCCGGCCAATCAAGGATGGATAAGCCGCTCTGCCCTGGCATGCCTTCTGCGTTCTGTCACTGATAACGAAGTGTCAACTAGGAGTGACGACATCTTCCCAGCTGCTGCGAGACAAGGGGTGCTTTTGCTCGACATTTGGCAGGCTTAAACAGCGGCTGGAGCAGCCATGGGCCACACTTGTTGAACAAACGTTTGCCGCAAGGCAGCGGAAGGAGCTTGAAAGTCAGGCAATCAAGCACGCTGCTTTCTGAACTACTTGGACACCAAAAACCTCAGCAACCTGCAAGCACCTACCCACTCCATCAACCGTCTGCTCAAGCGAGATGACCGCACATTGTGGCACCGTTCCTCTGCAAGCAAGGCGCACACATCCACATGGAATTGGGCGTCTGGCTCGCAGAGGAACGGTGCCTAAACTTCCTTCTGACGCAAAGCTGCTCGCGCAATTCTTGCGCTTTTGCCCCCGGCAGCCGCTGGCTGCGGCGCACCTGACAGAGTGTGCAACACCTGAGCCTTGGACTTACAATTGGAATTCTTGTGGGTTGCGCAATGGCACGCAGACATGGCACTCTGAAATTGGAGCGTAGCAGTCTCGGGGCCTTGTTCCGAAGCATTGACGCGAAGGGAGAGTCGCTCATTCAACATCCCGATTGGCCCAAAATGCCAACGCTTCATCTTCATGCTGTCAAGCACGGCTTGGGCATGGAAGTCAAATGTTCGCGGTCGTGGCTTCCCTGCAAGCCAGCAGCGGCGGAACATGATCTGAGAAACGCACTCAGACATGACCTCGCACCGTGTCACAGGCCTCATGCCTCACATCATGCAGTCGAAAGATCGTGAATGCGCCTGGCAAAGCAAAGCATCGAACGGACAATGGTCTAAAGAAGCTGCAAATGGCATCGAATCATCGCATGGCGAACGGATGCGAATGGTCTCTGTATCTTTTTTGTCGCCCCGCTGCCTCTACGCGCTGCCCGGCCTCGGATCGAGCGCAAGATATGAGCGGGCCATGTGGCCCGAACACGTCCCACAAAAGGAGACCCACCAGATTGATGTTGCAAACCAAACGATTGAGCGGCGTTCTAAACCCAGTTGCGGCCAAAGAGAAATCTCAAGTGAGCCAGCATCAAACATGCATGTCTGGGGTGTATTCATTCCGACGAAAGTACGCGCCGTATCGCTGTACAGATTCTTTCTCTGCTTCGCTTGGACGTCCAGTATCGTATTTTCCAGAAGAAAACGAAAAGACCACACATGTTTGAAACTCTCGTCCTGCATACACGATCGGCATACGACGGATTCTTCGAAAACTCAAATCCCTTTCGCGAAGGCTTTCGGGGTGCGCGAGGCTCTGAGTCCATCGCTTTCGCGCTTTCGTGGATTGAGAAACGGGTTTGCTCGCTTTCGCGGATGAAAAAATACCGTTTTGCAGGCAGACAGGCCCTTTCGCGGTTCGCGACTGCGAAAATTGTCAACCCCTTGCGCGACCCGTTCACTTTCGCGGCCTGGGAAGAAACAACATTCTGACAACGATATCTCACGACACCTGGGTCTGATATCGTCGCATTAGACAACAATTGGAATCTCCTGTGGTGTCACCCAAGCTTAATGCATTGTTCTAGCAAAACAACGACAAAATCCAAACGTCAAATAATACTAACACGTAGCGCAAGTAATACAATGAGACATGATCCATCAGTAACCTATACCACAAACAACAAACTCCTGAAAATTCCCCGAGATGTTGCCCGCATGGCTCAGCCGAGCGCCCGAGCTCGGCCGGCGCTTGAAAGCGCTGCACGTATCGCTGCCTGGACTCGTGCTCGTCTGCTGGGCGGTTGATGGGCGTCCAGACTGGGACACCCTTGAACAGACCTCAGCTTCGGAACCTTGGAACCCTGACAGCCTGACAGCCCTTGCGCAGCCACGAGATTGGAGCACATTGCGCCAAGGCGCGCATGGCCTGCGTGAAATTCTTTGAATCCATGGTAAACCTTGCGGCAAAGACAGTGAGACAGCCCCTCTCGCATGGGCCCTGGCCAGCAGTGTCTTGCATTGCATCAAGAATCGACATTTAGGCCATCTCGTGAGTGTTAAAGCCAGCGACAAGTGGAGCGCGAGGCAATCAGAGCATCTAACAGCATGTATCCCTCTCTGTCAACCGCTCGCCTGTGGTAGATGCCCTCGGGCAAGGCGATCAGGTCGCCGGCATTTAGCGCAATCCGAATCCAGCGGTCCTGTCGCTGCGGCGTCCACCCTCTGAACCGGTGGTCACAACTCGGTAGCCAGAGTCGCATGGACTGGAATTGTTCTTCTGGGCTACTGCTGATGAGAAGCAATGAAGTTGACTGAGAAGAGCTAGTTGCAGAGCCAGCTTTGATTTGTTTCGCTCCTTTGTTTCCATGTCGCAAAAGTGAAACATGACAGCGGCCCTGTCCTCGCGATCGCGCACATCAAAGTAGCCACTACCATTCAGAATGTACCTCACTTCCTGGCCATGTCCGTTTCTCGTTGAATTGCCCAGTCTGCAGTCTGCCATCCAAATTGACTGGCCTTGCCTCGTCCGAATGGATGTGCTCCTCAAAGAAGGCTTTCAGCTTGTTGTGGTAATCGGGCAAGCACTCCTGCACTTTGGCGCCATGGAAACCGCACCGCAAGCTGTCTTGTCCACCCTTTCCCTCTACTCTTGAAACTGGCCGGCCTCAGAGCAAGTGATGATGTCCGCGTAATTGTAGCCGCGCGCAGCGCGGATCGCTGCCAAATCCGGGTCCTCTCCAGACACTCAGATGGCATTCAAACGGCATTCAAATGGCATCTTTTGCAACAACTGGAGACCGCAAGGAAAAGGCGCCAGTATGCGCCAGTCTCTGCGTGTGCGAACACGTCGCACCACGAAACAGCGCTAGCCGTGAGAGCCGCTAGCTCCAAACCATCGGAATGGCGGAACACAGCAAAACACATGGCGCTTGCAGCTCACCCCGGTATGAGCCCGCCTGCATGCCCTTCGGTTCCCACGGCACAGCTTTGGCTGGATATTCTCCTGGCGGCCCCCCGTTTCAGACTCGCCTTTCAAGCCTTCCCTTTCTGACCATCAGCAAGTCCCATTCTTCCCCAAGTCTGCAGTGGAAGGCGTGTTTAAGCATCGACGCCCGACAGGCAGCGCCTTTGGGCAGGATGTGCCACTGAAGAACCCCAAGGTCTCGCAGCTCATCAGGCGACACCTATCCAGTGCCATTGCATCCCATGCTTTTCAGACTGGCACAGCTGGCAAGCCCAGATGGCGCTTGGCAAATCTTCACAAGCGCCAAATGTCGACGGGATCTAAGATCTCCGCCGGCTGGTTTGGATCCATGCGGTTCTCTGCCGTCTGATCCTTCACCTCGGTCGCCTCAGCGTCATATCGAGCCGACCCATGCCTTCAATGCAACCGAAGACGGTTTCGACCGCCGATTCGGAAAATCCCGCAATCCAAAGCCAGAAATGGCTCTCCGGCAACTGCCTTGATCGCTGAGTCGCCATGTACCATGCTTCAATGGCCGGCATGGCTCTGTTGGAGGGTAAGTTACACGTCAAAGAAGCATCCTCATCATGTGTTCGCGAGCGGAGGCCCGCGTCGTCAGTGTAACCAGGTAACCATGTTGTAAAGGCCGAACATTTTGCGGCACCCAGCTGAGCCGAAACAAGCATGTTCTGATTGACATCGCGACTGAACTTCCCACCCAAAAAAACAGCAGTATGTCCACGTGGTCTCGAGCTGCAATTGAATTCCGTCGGTGTCAGTTTGCAACACAAGCTAACAACCACAATGACCAGACTCCAACACGACGGTGCCAACTGCGGCAAAACATGGCACGTGTAATGCCCCGGTGAGCAAAAGTCCAACCCCCCCCCCCCGCCCCATGCCACGCAGCAAATATCCCTGCTCCAGCTGCTTCCAGTCCGACTGAAGCGAGCCTGGAAAGCCCAGGGCCGGGAAGCAGTCCGATCCCTTCAAAAAAAGGATCTCCCCCCGACAAAAAAAAAGAAGGCAAATTCCGCCCCTCAAAGCCCATCCAACTCCGACCAAAAAACCGGTCAAGTCCCCCTCAAAACCGGTCATCTAGAAAGTGATCAAACCCCCTCTTAAAACAGATCCGGTCCAACTCCCGCCGAATCCGCTAGGAACCAGTCAAAATCTCTTTGTATTTGACGGCTCTCGGCGCATTGGTTCCGGAGCTTCCGCGGCATGGTTTTCAGCAAAAGAACATCGCCGGGGGTCAGTCAGTGATATGGTCATCATCATAGTACTGACATAGTTGTTTTTTACCATCCAATCGCCCTGCCGTCAATCCTGCGCTGGCCACAGGATTGCCCCCGTCAATCCTGCGCTGGCCACAAGATTGTTTCCGTCAATCCTGCGCTGGCCACAGGATTGCCCCGATGCAGCACCAGCTGCTCGGGAACTGTTTTTGCCCGGCCTCAGGGTCATGATGGAGTCGGCCCTGCTGTAAAGCTCCCGGGCCTCCGGCACATCGCTCACGACGAAGGGCAGGCCGCTTGCGAAGAGCGCGACTCGGAGCTCCAAGTGGAAGGCCAGGCAATGACATGCTCGGCTGGCTGCCTTGTCACCCCGAAGGGCTCGTAGCGCAAAGGATAGCTAGGTTTCTCTGAGCAGCGCCTGGACCGGGCTCAATTCCAAACTCGTCTGCAAATGTCACAGAAACGATGACATGTGTCACAGAAACGATGAATGTGTCACAGAAACGATGACATGTGTCACAGAAACGATGACATCTCGGAATCGATGACTTCTCGCAGAATCGACGACGCGTGCCGCAGAAACGATGTCATGTGTCGCAGAAACGAGTAAATGTGACAGTGTCACAAAAACGATGACATGTCACAGAAACACTGACATGCTCGGCTGGATGCCTTGTCACCCCAAAGGGCCCGGCTTCTCTAGCAGCTCCCTGGACTGGGCTCGATTCCAGGATGATAGGAACCCTGGCCGAGGATGCGAGGACCTCAGTCGAGGAACCCTGGCTGCGAGGACCTTCGTTTACATCTTCCCGGTTACGGCGCGAAGGGACAGGGCCACTTGAAGGACTGTGCTTGGCTACGGTTCTGGTGCGCGGAAGAGACGACCCACGGTGGATCGTCTTGTCTCACTTGGTGCGCCGCCTGGTCTGTTGCAGATCAATGATGATGCCACACTGTCCACCTTGCGACCGGCTTGCGCAGCTCAAGTAAGTTCCAGCGCTGCGCCTCCTGCGGCGGAGCGTAAACGGAAGTTCCGCTGGAACACCCAGGTCGGCTTAAGCTACGACCGCAAGAGAGGCTCAGGCGACAGCAAGGGACTTCCTCTGCTGGGGCCAAGCTGCATGGTTGTCACAACTGCTCTTTGACCCATGGAGCAAAGGGCAAAGACACAGGCATCACCTGCGCTGTCAATGCTCACAGCGAGATTGGCACATCTGGGATGCGCATATGCAATGCCGACAAAAAAATTGGGAACAACCACGGGTATGCCAACCAAGTCAAACTTCTCAAATAACACCGCCCAACTGCCATGCGGTTTCAAGACGCGCCAGCGGAATCGGATCGATGTCCTTGAGGGAGCAGCTGGAGTTGCAGGTGGCGCGCTGCGTGATACAGGAGCAGCAGGTCTCCGTAGTTGGCAGCCACCGTGGCCAGCGTGGCGTTGTTCGCCGAAGCGATGGAGCTCTGAGACACCTGCTTTTCAGCCCCACAAAGGTCTAATGCCCGGTTCGCAGACTGGGGAGTCCAACAACTGTCTGGGCGAAGCGTTGGATGAAAGCAAACTTGTTTACCGCTGTCCATACGTAGATGGGCCATTTTGTGGCCAACTAAGACTGCAACAAACAACCCTGGAATTGCACACCTTGAACTTATGCTTTATTTTCTGTTAAGCTTAAGCATGGACAGCCTAGGCTGGTATCTTCAGCCAAGCAGGTGGTTATCAGACGTTAGAACAGAACCCCGCGGATCTTTAATGCCTTGGAATTGGCCAGAGCAGCAGAAAGCCTGCAACCTTTCCAACGCAACTCCGCGGTGATGTCGAATCCAGGAATGCATTTGGCTGCAAAAAGCAGTTCAAAGGATACAAATATACACATATACGTTCCGCACTCTGCGGGAAACAGTCCCGCAGTGGTTCTGGGAGAGATGTTCAGCGCAGGATTGACGGGGGCAATCCTGTGGCCAGCGCAGGATTGACAGGGGCAATCCTGTAACCAGCGCAGGATTGAGTGAAGGTGAAACTACTGCCTGTTCGATGGACATTTCTGTGCGGACGACCCCACGCCCGCTGCGAAGCAAGCCGATCATGGCATGCAAGGCGGGCGCCGATGCTTGTGCCGAAGGCACCAAAGTCGGAATCGGCGGCTGGTTTATATCCAGCCGCCCCGTCTCATGGTTCGCAGAAACGTGGGACTTCCAAGAAGTCCAGGAGCAAGGAGGCCCAACGCTACATAGCGTGCTTCGAAACCTTGGCCCAGCTCGCGCTCATGCGAGTCGCGTGGACCGCAGAGGGCCAAGCAGTGCACGGCATGCGCATGCCTTCCGGCACAGACAATACCGCAGCAGAAGCAGAAGCCGGGGTGAACAAGCTGTTCACCACAGCATGGCCTTTGCCGCATGGGCCTACAAGCGCAAATGGTCAGTGCTAGCCTCGCATATTCCAGGCGAGCGCAACGTGTGGGCTGATCAACTCAGCCGCGGAAACACGTCCGCATTCGACAGCAAGCCGCAAGCTCGCGTTCGTTTTAGCCCACATGATTTCTGGCCCCGCAAATCCATGCTGTCCTTGCATCCGCCCGACGCCCCATGGCGGCCGGAGCATAAGAGTGCTTCGCAAACGCTCTGAAGAGGGGGCGATAGATTAGGCCGTTTGCTTGGAACCCTGAAGTGGGGGCATTTGAGAAGGCTGGACACGCGCTGTCTTTCCCTATAAAGAAAAAGAGCATGCGCACAGGTTTGTCGGTCGTGCTCTTGTTTCTTTTGCTGCATGTTCCCTTCGGATTGAAGCAGTGATCAAGATTCTAACCCCTTTGTCCTGCCCCGCCATGTACCCATCATGATGCGCATGAAGTTAGATCCCCGGGCCACCCCCCATCCCCGGCCATCGCCAGTGATATGGTTCTCGTCATATCACTAACATATAGGCAGCATTGGCATAAAGGCATTGCTGTTGGCAAACTCAATGTTGCGCACGCAGAAGGGAAAGAACCTCGCCTGGTTCTAGATAGCACCGTGTGCGGGGTGAACCCCAAACGCAATATCCCAGAACGCATGAGCCTGCCGATGGCATCCGATGTGCGCCTGGCATTTATGCCAGAAGACACGCATGCGTCTTTTATAGGAGCTAGTTTTGATTTTAAAGCCGCACACAAGCAAGTTCAGGTACACCCTAGCGAACATGGCTTGCTCCTGTTTCGCTTCGCAGACAACCTGTACCATTATCGGGTGCGCCGCTCCGGAGCCCGGTTCTCCGCATACTGGTGGCAACGCACAGGAGCTTTCTTGCTCCGACTGCTACACGGCATCCTGTCAGCATACCCGCATAGAGCTTGGTTGTTTGTCGATGACCTTTTGGCCGCGCTGCATCGCCCAGACGCGCACCAACAACTGGCACTGGTTGTCATCTTCTTCGCAGCCATCAGTGCGCCCATTTCCTGGAAGAAAGCGCAGTTCCAAAACTGCCTGACTTGGTGCGGGTGGTCAATAAACTTCAGCCTGGAAACTATTGAACTCACCCCGCTTAAAACCCTGAAAGCTAAAAGAGCAGCTGCTCGCATTGCTCCGATCCAAAAGAATCAGAAGAAAGCTTTTGGAGCAAGTCCTGGGGCTGCTCATCTGGGCCACCAGCCTAAGTCTGGAATTAAGATCATGGCTTGCGCCCTTATACGCAGATCTACATTCGCCGCCGGGCTGCATGATCTCAGTGAACGCACGCCTGTGGCCTGCATTCCTTTCAGCGCTGAACGCCAAAGCCATACTGGCCTCGCCCGTACACAGCATCTTTATGCCGCTGGGCTCCAGGGTATTAGAGTACCAGCCAATCCCAGCACGCAGCCCCTCCGACTTGCCTCGCGTCGCGCCCAGTCACAAGCCTGCGTGGGTGCGCATGCCGACCCCGCTGCCGAGCACACTCGCTTGTCCGCGGCAAGCAGGACGAATATCGAGTATGTTTTCAGGCTGACTTGGAGTTCATGAGGTATGTCTGCGTGCTCCTTGGGCGGCCACTGCACGCTGCGGGGCAATTCGGACAGGGCTCCTGTGGGCACACCCTCGGAGAGCAGTGTTTGATGTCCGGGTCATTCGACGCGGTTGCCAGTGCATGCAAGAGTGACAGCCGGTACGGCTGGCCGTTGTCGGGAGCCAGACTGGCTGGGGCGGGCTTGTCCACCGCCCTACAGGATTAATTTTGTTGTTGCCCGCTGCAACCAAGCGTGCGCTACTATCCCCAGCGCTGGGGTACAGAATGATCTGCTGCGGAGCGCACGCCTGCTCCATCACAGACTTTGAGTCTGTTATAGGGTACGGATGCAAGGTTTTTTAAGCTCGCGCACCAGCGGGTCACGTCGAACTTTGAATGCACAATGCGTGACCAGGCTTGCGGCCAGGGTTCCGGGGTATTCCGCGGTCAATGTGCTGAGGAATTGGCCTGAGTTGTCGCGCACTCCTGCGACGCTAGCGTGCTAATTGGTGTGATTGCAGCGAGCGGCTACGTGCTGGATGCATGGGTTGTTGGATGCAAAGGGCTGGAGTGCCTCGCTCGAAGGCGATAAAGCATGCGTTGCAGGCAGGCTTGTGGTGCTGTCCGGAAAGGGCAGTGCTGAGTGTTGCCGGCAGTGGGATCGCACTGTCCGGAGGAGCGGCCGGAACGGCCCCCGGACTGTTTCAGGTGCGGTTGGAGGGATGCTGCAAGGCACCATGCGCTTGCTGGCAGCCTTTTATGGCGCAGACATGCGCGAATTTGCTAACTTTTCCTTGCGAACCGAAAAGCGCCTCATCGGTAACACATGGTCTGCGTTCCAGCTGCAAACTTACAAAAGGTTCATCCTGATGCTTCACATCATGCACACACACGAGTTTGAGTGGGTGCTACAAACCTAAACCTTTATCACCCCGCCTTTGCCATGTGGCTTTGCCATGTGGCAATCTTCAAGGTGGCGTTTGGGAAAACCTGCTCGCCTTTCAGTCTATACAGCCCTACAGCTCAAGACGCTATACACTTGTGAAAACTCCCTGGCCCCTTCATCAAGCCAATATGGGAAAATTCTGGACTCATCCCCCAATGCAAATCCATCCATCTGCCATGTACATAGGAATGAATATCAATTGTACTCACTTCCTGAACCATCTGGTGTCAACGTCTCACCAGTCAACGGATTTATACCTTCTTCCCTCAGTTGATCTGCCCACGTTGTGTCGTCCAGATAGCTACTGCTCCGGCTCATTGCTTCAGAATCTCGTCTTGCAAACTCAGCATCGCTGATCTCCTTGCTCTGTTGTCGCTCCACCGCTCTTTCAATGATCACGAATCGTCCAACCCATTCCCGAATTTGTCCTTTCACAACATCCAGTTCATGCCATATCCAACTCATCTGTCGAGTTTCGCGGTCGTCCTCTCGCAAAGCTTGCATCTGCGAAATCATATCTTCCACATTGTAATGTAATCTCTCCAGTCTGTTCTGAAAATTGTCTCCATCTGCAACACTTCGACACCTCTCCATGCACCTCTCCATGCATCTCTCATACACCTTTCTCTCACGGCGCTCCAACCATTTAAGAAATCCAATACACATCAGAAATCCACACACGGCATATAGTGTCCGAATACTGCAAATCACATTCAATACATATTGCAAATGTACATACACAATCACGCTGTCTCCATGTTCCAAGCTTCCTGCCATTGCTTTTCCTGACAGCTCCAAGAATAACGCGTACATCAGCTTCTCCTTCACGTTGCATCCAATCACTGTTGCATGCTCTCTCTCAAGTCTCCTCACACTTGATTCACTCTGAACAATCACTCTGAACACATCTTTCTGAAGAATATTTCGAATCTCCTCCAGCTGCGCCATATGGAATCTCATTTCCTTGCCTAATACAAATCAGGCATGCCAAACCTTTCATCCTGGCTTGACTCAGCAACTTTGTGTTCAGGCGTGGATCTTCTTAAGAGGAGACGCCGGTGGTACAGACGCTCGGTCGTACAGCGCATTCTTGCAAGGCCGCGTGGAAGGCCGCTAAGCCATCAGAGCGCTGCAAGGGTGGGAGTGTTTTGCTCACCCACGCAGCGCAGCCGCAGCGCCCAACAGCGACGTAGCAGAAAGAAACCCTTCAAAGTTCAAGGCTCGAAACTCTGGTTTCAGGCTTAAAAGTCCAGAGTTTCAAGGTTTTCTCCAAACCCCAAACTAGAGTTTGGAACCTCGAAACTCCAAGGTTTGGAACCTCAAACTCTAAAGTTTCCAGGTTTTCTTCCAAACTTCCCTTGCGCCCAGCGCTATAGAGAGATAGCCGATCGCAATCGGAAAGTGCCGCTGCGCGGGCGCGAGAAGAGCTTTGCTGCGCTAATCGCGCCCCTCACGTGCTATGCGGACCTTAAGGTCTACAGCACGCCCCGACGGTCAACATAGCAGCGCGCCAAACCGTCGGGCTTCGTAGGTTCCAAACTCCGGAGTTGGAAGAAAACCTTGAAACCCTGAAACTATAGAGTTTTGCAGTTCCAAAAAATGGAACTCTGGAGTTTCAAGGTTCTTTTGGGGTTGCAAACTCCGAAGTTTGGAGAAATTCCGCCAAACTTGAAACTTTGGAGTTTCAAGGGTAAACTTTAGAGTTTCAAATTTCAATGTACTGCCGCCTGCGTTGACCTCCACCCGCCCGTTGCAAAGCTGACGGCGTTAATGTCAAAGCGCACGGGGCGTCCGCTAACCCCCGCATTGGCCAGAGCGGGCTGCCAGCCCGGGGTGGGCCAGCTTGGGGTAGATGCACAGAATGCAGCGCCTGCCACGACTTCGGCAACGGCATCGCCAAAGTGCTGCGCCTGCCACGATTTCGCACGCCCCCCGCCGCGCGCGCTGCGCCTGCCACGATTTCGCACGCCCCCCGCCGCGCGCGCGACAACATCCTGTCCCGTTAGACAGCTGCCGAACGCTGCGCCTGCCACGATTTCGCACGCCCCCCGCCGCGCGCGCGACAACATCCTGTCCTTTTAGACAGCTGCCAAACGCTGCCCCTGCCACACAAACACACACCCAGATGCACAGAATGCTGCGCCTGCCACGACTTCGGCAATGGCATCGCCAAAGTGCTGCGCCTGCCACGATTTCGCACGCCCCCCGCCGCGCGCGCGACAACATCCTGTCCCGTTAGACAGCTGCCGAACGCTGCGCCTGCCACGATTTCGCACGCCCCCCGCCGCGCGCGCGACAACATCCTGTCCTTTTAGACAGCTGCCAAATGCTGCCCCTGCCACACAAACACACACCCAGATGCACAGAATGCTGCGCCTGCCACGACTTCGGCAACGGCATCGCCAAAGTGCTGCGCCTGCCACGATTTCGCACGCCCCCCGCCGCGCGCGCGCCAACATCCTGTCCCTTTAGACAGCCGCAAATTTCTGCCCCTGCCACACAAACACACACCCAGATGCACAGAATGCTGCGCCTGCCACGACTTCGGCAATGGCATCTCCACACCCAGATGCACAGAATGCAGCGCCTGCCACGACAGAGGCAACGGCATCGCCAAAGTGCGCCTGCCACGATTTCGCATGCCCCGCGACAACATCCTGTCCCTCTAGACAGCTGCCGTGAGTCAGCGAGTGTGAGTGAGTGAGTGAGGGAAGGCGGGTGGCGCAAGCGCGGCCGGCCAGTGTCCAATATAATGGGATGCTTCGTAGTTGGTAAGAACATGCGACATTGGCTGCGTGCCTGGCACGCTAGGTATCGAAGCCCGTCGGCAGGCTGGCGTGGCAGCGCTCAAGCGCAACCTTAAACTTTGTCCTATGCCGCCATTCTGGTTTGGCCGGTGGAGGCAGAGACCCAGTTTAGAGTCCCAAGCGCCGCGTCAGTAGAGGTACCGGCCTCGGTCTGTCAAGGTTGAGTTGCTGTCCAAGCCGGCTACCCTCTTGCGACTGTCCACGTAGATGCCACCAGTTCGACGGATGATGGGGGACTGGACGGCTGCGACGGAAGTGCAGCAGGAGATGTTCTTACACCTTGCGTTGATCAGAGTGGAGCTGGCAAACAGCGCCCATCGGCTTGCTTGTGATCCTGCGCAGCTTGTCCTTTGGCAGCAGAGCGCTCAGCTCTTCGATGACGGCGTCCAGCTTGCGCTCACCCAGGTGCTGATTTGCATGTGCCGCGGATGAAGAGTGTCGAGGGCGCTTTCTCCGTGTTCACCCCCAGGTCCTGCTCTATGTACTTCTCGACGGGGATCCAGCCATCGTCCACGTTAATGCTCGGTGCTTTCAAAGACGCCCCGATATTGCTCCAGAATCAGGCTGATCAGAGCCACGGTTTTGCCGGACTTGCTGCCCGTCACCTGCAGCGCTGTTACTTGAGACAAGACCCGGTCTTCCTGCGCTCCTTGCTGCGCCTGGCGGGGCGCCAGGTGGACAAGCGCTTCTACTTCAGGCACCTCCTGCCGGGCGCTCAGAGAGGCCGTGCCGGGCGTCGGGACGTCCTGCTGCGCAACAGCTTCTCGGGAAAGTGGGGCTCCTTCGCGCAGCAGCGGCCACTGGCGCTGAGCGTGCGGCGTCTGCAACGGCCGCCGACTAATGTGACCGTGCGATGCCAGGACGCGCTGGCCTATCTACGCGCTCTGCCCTGCCAGGCGCCCCGACAAGCCATCTATGCCGACCCTCCCTACATCTTCCCAGGTCGCTGCATGAACTACGGGGGCGTGACGTGGCCTTCCACTCGCTCCGAGACGCGCTCTTCGCAAGCGGCCTGCCCTTCGTCCTAGCATCAACGACGTGCCTGAGGCCTGGGAGCTCTACAGCGGGGCCGACTCCATTATGGCCCTGTGCTCGGGCAGGAACAGTTCCAAGCCCAAGCTGCTTGTGCTGCATCGGGGCAATCCTGCTGTCAGCGCAGGAATGGGTGGAGCAATCCTGCGCCCGACGCAGGATTGAGTGGAGCAATCCTGCCCGCACCAGGCCCGCGCCAGGCCCCAGGTCCGCACCAGGCCCCAGGCCCGCACCAGGCCCCAGGCCCGCACCAGGCCCGCACCAGGGTTTTTCGGGCAATTGGAAGCTTGGAGCAAAGTCCTCGGTGGGGGAGAGCAAAGTCGGAATTCCGACCTCGGTGGGAGAGCAAAGTCGGAATTCCTACCTCGGTGGACTTGGTTTCGCTTTTCCAAGTACGAGAGCTTTGACTCAAACTTGCCAACGAAGAAGTCCTCTCGGGAACTTGGCCGCTTTGGCGCACTTTTCGGCCCAAAAGAGAGCGGTGACGAAGCGGTGACAAGCGGTGACAACCGCCTGTTTTCCGGGCTGAAAGCGGAATCCTGAGCAAAGTGAGCGTCTGGAGCCTGCTTTCGACCGAAAACGAGCGAAACTTGAGGCTCAGGCATCCCACTTGCCGTCTGACACGAAAAACGAACTTTCCGGAGTGAGCGCTTTTTGCACCAAAAACGGAGCCAGACGGAGCGGTGACAAAGGCAAGGTTCGGCGCCACCTGTGGTAGCTGCTTCCTTCCGTTGATTTGGTTCAAGATGTCAGGCAGCATGAGGGCCACGGCGCAACATGGCCTCCTTGATGGTCAGATGGCGCGCTCTGCGAATGCAAGACGGTCCTTCAGCGGCTCCGCGCCACTTTTTTGGCAGCGCATCGATGGGCATCAGCATGAAGGGGTAGGGCTTGCCCCCTGCATGGGCTCCAGAGGCACGAAGTTGTAGCTCTCTGCGGTCGCTCCTGGTTCACCCAGAGGCCGTCCAGAAACGCCTTCACTTTCTCTCTGCAGATGCTGGGGTCGCGCACCTGACTCTCTCTGTAGAGGGAGTTTCCCAAACGTTTTAACGCAGCTACGAGCTTCTCACATTTGTCAGACCAGGAAACGACCTCGTCAAACCAGATTTCTGAGAGCTTAAAACGGCTTGGGAATGCTCAAAAACGACCCCTCCATGCTTGCAATTTGCCGCCTCGTTGCGTTTCTGCAATCTTCGCTTTGAGGGTTCCCAAAAAAAACGAAACATGAACGGTGCAAAAAAAATGAACAGTGCAAAAAAAGGGAAAGGGTTTCTTTGGCAAAGCTCGACTTGCAGAAACGCAACAAGGCATCAAATTGCTGCGCATCTTGGAGGGGTCGTTTTTGAGCATTCCCAAGCTGTCTTGTAGCGTTTTGAGCCTCAGAAGAAATCTGGTCTGACAAGGTTGTTTCCTGGTCTGACAAATGTAAGAAGCTCTGTAGCTGCGTTCAAATGCGTTTGGGAAACCCCCTCTACAGAGAGTTTTGGAGAGCCCTCCGGCCATCTCCGTTTAGCCTCCGATGGCCGTCGTCGGGAGAAGTCGCGGTTTTTTTGGCAGACGAATCCGGGCTCAGACAGTCAGACACACCCCTTTTCAGTAGTAAGGAAAGGGGGCTTATAGCCCCCTAATTATTTTGGTTTTTTGGTCCAAAAACCCTGCAAAACTGCATAATTTTCAACCAGCTGAACTCGTCACCAGCGATGTCACCGCTTCGTCGCCGCTCCGTTTTTGGTGCAAAAAGCGCTCAAAACGGCCAACTCCGAAAAGTTCGTTTTTTCGTGTCAGACGTCAAATGTGGTGCCTGAGCCTCCAAATTCGCTCGTTTTCGGTCGAAGTCGGGCTCCAGACGTTCGCCGTCTGGATTCCGTTTTCTGCCCGGAAAAGCAGGCAAATTCCAGCCCGCTGAGCTTGTCACCGTTCGCCTCCGCTTTGTCACCGCTCGCTTGTGGGTCGAAAAAGTGCGCTTGTGGGTCGAAAAAGTGGGGCAGCCCGCCGAGGTTTCGGCTTGTGACACGTCAGCCCGCGGAACTTGTCACCGCCTACTCTGACCCCGAAATGGCTGAGACTGAGATTGCTCTGCGCAACCTCAAGCGCATTACCAAACACAAGGTGCTCGCCCGGAAATCAAGGTCGGGGATACAGTTAGGATCAGGGCAGGGGCTCCTACAGGGTCAACAAGATAGCCTGGAGCAAAAAGGTACCAGGGAAGCCTCCGCCGAGAGCGGGAAGATGGAGGCGAGGTTAGGGGTGGCCGGAAAAGGTGGTGCGCAGAGTCTCCGAAAAGCCCGAAACTCAGCTCCCAAGCGCGGAGCTACAAAGAGGCCCCAGGTTCCCACCTCCCTTTTGAGACTCTGGTGCCTCTTCTACTCTGCATCTCCGACTTTCCTTTCCAATTTTTCCACCGTCCGTACCACGTGATATCACTCTCAAACCAGCGCAGAGCTTGTCTGCCCGCTGTGCGCGCGTGGTGCGAAGAGCCGTGCAGATGTCACACACCTCTTCCAAGACTTCCTCCGAGTGCTTATCTTCGAGCTTCACGTGAGGCGTCGGACTTCCACGAGTAGTAAGGAAAGAAGGCCTATACACCCCTAACTATTTGTGATTTTTGGGCCAAAAACGCTCCAAAACGGCCTTTTTTCGCCCAAAAAACGCTTGTCACCAGCGATGTCACCGCTTCGTCGCCGCTCCGTTTTTGGTGCAAAAAGCGCTGAAAACGGCGAACTCCGAAAAGTGCGTTTTTTCGTGTCCGGCGTCAAATGTGCTGCCTGGGCCTCCAAATTCGCTCGTTTTCCTCCGAAAACCGGCTCCAGGTGTTCGCCGTGCTCCGAAATCCGTTTTCTGGCCCGAAAAGCCTGCGAATTCCAGCCCGCTGAGCTCGTCACCGCTTGTCACCGCTTTGTCACCGCTCGCTTTTTGGGCGCAAAAGTGCGCAAAAGCGGCCCCAGTTCCCGAGCTCCTTCTCCGCAGGGTTTTTCGCGGCCCGGCAGCCCGCCGAGGACCTGGCTCGGAGCCCGACAGCCTGCCGAGGTTCTCCACGTAACACGTCAGCCTGCTGAATTAGTCACCGCCGATGTCACCGGTGAGCAAAAAGATAATCCCTGACCTGCCCACGGAGCCAGCGCACGAGATAGACCCCCTTCCGGCCCAAGATTTCCCACAAAGCCCAAGACGGCGCCCAAGACAGCACCCAAGGCAGCACCCGTGGCCAAGGCAGCACCCAAGGCAGCACCCAAGGCTGCGCCCACAGCGCCCGTGCCCAAGGCAGCACCCAAGGCAGCACCCAGCGCCCAAGCCCAAGGCAGCGACTGAGCCCAAGGCACAGCTAGAGCCCGAGGTACAGCCCGAGGTACAGCCCGAGTACACAGGGAGGTACGGCCCGAGCCCGAAGAAGCGCCTCGGCCGAGCGCGCGCCATGCGCATGCTGGAGAGGCAGTCGGCTTACGACCGGCTGACGGCGGGCGCAAGCGTACTGGTATGAAAAGCAAGATGATGACCCTAGAACCCCGCAACGAGCCTCAGATGCTCCGGTGGTTTCGCAAGACGTATCCGAGCTACGACCTGCAGCCGCTGCTGCTGAAGCGCCAGCGAGAGCTGGAGGAGGCGCGGGCCTTCAATAATTGGCTTGGGGAACGCCGGCTAGCCCAAAAGGGGCAGCGGCACCTGGACGACGTGAGCCGGCTGACGGAGGCAGTGCACCGCCAGGTACCCCAGCTGCGCTACGCGCGCGCCGAGCGCAGGGGCGTCGAACGCGCAGCGGGCGAAGTTGCCGCGCAGTAACCCTTAAAGAGATGAAGACGCTTCGGGCCCACGGCTTCAGCCAGCGCCCGCGCTTCGAGCAGGTGGTGGGCTACCTGGAGCGGAACGAGCCGCTGCCCCTGGACCAGCCGGACCGCAAGGCCACCACGTTCGACTTCGTGCAGTCCAGCGAGGACCCCAACCCGCAGCCTCCTGAGGGCGATTCCAGAGGAAGGCTTCCGCACTCCAGCAGAGGCCACGGACGAGGACTTGGCCCGGATGGATGCGCCAAGGTGGAGGAAACCGCTTCGGCGAGGACGACCTGGCTGGAGACCCAGAGGCCGACGCGCTGACGAACAACGGTCAGGGGCCGCCCTCCATCACGGGCCGTTTGCGCAGCGCGGCCGACGGAGCGCAGGCAGCAGCGGACCTTGCGGGCGCAGGAGCAGCAGGGCTCGTGGCGGTGCAGGCCTTCCGCTCCCAGCCCCCAGGACGCAGCCGAGTACGTCCGCATGAACGTATTGCCCCGCCCAGGGCCGCAGCCGCAGCCGCCGCCGCGGGCAGCAGGAGGTGGAGCGTGGCGCAGCACAGGCCATAGAGGAGACGGCAGCAGTGGCTGCGGAGGAGGGAGAGGTCGCCGTTGCCTCCGAGGGCGTGGAGCGGGGCCTTCGGGTACCTGGGAGGCCTGGCAGAAGGAGCAGCAGCCCTCGCGCCCACGGCGTGGAACGCTGGCTGCCACGGATTCGGCCCAGCGGCGACGGCTGTCAGGCGGCGCAGCCTACGGCCTGGCCCGCGGCACGGGCTGGGTGCTGGAGAACACGCTCTTCCGGCCGGGCAGTGAGGACGCAGCCGTGCAGGACGTCCGGTCCGCCAACGGTATGAACGACGCCACGCAGCCCCAGCCCAGGGCCTTCTCCGAGGGGCAGCGCCCCAGCGTGAGCTTCGCAACCGACGAGCGCGCGAGGCTCTTCTGGGAGCGGGCCGAGACCGATCTGGTCGAGCAGCTGGCGGCCGCATCCGAGCGCGTCTTCGACGCGAAGCTCACACCCGAGGCCGTGCGCCAGCGGCTGCTGCCCTCTGTGAGGCAATCGCGCGGCGGCGATTGGATGCTGAAAGCCAAGCTCGCGTACTCTAAACTGAAGAAGGAGCTTTCTCACGTGGGCTTCGTGAGCATGACAGTGGATCAAGCAGCGCAATTCTACAACAACGGTCACGGGAAGCAATTAGTGACGCGCGCTTCTGGAACGCCGGCGGCACGTTTGCGGACCGCCCCGCTGAGCTGGCTCACTGCGCCGCGCGCGTTAGGCTGAGAGCGCGCAGCTTGTGGCTGATGAGCGGCATGCGCGGGTTGAGTCTTGAGGTCACAGATCTGCGCGTGGAGCCACCTTCTCGAGAGTGCCCGCTGTAGTTTCTTCCGATGCCGCAGCCTTTTTTTCCTCATTAAAAAAAATTCAGAACGACCACCCACGTCCTGGAGCGCCGCGAGCAGCTGAGGCCTGTGCTGAAGGCCGCCGTTGATGCCGAGGCGCTGAAGCGGGGAGCCTCTCTGGAGGAGGTGAGCCGCCTGCACAACGAGCTCGCTCGGGGAGCGCCCGTGCTGGAGCGGCTGATAGCTGATGGGCTCGCCGGCAGGTTCCCGGCGGAGGAGGTCGACATCCAGGACTGGAAGGAGATGCTGAAGCGGGCGCAAGACCTGCAGCTTAAGCTTCGCAAGCGCTTGAACCAGCGCTCGGCTCGCAGCGCAGCTCCCGCCATGGCCGAGGAGCGCGGGGAGGAGAGCTGGGCGCCGATGGAAGCGCTCCGCGAGAAGCGCGAGGCCCTGAGGCAGCGCCGCATTCGCACGCGCGATGTCGCATCGCTGGCCCGGATCGAGAGGGAGCTCTTCGAGGTGGAGGAGCAGCTCGTCAGCAAGAAGATCGCTGAGCGGCTGCCGGTCTCGCTGGCTGCCAAGAGCGCAACCCTCGCCGCCTCTTGGAGCGGCTTGAGAAGGCGCGCAAGGAGCTGGACGAGGCCTCCAGAGAGCTCCTCGCTGCGCTGAACCTGCAGGGCAGCGCCACCGACTCGCTATAGACAGAACAGAATCCCGGACAGAAAAAAGACGCGCTCGTCCGACCGGCCGAATTTATTATTTTTCTATAGAAAGCAATTTATTCAGCTCAAACCAATTCGCGCCATGACCTCCGAGCTGTCCGATCGCATCTGGGGCCGCCTGGGGCTCAGCGCCGTCCGGGCGGTGCCTCTGGAGGAGCCGCGCGCTCCTAGCGCCGAGGCCGCTGTGACAGAACTGCGCCCGCGCGGGGCCGCTTGGACCCGCAAGCTGCGGCTGCGCCCTCTTCCTGGGCAGCATCTTCACCATCGATGCCATGCGGCTGCTGGTGGACCGGCTCCAAGACCTGCTGGCAATTCGGCTGCCCTCCTCAAGGTCAGCTTCCAGATCCTGCTGCCGCGCCCGGCTGCGAACGATGAGGACGAGGACAGGGTGGAGCTCACGCTCTACTTCCTCAGGCTGGTGCCGTGGATCGTGAGGCCCGCGCCTCCGTCGGCCCGCGCCGGAACCATGATGGCGGCCATCAGGACGAAGTTCGAGGTGGCGCTCAAGCGCTCCCGCTTCCCCGAGTCCGACTGGACCGTCGTGGGCATCACGGCGGCGTATCTGCTGACCGCGCCCTCGCAGCAGCTGGCCGACATGCCCGCGCCCCCGCCGCCCAACGAGGCGGGAGGCTGCTGGAAGGAGCTGCCCGAGACCCTGGCCAAGAAGAAGGCCATCTGGAACCCTCAGAACGAGGACCACCGCTGCTTCATGTGGTGCGTCCTCGCGCACTGCCTCGGGGTCGAAGGGCTCACCTGGCGGGAGCGGCAAAAGGCCGTGAGCTGCTCGGGCTCCTTCTTCTACCCCGAGCTGGCCGGCCGCCGAGGACCGCGCCCCCCGGCTGGCAGCCCGCTCTGGCCGACGCGGGGGTGGACTTCTCCGGCCTGCCCCGTGGGCTTCGACGACATCGAGGCCTTCGAGCTCCGCAACGCCGGGCGGGTGGAGGTCTTCGTCTTCGTGTGGCAGCAAACCCTGTGGACGGACGGGCTGGAGTACTACGGTGTCTAACACGTCAGCCTGCCGAGGTGCGAACCTCCCAAACGTCGCTCCGGAGACCAACGCCTAAGCCATCTCACCATCGGCTTTTGTTACCGTCCCAAAACGGCGCTTTTTGGCCCAAAAACGCTCTCACCACGATGTCACCGCTTCGTCACCGCTCTCTTTGGGGCCGAAAAGTGCGCAAAAGAAGCGGCCAGTCTGCAGCGGAACTTTACGTGGAACTCACGCGGGCATGTACCAAAATCTGGGTCATGCCTGCCGCCAGTTCCGCAAGGCGGTCTAAGAGCCTCTCCACCGAAGTCGGAAATCCGACCTCGCTCCACACCGAAGTCGGATTGGAGCCTGGTGCGGGCCTGGTGCGGGCGCCTGGTGCGGGCCTGGCAATCCTGTGTTGGGCACAGGATTGCAGCTTCAATCCTGCTGTGGGCGCAGGATTGCTCCACCCATTCCTGCGCTCACAGCAGGATTGCCCCGGTGCACTACCAGCAGCTCGGGCTGGAGCTGTTCTTGCCCGAGCACAGCCTCGTGATGGAGCCGGCCCTGCTGTAGAGCTCCCAGGCTTCAGGCACGTCGTTTATGCTCAGAACGAAGGGCAGGCCGCTTGCGAAGAGCGCGTCTCGGAGCTCCGAGGCCAGGTCATGCCCCCGCCTCCTCGTGCCATAGTAGTTCATGCTGCGGCCTGGGAAGATGTAGGGAGGATCGGCATATATGGCCTGTCGGGGCGCGTAGATAGGCCAGTGCGTCCTGGCATCGCACGGTCACATTGCGCGGTGGCCGCTGCATACGTCGCACGCTGCTCAGCCCCAGCGGCCGCTGCTGTATGAAGAAGCCCCACTTTCCCGAGAAGCTGTTGCGCAGCAGACGTACTCTCTGAGTGCCCGGCAGAAGGTGACTGAAGTAGAAGCGCCTGTCTATCTTGCGCCCCGCCAGGCGCAGCAAGGAGAGCAGGAAGACCGGGTCTTGCCTTAAGTAGCAGCGGTGCAGGTTTGTGACGGGCTCGAAGGCGTCGACGCCGCGCACCTTCAGGGCCGGACGCCGGGCGGCGAGGTAGTACTCCAGCTTTCCAGAACCAAAGAAGGGAGAGTGAAGCACAGCGACGTCCCCCAGCAGCCGGTCCACGTGTGGAGCTAACCAGGATTTGCTTCCCATGTACTTCAGCCGCATCTGCCTTTTAGTCTCGGGGACTATCATGCGCAGCGGGACACGGCGCGCACGGGCTCGGACCAGTGCTCCGCCACGCAGGGCAGCGCGCTGTTCTCCGCGGCCCGGTCAGTTTGCGTCGTGGAGTGCTTGGCGCACCTCAAGCTCCTTGCTCTTGGTCACCGAGCGCGGGTTGTCGCCATGCATCGTTCGCATATGTCCCAGCAAGCTCTGCGCTCCGGAAAACGGGAGGTCTTGCCGAGGACAGCCCTGGATCTGACACACAAAATTGTTGCAGTCGCGGCAGTGCGCCCGCTGTCGCCTGTGCTGACAGATTGCAGTGCCGCCGCAGTCGCCACACTGCTGCCGCAGCCGCACATGTTCGCAGACCGACGCCCGCGCAGTCGCAACACTGGTGCCGCTGTCGCCCGTGCTTGCAGAAGGACGCGCCGCCGCAGGCGCGGCACTGATACCGCCGCCGCCCGTGCGGGCACTTCTTCTCAGGCCGGCGCACAGGTGCCATTGCTGCACACTCTTAGTGTTTTCTTACACGTCCCGGCAAGGGCGACGCGAATGAACGCGACCAGAATAGAGGCAGCTGTGTAGCTGTGAGTTGTTTAAACCCCACAGGCGCCAGCCCGCCGCGGCAGAGCACCGGAGGCTAGCGGGATGAACGCGCAGCCAGTCCAGCACTGGCAACGAATTTGACAAGTAACGCAAAGGAACGTCATGGGGAAGATCAAGGCATTCCCCACGCCAGAAAACAGCAGCAAACAATCCTCGGACCCCGTGGTGCCCCTGGTCCCATGCACGGGCATTTTCCTCGGCCCCAGCAAGTCCGGCAAAACCGTGGCTCTGATCAGCTTGATTCTGGAGCACAGAGGCGTTTGTGAAAGGATCTACATCTTCAGTCCTTCGTTGGGATCGACGATGGCTGGATCCCTGTCAAAAAGTACATAGAGCAGGACCTGGGGGTGAATACCGAACAGGAGGTGGGACGAGGCTGCGCTGTGGAGCATCATCCAGAGGCAGCGTAAGATCACCGAGACGTCGAAGAAGATGGAAATGAAGAAACTGTACCAGGCGCTAGTAGTCATCGACGATATGGCGGATAGGCCGCAGCTCCACAAGGTCAACGGCGCCCTGGATACGCTGTTCATCAGGGGCCGGCATATGCAGATAAGCACCTGGGTGAGCTCACAGAAGCTGAGGCTCATCAGCGCGGCAGTGCGGGTCAACCAGCAATTTCTTTGCTGCTGGAGGCTGCGTAATCAGCACGAGCTGGACGCTGTCATCGAAGAGCTGAGCGCCCTGCTGCCGAAGGACAAGCTGCACAGGATCTACGAGCAGGCGACTCGGGACCCCTACAGCTTCCTCTTCGTCTACTATCTGAAGCCTAAGAGCCAAATGTTCTACATGCGCTTTGAAGAGCGTTTCGCTCTGGAGAAAGAAGGCGATGGGGGCGGCGCTCAGCTTCCTGGGCCAGAAGCTGTTTGCCAGTTCCACACTGATTGGCACGAGATGCGAGAACGTTTCCTGCTGCACCTCCGTCGCAGCAGTCCAGCCACCCATCGTTCGCCGAACAGGTGGCTTCCTAAAGAAAAGAATGACGACGATCTACGTGGACAGCCGCAAGAGGGTAGCCGGTTCGGACAGCGACTTCGAGGTAGACCTGGGAGAGTCCCTGCACCTGCAGAGCCAGGCTGGCCGTCTACAAGATTAGAATCGCCGACAGCTTCCTCTCGACAGACCGGGGCCGCTACTTGTATTGGGTAGACGCCGCGCTCGGCACGCTGAATTGGGCGCTCCTTCCGGAAGGCGCCTACACGGGCTCCCGGCTGGCCGCCTGGATCAGCTCCAACTTTGCTACTGCCACCTATAGCGAGACCACGAACAGCCTGAGCGTAGCCTACGACGGCAACCGCCTCATTCTGAACGATCTGGAGCTGCAGCAGCAGTTCCCTGACACTGTGGACTACCCCACCTTGCCAGCCGCCTCGCCGACCAAGCCCTTCAGCATCGACCACATGCTAGGCCCCAGCTTCGTCTCACACGAACACAGGTCTTCGAATTCGTGCGCATGATGGCATACAGCGAGGTCTACCTGCGCTGCCCCCAGCTGGCCAACGCCAGCCGCGTGCTGGGCAATCTGGGGGACGACATCCTGTCTGAAGCGGCGTGGGCACCATCGTGGAGACCGGCTCCGATGACGGGCACTTCATGGCTGTTAGGGGCCCCATCACCCTGAGACACCTGCGCTTCCGGCTGACAGACCTCGAAGGCCAAGTCGTCCGACTGCGGGGCTCGTCGTTGTCCTTCGTGCTGTTTTTGGATCACGTCTAATCCCCCGAAGGTCTTTTAAAAAAATATTTTCTTTTACAAAAAAGCGATGAAGCAAGCGCAACCGGCGCCAAGCACTACAGCCTGATCCACAACTTCCAGGCGCTGGCCAGCAGGCGGGGGCTGACCCTGGGAGCCACGCCCACCAACACCGGCGGCTGCAGGGAGTACAAGTGCCCGAGGTGCGTGGCCCGCTTCGCCACGAAGGCCTCCTGGCAGCGCCACCGCGCCGCCCAGTGCTATCGAGAGATAGCCGAGCGCACTCGGAAAGCGCCGATGCCCGGACCCGAGAAGAGCCTGCTGCGCTACAGGGGCAAGGCCTCCGCAGAGCTCGCGCCCCTCACGTGCTACGCAGACCTCGAGGTCTACAGCACGCCCGCCCCGACGGTCCACATAGCGCAGCAGCAGCCGGCGCGCCAGACCGTCGCGGCTTCTTCCTGCTATGTCGCCGTCGGGCGCTGCGGCTACGTGCCGCCCGAGGAGCTGAGGCTGAGGCTCACGCACCACGAGCGGGACAGCGACAAGTACCACGCCGTCCGCGCCATGCTGAACGACCTTCTCAAGCTGGCCGACCACTACCTCACCTCAAAACGCCGAACTCGGCCCGTCAGCATGACCCGGCGGGAGGAGCTGGAGCACAGGGCCGCCACTCACTGCAGGGAGTGCCTCGCGTCCTTCGAGACCGCTGAGAAGAAGCTCCACCACTGCCACGGCACCGGGCAGTATCTCGGGGCGCTGTGCCACTCCTGCAACATCGCGGCCCAGACGCCCAAGACCATCCCAGTGGTCTTTCACAACGGGGGCGGCTACGACTTCCACTTCCTGCTGCGCTACATCGCCACGATGGGCTCCCCTGTCAGCAGGGCACCGCGCGAAGAGCTCGGCGAGGACAGCGACGACGAGGGCACCGAGAGTGAAGGTGATCAAGAAGGAAGCGGCAGCGAGTCCGAGAGGCCCATGCCCATGGCCAAGGCTGCGCCAAGGCCAAGGCCAAGGGCCCTCTGCCTCCGAGTCCTCTGCAAGTCGGGCGAGAAGTGCCTGCAGATGAGCTGGGGCCCGCTGAGGTTCGTGGACAGCATGAACGTCTTCCCCACAAGCCTGGCCAGCATGATCGACGACCTCAGGGCCTGCACCCACAAGCAGCTGCCGGAGCTCTTCCCGCTGATGGCCTCGCCCGAGCTGCAGCTGCGCACGCCGACTCTCCGCCTCAAAGACGGCCTCTCAAACAGCGGCGGACGCGCTGCGAGCTGGAGCAGGCGTGGGACTGCATCCTACGCAAGCTGCCCATGCCCTTCGAGCACTTCTGCGGCGCCGAGGCGTGGGAGATGCCCGCGGTGTGGGAGCAGCGCTGCTACGACAGCGTGCTGGCTGGGAAGGCGGTGAGCGCAGAGGACCACCGGCTGGCCGTCAACACCGCCAATCTCTGCTGCGGCACTCGCCCGCGAGACTCCCATTCACCTCATCACCGACGAGCAGGCCTACGCGGACGTGCGGTCCTCCGTCATGGGTGGGCTGAGCTGCATCTTCCAGCCCTTCGCTCAAGCCAACAACCCCAAGCTGGGCGAGGAGGACTACAACCCCGAGGAGCCCGTCAGCTGGATCTCGTACTTGGACTTCAACGCCATGTACCCGGCCGCAATGACGCTGCCCATGCCCAACGGCCCCTGCGTGACGGTCGCCCTGCCGGAAGAAAACGCAGCAAGACTGAGCTGGCTGCACGAGACGTGCCTCTTGGGGCTGAACTGGAGGAGGTGAGCTACCTGCTCCTCGTGGACTACGACTTTCCCCCGGAGCTGCATGACCACTTGGACTGGGCTCCCCCCGCGCGCGCGAAGGTCGGGAAGGGCCTGTACGGGCCGCACACCGCGGACATGGCGGAGCGCCTCGGCCTCTCCCCGTCGCCCTGCGAGAAGCTCGTGCCCTTCCTCGGCATGCACGTAGAGGAGGGCGTGGACGGCAAGCGGCTCAAGTTCCTGCGGGACGTGCTGGGCGCCAGGGTCTGGAGGCTGCACAGGGCCTACCGCTTCGCCTGCAGCCCCTTCATGGCGGGCTTCATGGAGCTCAAGCACAGCGAGCGGAGGCAGCTCAAGACGGCGGGGAGCGTGGTCGCCGAGAAGGTGGTGAAGCTCACCCAGAACGCCATCTTCGGCCGCTGCTGCATGAACCCCGACAAGTTCAGGAACACGAACGCCTACGTGGACCCGGCCAAGTTCGAGCGGGCCGTGGGCAAGAGCTCCGTGACGAACTTCGAGCTCCAGATCAACGACTCGGAGGGGTTCCTGGCCTTCGTGGAGACGCTCAAGACGGACCGCAGCAAGGCCTGCATGAGCGTGCCCACCCAAGTCGGCGCCCGCACGCTGCAGCTCTCCAAGCTCATGATGGAGAAGGCCTACTACCTCCACATGAGGAGGCTCTTCCCGAAGATGAGGCTGCTCTTCACGGACACCGACTCCGTGATGGTGCAGATCTTCGAGCTGCAGGACCCGCTCCACGCCATGGCCAAGGCGAACCTGAACGGCGCCACCCTCTTCGACGTAACCGGCAAGTCCAAGGAGTTAGGGTAGGCCTTGCCCATCTTTTTTTGGTACCCGAGCGTGACCCCCACCCTACGCAAGAACAGCATTTTTCAACCATTTTTTCACTATTCAAATCGTCATCCTTATTCATTATGCATATTTCCACTCAAACCATTTCATAACAGTCTCAACCTCAAAATCCATCAAAAAAGTTACATTTTTCTCATTTTCTATTCCATCATTCTTGTCATTGTTAGGATGCTTGAGTGGAAATAGGAGTATAGGGTGGTTCATATGATATGGTTATTGATGGTAGGATGCATGGGCAAGGTTAAGCTCATTCATAAAAAAAAATCAAAAATAATATTGTTAAAAAAATATTTTCAATAAATAATATTTTCAAAAAAAATAATATTTTCAAAAAATAATTTTTCAAAAATATTATTCCAAAACATATGATAAATTATTTAACAATATTTTTTATCATAAATTTTGTAGAAATATTATGGGCAAGGTTAGGTAGATAGAATTTTATAACTTAAGTTCAGGATAATAATTCAATTGATGACCATTAAATTGTGTATATATCGTATCTCTTTCATGCATCATTTTAAAAATAATATTAATATCTCTCACGGTATTTTTCACATTAAATTTTTTTCCTTCGATATATGTTTTAATGTCTTCTTTTACATCAAACCCTTCCCTAAAATGACAAGTCAACATCCACAATATACCTTTAATCATTTCATATTTTTCTTACTGATTTTCAGAAATATTCTAACATAACTATAAGGTGGTATTTTATACACAGTTAAAAATATCAAAATGGCATCTTCAACATTTCTTTCATTAAACCTTTTAATATCAAAATTACATTTGATTAATTCTTGATAATATCTCCAATTTCTACAAATTTTACATAAATTTTCTTTACCCAAAGAATAATCAATAATATTATTAACTATTCCATTAGGTAAATTCAATTTGTATAATTCCATATTTTCCTTTTTGAAGTGGCAACAGTCGTAGCATTTCTTATTGATATAATTATTGATTTCGGTTTCAACCATTCCTATTATAATATATAGTTTTTATTTCTTTAAATACTTTTTACAAGAAATATTAAATTATTATTTAAATTATTATCATTTACAACTACAATTGCACCTAACACAGTAAGGAATAATATTATTCAGTTCGTGCGACAACTCGTTTGATTTACGTTGCGCTGTTAGATTTGTCATTATATTTCCATTTTTCATATCCATAGAAAAACCGCATCCGCAGTAATTGCATTGATTATTTATATTGTCTAAAAACCACTGTGCATTTACATAACCTTCTTTAGGTATGGTTCTTTTTGCTTTCCTGTCCTGTTCCTTGTAGTTTAATATTTTTCTTTCAAAATAACTTAAAATACATTTTTGATTAAATACATCATCAATATCTTTCGTATATTTATAAAATTTGACTTTGTTTAAATCTCTACACCTTGTAATTGCTGTCCATATCCATTCTGGATAATCCTTTACCAAAAAATGATTATAATCAAAAATTGTTATGGTGTCATCAATGCTACTACCTTGAGCAGAATGACATGTAGAGCAATAAGCAAATATAAAATTGCTTCTTATTTTAGCAACTTCTACGGATTGTAAAATATCGGTTTTGACATTTTTTAATGTAGATATTCCATCGTTATCAATATGAACTATTTTATATTTGAAATTTACATTAAACACTGATGTTTTAGTTTTAGTATATTCCCTACATGTCAAAAATTCGCCTACTTCGTATTCATCTTTTCTATTTTCTAATTTTCTAATTTCATTTGAGACATTTTTACAAGTTGTATTTAAAAATGCTATGTTGTTGTTAGAATTGCTTATGTCAGTTGTATATTCGAAATATTTTTCAATAACTTTCATAATAGGTAATTTATTTTCAAAAATATCAAATTTAATATTTCTTAGTTTATCCTTATCTTCCTGTGTGTTAAGTCTCTTACATTCTTTTAACAAAATATTATATTCAAAAATGTTATCTATAATATTATCAGTATATAATTCATAGTCTCGAGTATTTGTTATCTCTTGAACTGGTTTTAATTGCTTGGTGTCTCCCGTTGCTATTATAATTTTGTTGTGTTTATTCTGCTCTACAAATTGTTTTATTCTCCAATATATATTTAAATTACTGAAATAAATTTCATCAAATACGATTACATCAAATTCTGTAAAATCAAATGGTTCTAATTTTGCATCGCCGTAGTTTATTCCAAAAAACTTATTTATAGTCATTGCTTCACCTTCGAATGCCTGTAATAATTTATTAGTAGGACAAATAAATATTACCTTATATTTTTTATCAACCATTTTTTGACATATATATGATTTTCCTGTGCCCGGTAGTTCGCCCCTGATCATAATAGGGTTATTCTGTTTAACAATCTCTATAATGTTATCAGTGTCGTATTCATCTTTAATATCAATAGTTTTACTTTCATGAACTGGTATTTTTATTAGATCATTCTTAACAACTTCATATTTTACAGTAGGAAGATTAATTTCATTGTCTCGCCCAGAAACTTTCCAACCTCCTATATCATTATGAAATTCTAATAATTGCTTTGCTTTCTCTACATTGTATGAATCAATTACAAAAGCATCGGTTTTCACACTATATACATTAATATCGTTGATTATTAATTTGTGAATGTCTTGGTTCATTTTAAAATTATGATGTTGCATGAGTAGTTCTTTAATATATCTATAGCCGTTTCTTAATACTGCTTTATCCCTTAATTTTAATATATAATATGATGCTTTTATATTTCTTTCATCTAGTTCACGTGTATACTCTTCATACTCATCCTCGCGCTCTTCGTCTTCTGTACCTATACGTGATAACCTATGAATTTTGCCTTCTATCTGTGATAACTTATGAATTTTGCCTCCGTATTCTGTTTGATAATGGATTGCTTCATCAATACTCTTAAACAAAATGCTTTGATGCGCGGTAGCCTCTCCCTTCTCTAATAATCCAAAATTGACATTTGCTATTAATTTTTTACTTAGTATATCATCATCATCATCATCTTCATCTATAGTAGTTTTCCAAAGTTCATTAACCATATCCTTATAGTTTGTTTTATGAATAAACGAAGGTTGTTTATAATATAATACTTTAATATTATATTGATTAATAAACTTTTTTAAAAACTTACCATAAACTAAATTATATTTTTTATTAAACATTAAGCCCTCTTTATTCCCCAGTACCGTTTTTGTCATTATGAATTCAACTTCTTCTTTTGATTTAAATTTTAAACTTTCCTCCAAAAGATGCTTACGTTTAATACGTTCCATACTGTATTTATTTGGTATATTTGGATAGTTAACTTCAATATAATATAATGTTAGATCGTGGAGTTCATCAATATTAATTGCATCATTGTATTCTTTCCAATTGTCAAACTGATTAAAAACTGGTATTTCAGTAATATCTATGAAACCTTTTGTAAATGCCTTATTTACATCGATTTCAGTTATACACATTAAATTAAATTTATCCCATAATAATCCCGAAGGTGCTACAGTCCTTGTTTCGTTTAATATTTTTATATCAATGTCATTATAAAAAGATTTGTGAGATAAAATAAATAAAGATTTATTAAAATTAAACATTGCTTTATTCATATTGTTGTACATAGTTTCATTATCTGCTGCGATCCAACCATCGCTGGGTGATTTAATTAAATTTTGAGTCTTTATGATATATGTTATCTTGTTAAATTTGACTCTAATTTCATCAATAATACCTGTGTATTTAATTCTGGGTTCATATCCAATATTTATCAACTGGAAAAATATTTCTGCCAAATTATTATCTTCGGGTACTAAATATACTTCCCTTGTTTTATCATCAGTTTTAATTTTAAGTATATCATCTATACATTTAATCATTTTGTATTGCGGTGGTTCCTCTCTTTCATTTATATAATAATCAGTGTGTGCCTTTATAGTGGGTAGTTTTGATATTACTTGTTTTTGTTGTATTTTGCTTAAATCGTGGTTTAATGTATAAATATGGTTATTTTTCACCATAGCGTAAAATGTTTTAATATGACGGTTTCTTATTTTTGGGTTATATTTGTAAATAAGTTCATTTACAAAATTAAAAATTCTAACTTGAATATTAAACTGCTTAAATACTGCTTCCATTTCTTGAATGGTTGCTCCTACTTCCTTAAAATTATTCCTACCTATGATTTCAATAATTTTATCTCTGGTTAGTCTGTTGCGGGTTCTTTCATTCATGATTGTATCACTGTAAAAATCAGTTAATGAATTTATCCAACATTCATTTTTAATATAATTGCCTTGTTTAATTGCCTTTCGTATAGTGTCCTCACTCATTTTTAAATGTGTGTATATATATGCATGGAAAATGGATACGTTAGATGAATCTCTTAAATTTTCTGCTAATATATCAAACTTTTTACCTGATTTATTCATCATCTCCACGGACAATATTTTTATACCATCTAAGCCATATTCCTGATTTTCTAAATGTTCCATGTGTTTGGCAAACTCCTCGTCGTGTTTCATTATTTTTATTATTTTTGTAAATTCTGGATTTATTTGTTCCGTCTCTCCAAAATCAGTATCCATCGAAACACCTGTTTTTTTCAAAATTCTCTTGCGGATAAATTCCTTAGGAAATTCTTCTCCTATGTCAACTGTAGCACTTAATCGCTCATAGTTCCAAAGATAATAATACTCATCAAATGCTTTAAAGGCGGGTTTTGATTTCATTTTCTTTTTATCACCAATTATATAAAGGTCATACATAACAAAATATGTATTTTTTTCTTGCTTTATTCCCCCTATATTCATTATCTTTGATTTTTCTATATTTTCCACCACCTCCCTCTCCCTTTTTATTATTTGCTCTTGCTTCTGCCATTCTTTCATTTAATGGTTTTGTATCCTTGATCTTTTTGATATTATCTTTGTATTTTTGAAATGCTTTGTCATAAACCTTTTTATCAGTAGATGTTAAACCTTTGATATAATTTTCTGCAGTTGCTACATTTGATATCTTCCTTTCAGTATAAAGTTTAACGATCTCATCAACCCTTTTTTTAGTTGCATTATTTGCGTTCTGTGTTGAATTTCTTTTGAGTTTATTTAACTCGTTGATATTACGTTGTAAAAACTTACTCATACTATAATCTATATATTTATATTATAAAAATATTTCTTTAAATAACTTTTTTACAAGAAAACTTTTTATAATAAAAATTCTATATACTTTTTTAAACTTTTAAAATTTCAAATCTTAAGAATGGTCGTGTGTTATGTTCCAAATAAAAATAAGTTTGACCTAACTTTTTTTCAATCCTTTCAACTTTATATTTCGTAGGTAACCAATTGCTACTCCTTTCTTTTTCAGTTATTGCTTTCTTTCTGTAAATCTTCACTTCGTTACCTATGTTAATTTCAGGGTATTTACGGGTTCTGGTTGCTTCGGTTGCCATTTTCATTTTTACTTTATAATTGTTTTTCTCCTTCAATGCTTCCGCTGGTGTCATTCCTATGCTTGAATGTTCCATTTTATTATTATAAGTTATTAATATTTCAAAATTATAATCTATCCATTGTATATTTTCCTTTCCTTCTTTTTCATCTTTTTCAACCCTTTTATATAACATATCTTTGTAGGTGCGTATAAAACGTTCTGCAAAATTAGGATGTCCTCTTGTGCGGTATAATTCTATTCCTTCTTCTTTGAAATAATCTTCAACTGTTTTATTATATAAACTGCCTTCCTCGTCGCTATAAATAATTTCTGGTGTGCCTTTCATTTTCTGCATCCCTTCCATTACTCCCGCTAATATGTCAGGTGGTTGTTTTGATTTAATAGGTATTACTGTAGAGTATCTGGTAAATATATCAATTAAAACCATCCCTACTTTAAATTTTTGATTGGGTATGTCATTAATAAAAAATAAATCTAATTGAAATTCAAAATATGGATGTGGAGCAATAAATGAATTGTTGCCTCTTAATTGCTTCTTCTGTTCTATGTTCTTTTGAAACCATTCCTTAACAACATTTAAGGTTATGCTTTGTTCCTTTTGTTTAGCATCCTTATAGGTTGTTGTGATACTTCCGTATCCTGATTTATCATAATATATTTTACTAATTATATCATTTTTATTAATATTTGCCATATTAATAAAGGTGATATTTTTAACATTTTATTCAAAATCTTCAGCACTATTTAAATATGCTTCGTACTGTTGTTGTTTTTGGTTACTCCTATTAGTCTGCGGTTTGATATCTTTGATACTTGGGTATGAACTAAATATCATATTTTGTATTCTCTCGCTTATTTCTATTTCTCTTGTATAGTGCTTATACATATTTTGTCCTACATCATTAAAAAGGATATTGGAAAATGCATTATCTTGCTTATTGAAAATGTGTGATAATATTATTTTGAATATGGTTAACGTGTTCGAAATATTATTTTCAATATATCTAAAACAATCCCGTCTATTCTTTTGGTTTTTTGGTATGTCATCATCATTCTTATACTCATCAAAAAATCTATCTACTAGACCATTTTTATATGTTTCTATGTATTTTATTTCAACTGTTTTATAAATTGGTGTATCGCCTAAATCTACTCCAGCACTTACAGTTTTAATATTTCCTTTGTAGTATAATTCATAACAGTCCTTTATTCTGTTGTGTATGTCCCTTGTGTAGTTGTGCCTTTCTTTAACATCCTTTAATAAATTGGATTTGATAAATTTGAATGTCGGAAATTTATATAATTTTGTAAAATAATAATCTTTGATGTTGTCTGTTGTAACAGTTGTGTCTTCTTCCTTTTCATTTTCAATTATTTTAGTTAGTTTGATGAATTCTCTTGACTTATTACAAGTGTCAATATTTACAAATGTGTTCAACTGTTTTAATCTTTTGCATTTATAACATTCTTTATAATTATATTTGCATATGTGTTTAATAATATTTTCTGATAATTTAGTTTTATATAATTGAATATTATTATAATTAAATTTACATTCTTTACACATTCCAATTTTTCTATTTATCGTTCGTTTAATGTCATTTATATTTATCTGATTTAAGAACTCATTAACTATTTCTTCCTGCTCAATCTCACTGAACATTTTCACCATATAATTATAACACATAATATTTCTTTAAATACTTTTTTACAAGAAATATTTTTATAGTAAAATTTCTATATATTTTTATTTTTTTCCTAAATTTATGGTTTCGAATCCCCCGGGTTAGGGTTTTCGAATCCCCCGGGTTAGGGTTTTCGAATCCCCCGCTCTGGGGGATACGGGTAAACACCACCTAATTTAAGGATTTTTGAGCAAATCCCCCGGGTCAGGGTTTTCGATTCCCCCACTCTGGTTTATTTTCATAATCAATATCTTTTAAATTAATTTCTCCATTTTCTGCCATCTTGTCTAATTTCTTTCTTCTGTGAAATCTTATAGCACTTGCCCTTTTGGTGTCCATAAAGTCCTTTTCGTGTCTCCTTCTTTGATAATATAATCTGTTATATAGTGCCAGTTGCTCCTTTATTTGCTCTAATGTCATATCTTCAGGTTTAATACTCATTGTATTATATATTATATTATATTATATTTCTTTAAATACATTTTACAAGATTTTAAAACTATATATTTTAATTTGTAAAGTTTAATATCACTTCTCGCATGAATATTATTTAGACTTGTCTTTTTTCTTTTTCTTTTTAAAAACTTCATTTTCCAAATACTCTACACGATTAATCATAGTTTGTAGTGAACGCCAAAGTACGGCGGTCATTTTATCATAACTCATGGTCAAGTAATCTCCATTATCATTCACAATGCCAAATTTCGAATCAGTAAATTCTTGACAGTGTTGTGCTATAAATCCAATTTCATGTTTTTTTGTTTTATGATTTTTAATAAATGTTTTTACTTTAATATTTTTAACAGTTTCTATACAATCGTCTTCAATATCTTCTATTTCGGTTTTTAAACGAAGATCGCTACTTAAATTAAATCCGTTAAATGATGAAAATTGAGTATCATCCAATTGTAAATATTTAGTGCCATCAATATAACTATCAATAGTTGTTGATGCTTCTAATCTTAAAACAGCATCACTATTTAAATGTCTCAAATTGATTTTATGAGCAATTCCAAAAGTCATATCGCCGTCAATAGTCCAATCGCCTCGCAATTCGCTATTGCTTCCACTATTCAAAATAATTTTATTATCAGCATATGTTGCAGATAATCCAACAACCAAATTAATAGAGTTTGAAGTGTTGCTATTCCTAATTATTAAATCATTTGTATCGACATACATTTCAGCATTATCAATTATTAGTTTTGATGTGTTGCCAAATTGAACATTGCCACTCGGTGAATTTTGTAATAATAAAGTATTTCCTGATACTGACTGAACCTGATTGACTTCAACTTTCTTACCAGAAACCATTGTTAAATCGCCGTTTGTATATACATCACCTAATACATCAACTGCTTTATTGAATATGGTTTTTGATACAGCACCGTCGCACATAAAATATTGGTTAGAAGCATTGGTTATATCTCCGATACTACACGCTACAAAATTAGGATGATGAACATAAAAACCTTGAGTTGCCGATGGGGTATGTGTTTCTAAATATGGAGTTAATGCATTGTCTAAATTATCAATTTTAGTTTTAATATCTGTTGAGAAATCAATATTTACATATAAATTACCTTTCATATAAACAGCACCTTCAAAATATGATGTTCCGTGTGCTTGAGCAAAATTGTATGAAGTATGAACATTACCATTAATTGTAATTCTTGAAGCATTATTAGGTCTTCCAATAATGACATCGCCTGTATTCCATCCTAACCATAATCTATAAGGAGTAGCGCCTTCTAACCCCTGGTAAGAGTCTAACTGACAACCTCTTTTAAATTCTAAGCGTTGGTTACTTACAGCATCTTGAATTCTAAAAATTGGATTAGTATTATCTGTTAAACTAAGTATTAATGGAGAGTTTACCGTTTGCGCAGTTGTGATTGTTTTATCTAACTTTTGTAAATCTGCTGATATTAAACTATTAATCGTATTTGAATTTTGAGTTATTAATAAATCTTGCGTCGTGTTGTCTGATACGATTGAGGCAAATGTATTGCTGTACGCGGTATTTGTATTGAATAAATTAGTATCGTTTGTATACAATGTTGATACATCTGCTTGAATAGTTGTTTTTTCGGCTGTAGTCCAAGAAGCACCTGCTCCTGATTGTAAATTTGCTATATCTGTAAGAATGGTTGTTATTGTGTTTCCATGTCCTGATATGTTATTAATATTTGTGTCAATTAATGATATATGAGAGGTAACTGTGTTTTGATGACTATTAACAAATGTCATATTACTGCCAACAGTGTTATTTAATATTGCTATTCCGTTTGTATTTGTTGCGATGTTGCTATCATGTGTTGTTAATACTACTAAATGTGATGCTAATGTATTATTGTGTCCTGTTATTAGTGAACTATTTGAACTAATATTATTAAAATTAGAATCAAGTTTAATTGTATTTGCTGATATAGTCGGTAGTATTGAAGTTATGGTTAATCCGTGTGCTGTTATATTATTAAAGTTGCTTGTAATTGTTGCGTTTTGATTTACTTGTTCATTAAACATAGTTGTTGATGTTGCGTTTAATTCAGTAATATCTAAAATATTGGCATCTATCTTATTTTTCTGTGCTAAAATAAGAACATCAACTTCTTCAACTGTATAACCTCCACCTAATGATCCTGCTGTGTCTGCTAATTCTTGTTTTGTAGCATAAACACTGCTTAATGTTGATGGTTCTGTTGAATTTATTAATACTAATTCACTTGCTATAATTCTGTTTGATCCGTCCAGTGATAATGTTGAAAACATAATTATTATATAGTAGGTTATATAATAATTATATTTTATCTTTTCTTTCCTCTTGAACCAAATATATATTCTTATTTAATGCATTATATTTTTCTTGCTTCTGTCTCAAATATTCATTTTGCAATAATTGGTAATGTTGCGCTATATTTTGTAGCAGGTTTGAAGACGGTTGTTGTTGCGATCTTCTTGGGGGCGGGGTGTTCGCTATTATATTATTTTGTTGCGGTTGTGGTTGTTGATTTTCTTCGTTGTACGCTACTTCATGATCTATCCTTTGAGGTTTTGCTATTGGAACTGCTTTGGGTTTAGGCTTTATGGGTTTAGATTCTAATGGTCCTTGGCAATTGCGTTCATTGTATCTGTATGATTTTAATGTTAAAGTTTTGGCACATTTTGGACAGGTTATTTTCTTTTCATTGCGTGCTTGAGTTTTTGAGTTGTTTTTAAGAGGTTCTACATGTTTTATTTCTTGCGTTGGTTCTATTGGTGTGTCTGCCTTTGGTGCTTCTTCTTCTTCAATTGGTGGTAATTCATTTACTGGTGCGTCTGCTTCAATTGTATTAGTAATTTCAGGTTCGACTTCTGACATATATAATATATTATATATTTTGTCTATATGTTTTATATATTTTGTCTATATGGACAAATTGAGAAATATTAATAATTTAATATTATTAATTTGATATTTTTAATATTATTAATTTGATATTTTTAATATTATTAATATTAATTTTTAGGGGTTTATTTAGTTATCTAATTGAAACAAAATGCTAAAGGAAATGGGGACGCCGTGAAAATCAATTAATTCGTTTCTTGAAGTTGTTATTCTAAAGTGTAGTCTCTTAATATTTTTACCGCCTACATCAATAAAATCTGCATATATGGGCGCTGTAAAATCTGTTATAACTCCGCCAAGTTGTTGATTAATTTGAACTTTTTTAATTACTGAACTGCTGAAATTATTAGGTGCTGAATATTTATAATCGCTTAATTGAGGACAATTTATGTATATATTCTGAAAAGGAACTAAATTAAAGTATCCACTTAACCAAGATGACGCAGGATCATAGGCAATATAATTACTTAATAAATAATTAATAGATTTTGGTCTTAAATTGTCATATTCAAACTGTCCTCTGTTCCATTCGTCATTTACATAAGTTTCCAATTCTTCATCTGTAGGTATTTTGATTTTGTAAGTTAGGGGGTCATTTAATTTAAGTTCCATTTTGCGTTCGCTTTGTCCATATACTGTCAAGAATAAGTCAGGCACAATATCATTAAATGCCGTGTTTAATTCCGTTTGTATTTTGTATGATAATTGATTAGCATAATAAATTTCACCGGATACATCAACGGCAGTGCTTCTCAATAAGACATTTGAACTATTGTATAACATAATATAGAAGCGTTCGTAAAACCCTTTCTCTGTTGTATAAAACGGAGTGCTGAATGAACACTCAGTCACGAACATTTTTGTTCTTGGTGGAATTTCAAAGTTTTGGTCAAGTTCTATAATAAAATCGCTGGTAGAATTACTTTCTGGTAATCTGTAGGCACTATCAACATAGATTTTTTTATATGTTAATCTGTCACTCATAAATATAATATACACTAGAAATTATTATATAATTATTATTATATGATAGGAAGACAATTATTATTAGGTGCTATAGAAGGCAGGACGCCTACGCAAATGATGGCAGGCGTAGCAAGTGATAAAGCTTATACTGCAGGTAAGGATTTAATAGAAGATGTATTTTTTAACCATAAAAAGAAATTGGAAGACAAAATAGGAGGTTTCAATAAACATTTTGATAAGCAGATAATGAAACATAAAACACGATATGCTGAAGAAATTAATGTTCAAAATAAAAATAAAATTGATGATGTTAAAGGGTTAGACGCCGCGTATTCAAATATACATGGAATAACAAGAATAGGCAACACTTTATATATTGGTGGTACTGGTGCTAAAACGGGACTAAATCACAAAGTCAATGATGTAATTGCAGATTTGTTTTTTATTCCTACTCATAATGTTCAATTAAGCGAAAGATATAAAGACGCAATGGAAGAATTAAGGAAAAATCCAGATGTTAATAGACTGGTCGGCCATTCCCTCGGCTCATCCGTTGTTCAAGAAATTAACAATAGACACGGAAACAAATATGCTACTACTGTTTATTCATCACCTTTTGTATCAGGAAGTAATCAACAGAAAAACCCGCGATACTTACGATTTAGAAATCGCGGAGATCCTATAGCAATGTTTGATGACGCAGCAATAACTGGAGAAATAGAAAGCAACAACTTATTAGATAAACACAGTTTCAATAATTGGACAGGACAAGGTATGACTGAAATTAATCCTACTACGGCAGTTTCAAACGGGTTTAATCCTAATTCAACACCAGAACAATAAATAAATAAATGTATATATATATAACTTATATATGAGTATTGATGCTGAGAAATGGGACAATGATGTTGAATATGCTTATGAAAGATTGATAGAGCGAGAGAAAGAGAAAGAATACAAAATATCAAATAGTAAATACGAATGTCATTGTGGCAAGGAAGTGTTAAATAAAGATAAGGAAGAGCACGAAAGCAATGATTTAAATCATTTATACTACAGAAAAGGTAATATTGAAGGACTTATAATAGGCATGTATAGTGAAATTATTAATTATGAAAATGATTACTTAAAATTACATCCAGAAAATAACAAAATACATTATACAGATTATAGTAGAGTTGATTATACCGACTTTTTAAAAGAACAAGAAGAAAAGAAAATTCCATTAGATGAAGATGATTTAAGTTATTTGTATAAGTATAGAGACGAATTAGAAGATTGTATAAAGCGTGTAAATGAACTAACATTATCTCAATAATATTAATAATGTATAGAAACAAAGACAAACAAAACAAAATTCCATTAGAGAAGAAACTGACAAAAGAACCGTCAAAATACGATAAACAATATAAGAATTTAGATTATGATACTATAAAAGATATAGTTGATACAAAAAACAATTATTTAATAAATACTATAAAAAATACAACTTCAAATAATTCTACTACAATGCTTTCACATAAGAAAAATATAAAAATAAAAAAATAAAATCTAAGTTTATCATATATAAGTAATGGATAATATAATCGCCGAATCAGAAACTACAATGATTAACTCGCTAAATTTTGGACTTCCAGAAACAGCACAATATATCACAGACCGACGACACGTTAATTATTTTCCATCAGGTAGCAATGTCTATAATCCAAATGCAGGAAACAAAAATATTAGATTTCATATAACAGGTGAAGACAACACATATATTGATTTATCAAGTATTCGTTTATTTGCAAATCTTCAAAACACCGACGGAACACGAAGTCATTTTTTACGACCGTTAGGTAATTTATCATCCTTCTTCAGTCGTTACAGATGCACTGTTGGAGGTCAGCAAGTTCAGGATATTATTGAATACAATAGACATTGCGAATTGTATAATTCCTTTAAAAGTCAAGATGCCAGAGATATGGACGATTTAGAAGGTGGCGCTAATCCTCGTTGGGATGATGATTGGCGACACACATATGCCACTGGCTTAGCAGAATTTATTGATGCTAACAACGAACGAGGAACTACTGGAACAGCACCAGATGATGTGTTAGTCGCCCCAGGAGATCATAATAATTGGGGCGATCTAACTTCAAGATACACCCGCCATTCAGTTGCAGGAATACCCGGCGCCAATGGTTATATGAGATTAGGACATAAACCGGTATGTGGACTGTTAGAAAGCAATTATTATTTACCTTTACGATATGCTCCGCTTGAACTGGAATTTACAATTGTATCGGATGAGCACGTACCAGTAATTACACCATTTGCTACTCGTGATGCAGCGGGGGATTTAATCAACAACACATATACTGACAAATACGGCTACTATTTCACAACCGGCGATACTTCAACGCAGTGGGAATTGAATAACGTAATTATAAGAGCCGAGGTAATTCAATTAGACAATACGGTCAATAATAACATAGTGAAACATTTGTTAGAGGGTCAAAGTTTGAAATTAGTTTTTCCAATGTATCACACTATGACACAATCATTCAACGCGGCAGGAAATGAAATTAATATGAATATTGTTAAATCCGCTTCTAAATTGAATGGTTGTTTCATTACATTGTATCGTGCACCAAGAGCAGGAACTGATCCACAAAATACTGATTATTACAGACAAGACAACTACATTTACAAGCGATGGAATTATTTTTACAATCCTATGATTAATTCTCGTATTTTTGATGGTCCTGATCCAGATGGAGCTGATCGCGCGACATACCAAGGAAAGGGCTTTCAAAATTCAGATTTAAATTTAACGTGGCAATTACAAATCAACAACAAGAAATATCCAGAATTTGAATGCCAGAGCCTCGCCGAGAGTGCCTACTACCTCCGAAGAACATTACACTATTTGAACCCTGACCAAGACGCCGTTAGCATTTCATATAAACGCTACAGAGAAGACAAGTTCGTTATTGGGATTTCATTTGAAAAGATGGCGGACACTAATTTTACTGGACAGAATACTAAAATGGGAGGTTTACTCGTTTTTAAATTGAAAGGAAGTAACAGAGCACTGACAGATAATGAAGATGTGCGAGAATTATTTGTGCATATGATCTCTGAAAGTGTGCTTGAGCTTCGTGAATCCGGCTCGATCTTGTATGACTAGTTCATTCATTTTTCAAATAAATAATTAATTGCGATTGTGGTATATCCTACACATACGGAAACAAATTGAGACATTTAAAATCAAAACGTCATCAAGCATATGAACAACAAAATAATAATAATCTAATTAATAATATAGATAATGTATCGTCATCACAAGAAGAATGCAAAGAAGAACAAGGGGAAAGTATTTCTTCAATCTTCGCAAATCAAATATAGTCCATTTGATCTAAAAGATACAAAATATTTAGAACACCTACACGAACAAATGAAATTAAGAAATTCACAAGAAGCATCAGTAGCATTAAGGAAAAAGATTGACGAAGGAAACAAGAGAGCAAACTATGTAAATGAGCTGGATAGAATGATGGGCGAATTATATCGTCCTAACTTACCACATGCAACAAAAGAACATTTAAATAAATGGTATGAAGATACAAAAAAGTTAATATTTACTTAAAATATATTGATATAGATTAATAATATTTTTCACAAAATATTATTAACAATAACATCTTATTATTAATAATATGTTTCACAAAAATATTATTAACAATATTTTCTAATTAATATTATATCAATATGGCAACTACAGCAAGTTTAGAATTAATAAATCCATATGCACAATTTGGATTGAAACGACGCCCCACTTATGAAGAAATTGTAGGTCTAATTGGCGAAAATGATTTAATAACGGGAAAACTACCTAACAGAGATGCTACCTTTTTTAAAGCAAGTCCTCAAGGCAGTTTTTTTGATGGAAGCGACCACTTAGAATTATTGAAAGACCAACAAATGAGAATATTAGACAGGCAAATGAGAGAGATAATGATGAGACGGGAAGCACACAGAAACGGACACACTTATGCAGTTCATAAGATGGATACAGATACACCACAGCATACAAACGACCAAGCAATAGCAGACGAATATGATTTTTCAACACCACAACAAACGACAAGACAACACGAGGCAATGGTAGATACACAATTACAAGATATAGCAACTGCAACAAAGCGGAAAGCGGAAGAAGTAGGCAGAGTGATGGCATCAAATTTAAGAGAGATGGGCGGGACATTACTTCATAAAATGGTGGCAAACAGACAATCAGCACCAACAGAACCACGACAAAGCGCCAGCAGGTGGAGCAGTAGCAGACGACCAGCAAACAATGCACGTAGAAGATGTTGAACAATCACCTCAAGTAGTAGATGACAATGTTGACGCGACACCAGTTCAACAAGCAACAAGTACATCAAGTTCAACAGCCCAACAACCACCACCATTGCCAATGACGCCATTATTTAAAACAACAATAGATAATACTATTAGTCCCGCTTACTGGAAAGACAACCCTAATTTAACAGTAAATGATATTAAATTTCAGTTTTATTAAGAGGAATTCAAGTGCCAGAAGAAAGCGAAATACAAGAAGAATTGAAACAAAAGGGAAGAGGCAGGGCGAGAACATACAAAGAATATTTAGTGGATATGATTTTAGACACTATTGATAATGGCGGATGGATAGCAAATTTAAGCAGAGGTAGAATAGAAGAACTCAAGGCAAGTTTTAAGGGTAAAGGTAAGAAATAAAAATATAAATAATAATAATAATAATGATAATATTAACTAAAAATATACTGAAAAGAAAGAAGCAGAAGTTCAATGATAATTATGATCACGACGACAGTTTTTCAATACATAACCTAACAAAACCAAACACACCAACAACAACACAACCACCGAAAATGATGAAAAAGGGCATACCGAGAGAATTTATTGACATTGCAACCAATACAGATACAATCGCAAGAGAAACCAGAGAGACTCAAGAAAAGTTATACAATGATGCAAATCAGCAATTAAATATGACATTTGAAGCGTTTAAGGTAAAGGAAAACCAAGACAATATGTTTAAAATAATGCTTAAAAACGTTTGGCACAACGCATACAAAAGACATGAACCAACAAGAACGCAAGCAACACAAACCCTGAAAAACCAACGCGACGCAATGGTGTCAGCCTTTACTATAATGCTTGACAACAACAAACCGCCAGAACCACCGCCAAAGAAACCACCAGACGAGGAGGACAGCGATGAAGAAGAAAAGAAGTTCAAACTGACAAAAATGATAGAAATAATGCTACACAACGGCGCTACAGTAGCAGATATAATATTAAACTTATCACATAGCGCAATTGCAACAACAATAAATATCGCAGATTTAGTTAATCAAATAACAGCAGGAAATGCACAAGGTAGCAGTAGCAATTCATCAAATGAAGCTATTAGTGTTCATAGTTCGCCACCTATTACTGTTCATAGTTCTTCATCTGAAAGTCCAACAGAAATACCAGCACCAACTGAAGACGAAGAAGAAGAAGACGGAGAAGAAAAACAAAAATATAATTTTGAAAAATTAAAATCTAAATAATATTATATATAATGGGTTCAAGTAAATCAAAACCAGTAGAAATTGATGATGAAGAGGCTATTAAAGTAATAAAAGATATAGATGTAAATACGATAAGTGAAATGTCAAGAATTGATATTCTACAAATAAATTCATTGAAAGCAATAATAAATAAATTAGAAAAAGTTAATGAATGTAAAAAAGATAAAACATATTATAAATTTCCTGCCTTAAATTTATGTAGCTATTCCTTATTCTAAATTGATAATATTAACATACATTAATATTATTAATTACTATCATAATCTGTCATTTCATCTTCTGGTAATTTTGTTGAGGCATTGCTACACATATCATCTATTAAATCTTCTTCATCAACAAAGTTATTTTGAAATCTTAATAATTCCTCGTCTGTTGGTCGTCTTTTTAACACTTTATAAAGTTTATGTATCCAAGAATTAGTATGAAAATTGTAATTACCTCTACGATAAAATCCACCACATCTACATAGTTTCATTAGCATATTATTATATTATATTAAATTAGAATATCTTTATTCATCATTTGTAATTTGAAATGCCTGTTCAAAACGGAGAAAAAACATGTCATTCACATTCTTAGCATTCATATTCACGTAGAAGAAACTATAAGGTGCGTCATTCACTGCTTGATGATACATATCTAATAATTGCTGTTTGTCAACAATGGCGCTATTTTCTTCAATAAAACTCATTAATTCACTGGCATTTTTCAACCTAAAAATATATAATGAACTGGCATTTAAACGAATGATAGGCGCCAACACATTATATTTCTGTGTTGAACAAATTACGCTTACTGCATCGTGCCTACCTCTTGTAAATAATCCATGTAATAATTTACTATATCTAACAAATTTAGGATCGTCGGCGTGATCGTCTATAACGATTAATATTGAATGTAGTTTCTTTATCTTTTTAGATTTCATATAATTAATTATTTTCTTCTGTCTTTCAATTACATTTTCTAAATCACTTGGATTATAATTATCAAAATAAATTTGTTCTTTTTCATCATCAACGTGCAATTCATCCCTGATATATTTTTTAACTTCTGTAAAGGTTGGGTCATTATGAACGCTGGGTGAAAATATAAATATTCTTGCAAATGAATTTCTATAAACATTTAAAATAAGATTCTGAACTAAAACTGTTTTGCCTCCCGTCGAACTCGCAACTATAATACTTCTAAATGGTAATTTTGGCACGTGCTCATATTTAGATTGTTTGAATTCATATTCAGTTATGTTTATTGGCTTTATTATTGGAACATCTGACATAATAAAATAATATTAAAGTTATTTAGAAAATATTTTATATTTATTATTTTATATGAATAGAAGCTATTCAGATTATATTGATATAATAGATGAAGTAGAGAATTTAGAACAAGTTGTTATAACTGATAATAGATTTAAAAAAATATGTTATTTTGTTTTAGAATTAATTAAGTTTGTGATACAATATATCAAAAATAAAAATGTAAATATTAATATAAATGGGAAGAAAGAAAAAGAATAAGACTGAACCAGTTGTTTCTTCAACTGATGAAGAAAAAGAAGAAGTTGTTAAAGAAACATCAGTTATTGAGTTTGCTTGTCCAATGTGTAAAAAGATGTTAGAATTAAAAAATGAATTAGAAATACAAAAGAAAGGAACTTGTAAATGTTCGTGTATTCCAACCAGTTTCAAAATTAGTAAAAATGATAAGAAAATGAATATTGATAAAACTAAAGACAGTATAAACTTAGAAACAGATGTTCATAATATTGCTATCAAATGGGGACGGCATGCCTCACCATCCGATAATGGTGATAAGGAAACTCAGGAAACTATACGCGAAATGATGAAAAAATAATAGTTAAAATTATTTCTATTATTATTTATAATGCAAGATGTTATAAATAATATTATTAAATTCATTGATGTAAAAGACTTGAAATTAAATAATTTTATTGAAGAATATAACGAAAATGATATATTAATTAATTTTGTTAATGACTTTAGAAATAGCAAAATTGATTTTAACATGTTTTATAATTCTATTAATTATGCTGATTTATTTGAACAATCAGATTTAAAATTCTATTGTAAAAGAATATATTCATATACTTTAAGATTTATTGCAAATTATGATAATAAAAATGCTATTCAGTTTTATGAAATTACATTGAGAAAAATGAATAATATTTACAAAAATAGTAACATTAATGTTGTTAATGTGTTTGAATGTATTAAATGTTTAATAATTTATATTACAGATAATATTGAAAAGTTTCATAAATATTCAAAATTTAGAAAAACTATTATTTGTAATTTAATTGGTAAATTGAATAATAATTTAACGAGTTACACAATAACTAATTTTGAATTGACTTATAATGATATATGATTTTGTAAAATAAAAAGTTTAGTTTTAAAAGTTATATTTTATAATATAATATATATATTTACATGGATGAAGGATTAGAAAAGATTGTCAAAAAACTGAACAGGATTTTAGACCAGAACAAGAATATTTTAGAAATCTTGCAACAAATGGAAAAGAAGAAACCAGTAACAAACAGTTATCAAAGTAAAGAAGTAGATAGAACCAATGGTGAATATAAAAATAAAAGAAATATTTATTTAAACAAACTTAATAACAAAGAAATTAAAGAACCGAAGGCTTCAACTATGACATTTTATCAAATCGACTATGATGAAGATACGGGGGTTTATTCATAGATAATAATCCAACGACAAAACAGCATGTTTTTCTTGAAATTAGGTGGGGTTCCCCCTTTTTTGGGGCGACAGTTTATTTATATTATGTTATTATAATATAAATTAACATTGTAAAACTTTATAACCTTTCATTATACCATAGTTATACTCTATAAAATTTGTTTTTGTGTTTCTTTTTTAATGAATGAACCTAACCTTGCCCATAATATTTCTACAAAATTTATGATAAAAATATTGTAAGATAATTTATCATAAATTTTGGAATAATATTTTTGAAAATATTATTTTTTTTGAGAAATATTATTTTTTTGAGAAATATTATTTTTTTTTGAGAAATATTATTTTTTTGAGAAATATTTTTTTTTGAGAAATATTATTTATTGAAAATATTTTTTTAACAATATTATTTTTGATTTTTTTTTATGAATGAGCTTAACCTTGCCCATGCATCCTACCATCAATAACCATATCATATGAACCACCCTATACTCCTATTTCCACTCAAGCATCCTAACAATGACAAGAATGATGGAATAGAAAATGAGAAAATGTAACTTTTTTGATGGATTTTGAGGTTGAGACTGTTATGAAATGGTTTGAGTGGAAATATGCATAATGAATAAGGATGACGATTTGAATAGTGAAAAAATGGTTGAAAAATGCTGTTCTTGCGTAGGGTGGGGGTCACGCTCGGGCACCAAAAAAAGATGGGCAAGGCCTACCCTAACTCAAGGACCCCGAGAGGGACCTGAGCGCGCTCTCTGCAGCGGCGCGCGCCAAGGCCATCGAGGTGATGGGGCAGCTGGGCAAGCTCGGCGACGAGACCTTCCCCGCCAGGATCCTGGAGTACGTGGGCCTGCGCTCCAAGATGTACAGCATCCTCACGGTCCAGCCCGACGGCGCGCGCAAGGAGAAGCGCAAGATCAAGGGCGTGCCGAAGAAGGCGGTGACCAACGTCCGGCATCTCGAGTACCGGGAGGTGCTGGAGGAAGGCAGCGAGCGCAGGGCGGCCTTCGCGCAGCTGCGCAGCCGCGCGCACGAGATCGCCGTGGAGACCGTCGAGAAGAAGTCGCTCTCGCCCTTCAACGACAAGGTCTACGGCCTCGACGCTCACAACTCGCGGCCGCTGGGGCACTGGCGCAACCTGGAGCAGCTGCGGATGCTGGGCGCTTACGCTCCGCCAGGCTCTGCGCCCTTCGACCTCGTGATGGAGTTCCTCGTGGGGCCCCCGCCTCTGGGGCCCGCTCCGACACTGCCGCTGCGGCTGAGCCGCTGCTGGGCGTAGACTGTCGGAACCGGAAAAAAAGATCCCGAGCTCTCGTTTTCTCGCTTTCTCGCTTTCTCGATAATGAGATCCGCCGCAGCTGCTCAAGATGACTTCCTCAGCGGCCTTCCGATGCGTGCAGGCATGGCTTCTGGAGAAGCCCGCCGCGTGGGTGGACGAGGACGCTCCCTGCCTTGCGGCTGCTCTGATGGCCCAGCGGCCTCCCTGCGACATGCTACGCAAGCGGCCTCGCGAGGACGCGCTGCTCGAGGCCGAGCGCTCGCACCAGCGGCATCTCATCGCGCGGCTCGACGAGGAGCTCCTCGATGAAACCCTGCGCTGCGAGGAGCGGGAGCGCGACAACAGAAATCTCCGCCGGCGGGTGGACGGCCTCAACAATCTCATCGACAAAGAGCGCGAGCGAGCTAGGGAGCGCGTTGGGGAGCTGAGCGCAGCAACAGAATTCTCCGCCAGCGGGTGGAGCACCTCGGCGAGATCCTCGTGCGAGCGCACAGATGAGCTTGAGGACGCGCAGGCAAAAAAAAGATCCCAAGCTCTTGTTTTTCTCGCTTTCTCGATAATGCTGATTCAATCCGCCGCAGCTGCTCAAAATGACTTCCTCGGCGGCCTTCCGATGCGTGCAGGCATGGCTTATGGAGAAGCCCGCCGCTGCTTGAGGCCGAGCGCTCGCACCTGCACGGGCGCATCAAGCTCCTCAATGAGCTGCTGGACAACTCGAAGGCGAAAGTCAAACGCCTCAAGGACAAGCTCTGAAACGTGCATGAAGTCTGGGATGATGTGTGTGACGTCTCTACGGCTCTTCGCACCCCGGCCACGCGCTCACAGCGGGCCGAGCTTGCTCTGCGCTGGGCAACTTGTCAGTGAGTGGAGGGCGGAGCTGTCGCGACCCAGAGGCAGAGAGAGCATCAAAAAGGAGGTGGGAGCCTGGGGCCTCTCTGTAGCCTCCTCTGGCGGAACTGCACCTCCAGGCTGAACAGAGCTTTCGGGGACTTTTCGGAGATCCCTATGCACCACCTTTTCCGGCCACCAAGCCAAACCATCTCCCCGCTCTCTGCGGATGCTACCCTGTATACCTTTTCGCTCCAGGCTATCTCGTTGACCCTGTAGGAGCCCCTGCTTTTGATCGGCTTAACCCTATCCGGACCGTATCCCCGACCTCTCTCTATACACAAAGGTTCCCAACTGCCACAATATTGCAGCTGCGGACCCAGCAGAGCTCGTCCGCTCAGGAAATGACCTTGTCCTGCGAAGAATTTCAAGTCCAGAATTGCTCCTGCAGCCACGGCGCTGCAACGTAACGCACCCTCGATTTGCTTGCAATTCGCCTTGTAGCCTCACTTCTGCACGTCGAGCTTTTTTTTGCAGGCGGTGTGTAGAAGTGAGGCTGCGTGAATTCCTGCGCAAGCTTTGCTGGGTCCTGCAAATTGTTGGAGTAGGCAACCCTTGTACATACCATCCCTTCCTCTGCCGGGTCCTGGATTTGAAAATCTAAATGCTTCCATCTCTGGCAGTCTCCGCGTGCTTTCTGCGCCGTACTCTCTGGGCCGGACCTTGGAATTTTTTTTAGATAAAAGTCTAAATGCTTCCATCCCTGGCAGGCAGTCTTCCGCGTGCTTTCTGTGCTTGGACTCCTCCGGGCCGGGCCGGCTTTCCGGTTAAGTCTCGCCTGCCTCTGCCGCCGCCGCAATCTCGTCACAGAGCGCCGCTGGAATGCTGTACAGCAGCTCACGGGACTGCCTGCGAACGTTCTCGTAGCGCTGGCCGATTTTCCGGGGACCCCTTTGTGCGGCGCGTGCGTGCCTGCCGTTCTCCCAGGCCTCGCAGCGGTTGCCGGGCCCGCAGAGTCCGCAGCTGGGCGCCCAGCGCATGTTCGTCCAGACGCCACAACTTACCCATATACTTTAGCTGCATGCCTGTTTTAAAAGGACGCATGGGGAAGATCAAGCTTTTCCCCACGACCGAGTACACCAGCAAGCAAGCCTCGGACCCCGTGGTGCCCCTGGTGCCATGCACGGGCATCTTCCTCGGGCCATCAAAATCGGGGAAAACCGTGGCTCTGATCAGCCTGATTCTGGAGCAGTATCGCGGCGTCTTTGAGAGAATTTACATCTTCAGCCCGAGTGTCATCATAGACGACGGCTGGATACCCGTCAAGAAGTACATTGAGGAGGACCTGGAGGTGAACACAGAGCGGGAGCAGACCTGTTGGGACGAGTGGGACGAGGCGGCGCTGCGGCGTATCATCCAGCAGCAGCGCAAGATCACGGAGGCGTCCAAGAAGTTGGAAATGAAGAAACTGTACCAGGCGCTTGTAGTCATCGACGACTTTGCTGACACGCCGCAGCTGCACAAGCCTCACGGCGCCCTGGACACTCTCTTCATCCGGGGCAGGCATTTGCAGATCAGCACCTGGGTGAGCTCGCAGAAGCTGCGGCTCATCAGCGCAGCCGTGCGGGTCAACATGCAGTTCCTCTGCTGCTGGAGGCTGCGCAACCAGCACGAGCTGGACGCCGTCATCGAAGAGCTCAGCGCCCTGCTGCCAAAGGAGCAGCTGTACCGGCTGTACGAGCAGGCAACGCGGGAACCTTACAGCTTCCTCTTCGTCTACTACCTGAAGCCGAGGAATGAAATGTTCTACAAGCGCTTTGAAGAGCGTTTTGCACTTGAAAAAGACGCCGATGGGAGCGGCGCTCAGCTTCCTGGGCCAGAAGCTGTTTGCCAGCTCCACGCTGATCAACGCGAAGTGTGAGACCATCTCCTGCTGCACCTCCGTCGCAGCCGTCCAGCCGCCCGTCGTCCGCCGGACGGGTGGTTTCCTAAAGAAAAGGATGACGACGATCTACGTGGGCAGCCGCAAGAGGGTGGCCGGCTCGGACAGCGACTGTGAGGTCGACCTGGGAGAGTCGCTGCACCTGCAGAGCGACGCCCGGCTGGCTGTCTACAAAATCCGCCTGGCCGACAGCTTTTTGTCCACGGACCGGGGCCGCTACCTCTACTGGGTTGACGCCGCGCTGGGCACGCTGAACTGGGCTCTCCTGCCGGAAGGTGCCTACACGGGCGCCCGGCTGGCCGCCTGGATCAGCTCCAACTTTGCCACCGCCACCTATAGCGAGACCACAAACAGTCTGAGCGTTGCCTACGACGGCAACCGGCTGATCCTGAACGACCTGGAGCTGCGCCAGCAATTTCCTAACGCAGCGGGCTACCCTGCTGCGCCGCCCGCCTCTCCCACCAAGCCCTTCAGCGTGGACCACATGCTGGGCCCGAGCTTCGACTCCGGCGGGCAGCAGGTCTTTGAGTTCGTCCGGATGATGGCGCACAACGAGGTCTACCTGCGCTGCGCCCAGCTGGCCAACGCCAGCAGAGTGCTGGGCAACCTGGCGACGACATCCTCTCCAAGATCACGCTGAAGAGCGGAGTGGGCACCATTGTGGAGACGGGCTCAGACGACGGGCACTTCATGGCCCTCAGGGGCCCGGTTACCCTGAGGCACAAGCGCTTCCGCCTGACCGACCTGGACGGCAACGTCGTCCGGCTTCGCGGGTCGTCTTTGTCGTTCGTGTTATATCTTGACCACGTATTATTAAATGGAGCCGACCGAACAAGAGGTGCAAGAGGCGGAGGCGCAAGAGGCGCACGCTGCGCCACACGCTGCGCCACACGCTGCGCCACACGCTGCGCCGGAGGCACCGGAACCGACACGGCGGGGCAGGCCCCCTGGCAGCAAAAACAAACCGAAGCAGGACGTGCCTACTGAGCCGGCTGCTCCAAAGCGCAAGCCAAAGCCTCCACTTGAGACGGCACCGGCAGAGGCACCGGTAGAGGCACCGGCGGAGGCACCACCGGCTGAGGCTCCACCGGAGGCGCCTCAGCTCACAAGAGAGCAGCAGCGCGCCCTGCGCATGCTGGAGAGGCAGTCCGCTTATGACCGGCTGACCACAGGCGCAAGCGTCCTAGTGTAAAAGCATGATGTCCATTGAACCCCGCAACGAGCCGCGGATGCTCCGGTGGTTCCGCAGGACGTACCCCAGTTACAACTTGCAGCCGCTGCTGCTGAAGCGCTACCGAGAACTGGAGGAGGCGCGGGCCTTCAACAATTGGCTTGGGGAGCGCAGGCAGGCGCAGGAGGGGCAGCGGCACCTGGACGACGTGAGCCGGCTGACGGAGGCCGTGCGCCGCCAGGTAACCCCAGCTGCGCTACGTGCGGGCCGAGCGCCGGGGCGTGGAACGGGCAGCGGACGAAGTTGCGCAACAGTAAATGAAGACGCTTCGGGCGCACGGCTTCAATCAGCGCCCGCGCTTTGAGCAGGTGGTGGGCTACCTAGAGCGGAATGAGCCGCTGCCCCTGGATCAACCGGACCGCAAGGCCACCTCGTTTGTCACAAGCGACTTCTACCTGGACGATTTTGCGCAGTCCAGCGAGGACCCCAACCCCCGGCCCCTGCAGCACACGCCTCTGCAAGCAATTCCCGAGGAAGGCTTCCGCACTCCCGCAGAGGCCACGGACGAGGACGTGCGCCTTGCGGAGGTACCAAGGGTACGGCGGAACCCGCTTTGTTGAGGATGACCTGGCAGGAGACCCCGAGGCCGGCGCCTTGGCCAGCAACGGGCAGGGGCCGCCCTCCATCACGGACCGTCTGCGCAGCACTGCAGACGGCGCGCAGGCGGCAGCGGACCTCATAGGCGCAGGGGCAGCGGGACTTGCAGCCGCGCAGGCTTTCCGCTCTCAGCTGCCCCCAGGACGCAGCTGAGTACGTGTGCCTGAACGTGCTGCCCCGTCCGGGCCAGGCGCAGCGGCCCAGTGATGTGGAGCGCCTCCTGGATGAGGCAGGGCAGCGCGCGCAGGAGGTGGAGCGTGGCGCAGCGCAGGCTGTTGAGGAGACGGCGGCCGTGGCAGCGGAGGAGGGCGAGGTTGCCGTTGCCGCCGAGGGTGTGGGCGGAGCCTTCGGGTACCTGGGGGGCCTGGCTGAAGGAGCAGCAGCCCTGGCGCCCACCGCGGGCGAGGTTGCTGGAACGTTGGCTGGCGCGGCGGGAGTTGGCGCGGCGGCAACGGCGGGGCTGGCCGTGGGCATTGCGGGCGGCGCAGCCTACGGTCTCGCCCGCGGCACGGGCTGGGTGCTGGAGAACACGCTCTTCCGGCCTCAGCAGGGCAGCGAGGACGCGGCCGCGCAGGACGTCCGGTCCGCCAACAACATGAACGACGCCACGCAGCCTCAGCACTTCACGCTGCGCTCAGGCAGCACGTCCGGCAGCCCCGCAAGCAGCCGCGCCTCCTCGCAGTCCGGCTTCCGCGTCCAGGCGCAGTGCCCCTTCTCCTGGGGCCTGAACCCCGTGGCCCTGCCCCAGTCCCAGCCAAGCTCGCGAGCTCCAGTTCCGGGCAGTCACGCCGGAGCCTGCCTCCGCCCAGCTTCGACCAGCTGGCACGAGACATCAAGGCTGCCTAAAAAAAATTCCAGTCCGTGTACGATTTTGCTCCTTCGCCGTACGAGTGAAAACGTGTCGTGGTACATGTTAAGAAGCATGGAGGTAGTCACCGCCGGAGCCCAGGATGAGCTGATGCAGAGCCTGGACTACAAGCTGAAGACGAGCAACACCAGCCACGTGACGGCGCGGCACGACGTGCAGTACTTCCCGAGCTCGCTGAGCTCGTTCTCCCCCACAACCTCTCGGGTCTGCCGCATCCCGCTGACCAGCGGCACGTCCTTCATCGACCCCGAGTCCATCAAGATCGCCTTCCGCGTCAGGAACACGGACGGCACCAACCCGCAGGCCCCGGCCACGCCCAACCCCGCCTGCTTCGTCCAGCGCGTCCAGGTCTTCGCCAACGGCCAGCGCTGCGACGACATCAACTACTACGGCCGCACCGTGGCCGTGCACGACCTGCTGAAGGGCCGGGAGTACAACCGCAACAAGGCCATGGAGGGTTTCGACGAAGTCCACGACCCCCGCATCGCCCGCGCGGTGCACCAGGGCGGCTACGCGGACGTGCTGCTGCGCCCCACCATGGTGGGCATCCTGCGCTGCGGCAAGATGCTGCCGCCGCAGCTGAACCTGGTGATAGAAATTGAGTTCGCGGACGCCACGACTGCGCTGTGGTCCGAGAACGCCGGGGCGCACCCGTCCGGAGCCACACTGAGCACCGACTTTGAGATCCAGAACGTCCGGGTTCTGGTCACCGTGGCGCGTGCCTTCACGAAACTCATGGGCGCGTTTGTGACTTTTTGGGACAACGACGCGGGCTCTAAGATCCACTTGCTGGCCAACCCGGGGCAGGACGTGGCCCCCATCGGCGCGGCCAGGCAGGAGGCCAGCCTCCTGGAGTCGCAGATGCAGCTGGGCAGCCTGCAGTACCCACACAATCCTATGAAGGGAGCCTCGGAGCACTTCCACTTCCTCTCGGTCCTTGCGGGGACCTACGACGACACGGTGCGCAACATCGACATCGGCCGTGTGGGCTACCTGCGCCACAGCTTCATTGCCGGCTTTCCGACAGAGCGCGTGCCCAAGATGCCACTGAGTGGTGTCAGCACCCGCTCGGGTGACCTTGCCCGGTTCACCTTCAAGGGACTGGACGGCACGATGACGGACCTGTTCATCCACCTGGTGGCCTACCAGCTGGTGACGCTCTCCGGAACGGGCGTGTCCGTCCTGGACTAAAAACTGCGTGGCACCCAACTCGCCGTCCGGGCAGGAATCAAGCCTGCGTTCGTCGGGCCAACTTTTTTTTCGTTCGAATGAAAAAGCCCGATCTTCCGCTTCGAACCATGAAGCTTGCCCTGGGACCCGTGCAGTCGAACGCCAAGGGCGGGCGGTATGTTTCGCTCGAGGACAGTGAAGAAATTTTCTACCGCCGCAACTGCGCCGTGGAGATCCTCTGGGAGCCCGGTAATTTCCAAGACGATGGCGCAAAGCGTTTGGGCATCTGCTTCACAGCGGACCCAGATCTCCGCGACTGGGTGCTCTCCGTGGAAGACACCGTCGTGGATAACATGAACGTGCAACAGAGCCCCTTCCCCGGCGCGTCCCGCACGGAGCTGGAAGCGCAGCTCCAGAGCGCCGTCAAGGTGAGCCCCAAGGGCCAGCACGTCAAGGCGAAGATCAACTTGGAGCGCTGCGTCTACTGGGACTCATACGGCAAGCCCGCGCCGCAGCCCTCGGAGTTTGCTCGCCGCCGGGGGCGCGCCGTGATCGAGGCGCGGCAGGTCTGGCTGATGGGCCGCCAGTTTGGCGCGCTCTTCGAGGTCCGGCACCTCACCCTGGACGCTGTCGAAGCGCCCTGCTGCCCGTTCGTCTCCTCTATTAATTCATGAATCCAGAGAAGAAGGTGAAGACGGCTTAACGTGAAATACAAGCGCCCACCTGTCAGCTCGTGGAATCGCACGCCAGGTCTTCTTCAATTCAGAAATTATTAAAATAATTTGGGAGCTGCAACGGGCCTGATCACGCCACCTCAAGCAGGTCGGAGCTGGTCGCCCGCGACGCGCCCACGTACAGGTGGCGCAGAGACAGGTGGACGGAGCCCAGGTCCAGCCTGACGCGGCCTTAAACCCTGGCAGCTGGCGTAGGTGACGGCGTGGCTGAGCCTTGTGGCGCGCAGCAGCTCCTGCTGCTTCAGCCGCAGCCCGTTGTCCAGCCTGACGTGCTCGGGCTCCACCTCTGTAACGGCCACAAAGACGCCCTTGGGAATCTTCCCACCGCCCCCGATCAGCCGGAGCCCCGGCCACACCAGCATGTTCTGCGGGCTCTGCAATTGGCTCTCGGGCGCCAGAGCAATTTCCACACCCGTTTCCAGTACTAAGAGCTTGGCGCCCGGTGGCTGCAGGGCCCGGTTGGCTGCCGCGGTCACGGCCACCCGCCGCGCGTGGCTGATGACCAGGGTCGTCTCGGGCCACCCTGGCTTGGCGGGGAAGAGTTCGCGGGCCCGCGCCTTGGCCTCCTCCAGCGCGGGCGCGTCGGGCTCGCCCACCTGCAGCCACTTCACAAAATCGAAGATGCCGGGGTCGGAGCGCATGTTTTCGGTGAGCTCGTGCCGGTGGCCGCCTGCGAGGTCCAGCACCAGCTGGCTCTGCTCCAGCGGGGCGCTGATGGGCTGCCCGGCCCAGGAGTCCAGCACCGCGGGCAGCTGCCGGAAGTCGCCAAGCAGCAGGAACTTCACGTCAGGGTTCAGCCCCACGCACGCCAGGTCCGCCCAGAGCGCCATGTCCAGCTGGGTGATCTCCTCAACCACGAGCCAGTCAAGTTTTTGCACGCTCCCGTTGCGGACGTACCTGCGCACCCAGTGGTCGGCCGTCTGCGCGCCAAGCCCCAGGTTCTGCGCAGAGCCATGCGTCTTCGACACCAGGCGCACCGCCTCGCCCTGCTCGCGGAGCCGCGCCACGATCTTGCGCGCAAGGTATGTCTTCCCGGTGCCCGGCAGGCCGGTGAGCAACAGGGAGTTGCCGGCCGCGCAGTGCTCCAGGGGGTCCTCCACCTCGCGCCACCGCCGCAGCGCTGGCCTCTCCGCCTCCATGCGCGGCGGTGCGCTGCGCGCCAGCAATGGCTTACACCGAAAGACGGGTGTGCCGTCCTGGTGCCGCAGCCTGGTCAGCGCCTCCAGGCTCTCTTGCCGGCTCTTTGGCAGCCCCTGAACCAGTAGGCAGTCCGTCTTGACCTGCTTCACGTACCGCGGGGGCGCCGCCAGCAGCCGCCGGGCCTTGGCTCGAAGCCCAGCACGGCGTCGTGGATGGGTCGATACGTTCCGTTGCTCCTCAGCCCGCTGTACTGGGAGGGACTGCTGAGGGTCACTTTGGGGCTCTCCCCGGCCGCCATCAAGTCTCGCCGCGCCTCCCGTAGGTCCTCGCACCAGAACAGCCCCGGCTCCAAAGGCAGCGCGGGGTCAAAACGCTTCCACTCGACTATCGGCGGCAGCTCCTGCCGCGCCTCGCCGCGGTACAGCGTGCGCCACGCATCCCGCTCCAGCACGCGCGTCACGCACCGGTACATGTAGCAGTGCCCGTTGAAGCACAGGAAGCACACGGTGCGGTGTCTCTTCAGTGCAGGGTCGTAGCTGTCCACCACGTCGCCCTGCGAGCTCAGGAACCGCATAGGGGCGTCGCGCCAGACGCAGAACTGCCGGACCTCCTCGGCGAGACGCCCAGGCTCCGCCAGTCGTGGCAGAGCATGGTGTCGAAGTCCGCACAGACCTCCTCGAGGCTAAGCTGCAGCAGCTCCGCAAGCTGCCGGGGCACGCAGAGCGGCTTGTCCACGAAGGCGCTGGCCAGCACGTCCTCCTCGCAGGGCAGCTGGAAGTTCACGCTCCGCAGCCCCCGCATGCGCTGCCGCAGCAGCGTCTCCACCTCCGTCCGTGAGTTCCGGTAGTGCGTGCTCTGCGTGCTGACCACCCAGCGCCCCTCGGGGTCCAGGTAGTACGTCTCGTCCGAGAGCTGGAAGATGGGGGCCGCCGGGTCCCCGAAAGAGACCTCCACCTCCCGCCGCACGCGCTGCGCCACCTGCTCCTCGGTGAGTCCCGCGGGGTGCCGAGTCATGGCGCCCCCGAGCTCGTTGATCGGTAGCCAGTCTTTCCGCTCGTAGGCCGCGCCCGCGTTCCGCCCGCTGCGCCGCCGGCCGCGGATGACCACCGGTACGAGGACCAGGTACTCATAGTACTTGTCTCGGAAGAAGGCCTTCCCCAGCTTGGTGAGCCGGTGCTCGCCGTCGCCCTCCAAAGACCGCACGAGCTTCTTCTGCCCGTTGCGCAGGAGAATGTAGTCGTATTGGGTCAGTAGCGGCTGTCCCCCGCTCCCGGGTCAGCTGCCCGTCGTGCGCGCGAGCAGCGCGTAGGCGCCCGCCCCTCTGTGTAGGTTCAACACGACGGAGCCATCCGCCGTCGTGCGACCCCTGGCGCCCATATCCGCCGCCTCGCTGATGCGTTGTCGTTGTCTCATCCAACTTGCCATTCTTTTTTACGGGGCCAGATTTTTTTGTCGGTCGGCCGGGCCGCGACTTTCCGGGGCATCTGTGCAGGATTTTGCATGATTTGCATGGCCGTTCGATGTCTGCGTAGATTGATGAGGGAGAGGGAGCCGGAGGGGGCCCTTATAGGAACTTATGGGTGGACCCTGAACCCCCCCCCCTTTCTGGTCCACACCCCACACGGTCGGACCCTGAACCCCCCCCCCTTTCTGGTCCACGTTTCGGTTCTGGTCCACGCCTCATAACTGGGAACAAACGTTGCTGGTGATGCTGGGGGTGTTGTCGGCGATGCTGCCCCAACTTAGGGGTGTGGAAACAGAGGTCCGTTTTCACGCCCCCGAAGCTTTCAGGGTCTCTTCTAAGGCGGCTTCATTGGCGCCAACAACACCGGCGATTTTGGAGCTTATCCATGTGCAATCAACTCAATCCCTGCCCTCCGAGCAGGGCTACTTCAATCAACACTATGCGCCAGCCACGGAAACCCAGCTTGCCAGCCTGTGACCCCTTCTCGATTTTGGCATGACATGTTTTTCTTGCATGCGTTTTGCGTGGGTTTTTGCACGGATGTCACGTTGATTTTTTGCATGATTTTGCTTGCTAGGGGACCTTTCGGTGTGGCGCGGATTCGTGTGGCAAATCTTCAGATGAGAGCTTTGAAGGTTGAAGTGGAGGAGGGTTCCATGTGAACAGTTTTGTCGATCCTCTGAGAGACCCGGCTCGAGCACAACAGCACCAGCAACAGCACCAGCAACAGCACCAGCAACAGCAGTGTTCACTGGCTCGGGTAGCGGGGCAAGGTTTCGGGTAGCGGCAAGGCTTCGGGTAGCGGGGCAAGGCTTCGGCTTCGGGTAGCGGCAAGGCTTCGGGTAGCGGGGCAAGGTTTCGGGTAGCGGCAAGGCTTCGGGTAGCGGGGCAAGGTTTCGGGTAGCGGCAAGGCTTCGGGTAGCGGGGCAAGGCTTCGGGTAGCGGGGCAAGGCTTCGGGTAGCGGGACAAGGCTTCGGGTTGCGGCAAGGCTTCGGGTAGCGGGGCAAGGCTTCGGGTAGCGGGGCAAGGTTTCGGGTAGAGAGCTAAGGAGGTCTCGGGTAGCGGGGCAAACAGTGTCCGGGTAGCGGGCTAAGCAGCAGTGTCCGGGTAGCGGGCTAAGGAGGTCTCGGGTAGCGGGATAAGGTCTCGGCTCGGGCATCAGCAGCATCAACAGCAGCATCAACAACAGCATCAGCAGCATCGGGAACCCCTCGGCTCCGCGATGGGAGATCATGGTGTGGAGGCCTTCGCCTCTTCTTTTTTTTAGGTATCTGCTTTTCTTCCTCTTGCCCAGGACGAGACTTGGGGGGCATGGCGTCCTGACGTAGGGGACGCAGGCGCCGAGGACTTTTTTTCGCCGTTCCGTCGTGTCCGAAAGTTGCTTGCTGCCAGGTTGGTTTGGTGAGGGTTGGAGCGCAGGCACCGAGGACTTTCGCCGTTCCGTCGTGTCCGAAAGTTGCTCGTTGCCAGGTTGGTCTGGCGATTGGGGCGCAGGTGGCGGAGGATCCTCCGGCTGGCAGGCGCGTCTTCCCTTTTTTCCTTTTTTTTTTACGATGCCTCTGCCAGGAGGCGGCTTGGACGGCGGCGCGGAAGCCGCCGTCCAAGCTTCGCAGGGAGAAGGCGTACAACGACGAGAAGGCTCGTCGTATCGTGAGAGGGCTGTGGGCTATCCTTTTTTTTCGCCAGGACGCGATGCGCCGCGAGCTGGCGGTCAAGGCGGGTGCAGTTTCAACGGTAAACGGATGAAGATCACATTTGCAGGACGCGACCATCCGCAAGCTCCGCGGCCAGCTCGCGGAGCACGCGGACGCGGCGGCGAAGCTCGTGGAGAAGGCTCGTTTTTTTTCGCCGGCTGGCGGATCGTTGTGGCTGACAGGAGAAGGAGTGTCTCCGCCTCTTCACGAAGCTCGAGGCGGAGCAGAAGTGGACCGAGGGGTACAAGAGCGCGGTGTCCCCCTTTTTTTTTTTCCTCAGCAGTGAGCTGTCAGGTCGACATCAAGGCCCTCTACGAGGAGAACCAGAGGCTGCGGCTGGAGGTGGGAATCGGCTCATCCGTTGTCTCTTGAATCCCTCTTTGAGAGGCTGCCACCGCCGCATCTGCCGGCGAAAAAGCCGCGCAAGGCACCTTTTTTTTCCGCTTTGGGCCAGGTTTGAACGTTCTTGTCAGGCGGCATGAGCTGGACATCGTGGTGGGAGGACCGTGTTTTTGCGTTTTTCGCGTGCTTTTCAAGCGTTTGTTCAACCTGCCGCAGGAGTGAGCGTGGCCAGCTCGACGGGGTACATCCTGGTGGAGGAAAAAGCGCTCGGGCCCGCGGCCTTTTTTTTTTCAGTGCCGAGCGGGCACTTAGGAGTGCCGAGCGGGCACTTAGGAGTGCCGAGCGGGCACTTTAGGTAAACGTGAGCGGGCACTTAGGAGTGCCGAGCGGGCACAGTGCCAAGCGGGCACTTAGGTAAACGTGCCGAGCGGGCACGGTGCCGAGCGGGCACGTAGGATAGTACGGGTTCGCCCAACGGCACTTAGTACGAGTTCGCCCAACGACCCATAGTACTGACTTGCCCAACGGCCCTTAGTACTGACTTGCCCAACGGCCCTTAGTACTGACTTGCCCAACGGCCCTTAGTACTGACTTGCCCAACGGCCCTTAGTACTGACTTGCCCAACGGCCCTTAGTACTGGTTCGCCCAACGGCCCTTAGTACTGACTTGCCCACCGGCCCTTAGTACTGGTTCGCCCAACGGCCCTTAGCACTGACTTGCCCAACGGCCCTTAGTACTGGTTCGCCCAACGGCCCTTAGTACTGGTTCGCGCACTGGACGAGAGCCAGAAGGCTCGTGGGAGAGCACAACCCCCGGAAATTTCCTAAAAGTTCCGGGCGCGTGGCAAAGGTGTCGGGGATTTTGAAAAATTCCCGGGCATGTGGCAAAGGGGTCGGGGATTTTGAAAAATTCCCGGAATTTTCGAAAATCCCCGGGCATGTGGCAAAGGGGTCGGGGATTTTGAAAAATTCCCGGAATTTTCGAAAATCCCCGGGCATGTGGCAAAAGTGTCGGGGATTTTGGGAAAACTTCCGGGGATAGAAGAGTACTAGACGGGCGCTGGACGGAGCACTAGACGAGCGCTGGACGAGCGCCCAACGACCCATAGTACTGGTTCGCCCAACGACCCATAGTACTGTTTCGCCCAACCACCCATAGTACTGGTTCGCCCAACGACCGTTAGTACGAGTACGGGTTTGCCCAACCTCGTTTGATACTGGCTCGCCCAACTGGCCTAGCTCTGCGCCCCCCCTGAGGCGGTTTTATTTATATAGAAATCTAAATGCTTCGATCCCTGACATCCCGTGCTTCGATCCCTGGCATCCCGTGCTTTCTGTGCCCCCTGAGGCGGTTTTTTATTTATATAAAAATCTAAATGCTTCGATCCCTGGCAGGTTGTGCTTTCTGTGCCCCCTGAGGCGGTTTTTTATTTATATAAAAATCTAAATGCTTCGATCCCTGGCAGGTTGTCCCCGTGCTTTCTGTGCCCCCTGAGGCGGTTTTTTATTTATATAAAAATCTAAATGCTTCGATCCCTGGCAGGTTGTCCCCGTGCTTTCTGTGCCCCCTGAGGCGGTTTTTTTATATAAAAATCTACATGCTTCGATCCCTGGCAGGTTGTCCCCGTGCTTTCTGTGCCCCCTTGAGGCGGTTTTCCACAGGCATTTAGATTTTTATATAAATAAATCGAGCCGCTGCCGCTCAGACGCCTTCGACTTGGCACACAGGCATTTAGATTTTTATATAAATAAAAAAAGCCATCCTCATCCTTGAGGTGTGTGATATAGGGATGCCAACATGCGAAGCGCACGGAGCTGAGTTCCAGGTCGTTGGGCGAAGCAGTATTAATCCTACGTGCCCACTCGGCACTGCCCAAAAAACCTCCCCCCAGCGCCAGACCCAGGCCATTTGACAAGCCGCGAGGAAGTATTCTTTTCTTTTTTTTAAAAAGTATTTTTTTTATTTTATATAAAACTAACTAAACGCATGCATTCCTTGTCAGACTGCCTGCAGAGGGATTGAAGCATTTAGATTTTTATATGAACAAAACCGCCTCAAGGGGCACAGAGCTAGGCCATTTGACAAGCCGCGAGGAAGTATTCTTTTCTTTTTTTAAAAAAAATAAGGATTTCATTTTATATAAAAACTAAACGCATGCATTCCTTGTCAGACTGCCTGCAGAGGGATTGAAGCATTTAGTTTTTTAGAAAAAATAAAACCGCCTCAAGGGGCACAGAGCTAGGCCATTTGACAAGCCGCGAGGAAGTGTTTCGATTAAAAAAATAAGTTTGTATTTTATATAAAAAGCTAAACGCGCGCATTCCTTGTCAGACTGCCTGCAGAGGGATTGAAGCATTTAGCTTTTTAGAAAAATAAAACCGCCTCAAGGGGCACAGAGCCAGGCCATTTGACAAGCCGCGAGGAAGTGTTTCGATTAAAAAAAAAGTTTTTATTTTATATAAAACCTAAACGCTCGCATTCCTTGTCAGACTGCCTGCAGAGGGATTGAAGCATTTAGCTTTTTAGAAAAATAAAACCGCCTCAAGGGGCACAGAAAGCACGGGATGCCAGGGATCGAAGCATTTAGATTTTTATATAAATAACAAAGCGCCTCAGGGGGGCACGGAAAGCATGGGAGACAGCCTGCCAGGGATGGAAGCATTTAGATTTTTATAATTTTTATATAAATAAAAAACCGCCTCAGGGGGCACGGAAAGCACGGGAGACAACCTGCCAGGGATCGAAGCATTTAGATTTTTATATAAATAAAAAACCGCCTCAGGGGGGGCACAGACAGCACGGGATGCCAGGGATGGAAGCATTTAGATTTTTATATAAATAAAAAACCGCCTCAGGGGGGCGCAGAAAGCACGGGATGTCAGGGATCGAAGCACGCGGGATCGAAGCATTTAGATTTTTATATAAATAAAAAACGCCTCAGGGGGGGCACAGAACTAGGCCATTTGACAAGCATCTCCAGGACCGGGTGGAGTTGCCGCTCAGACGCCTTCGACTTCGGCTGCTGTTTCCGAATGTCCGGGGCCTGGTTGCCAGTCATTGCCAAGCATTCGGGTACTTGCTGGGGCGTGCCATCTTTATCTTTTGAAGCATTTTCTCAGAAGGAACTTAGCTTTCGACACCTACCATGACCATGGATGCCGCGCGGTCCCTGGCGGTGCAGCTCGTGCTGAGCCCAGTGCGTCAACTTGGCAAGAGGTGCGGCTTCAGGATCTTCCCCGGCTCTGCGTCGCGCTGCTTCAAGATGATGATGCTCTTGGTGCACCCGGACAAGTGCACGGACCCCCGCGCTGGAGAGGCCTTCGGTGAGATGCAGAGCATCAAGAGCTTGGCGGTCGTCAGTGATCCGGACGCTACTCGCCAGCGGCCCATGACTGAGCTGGAGGGGCTTCTGCACCGCGCAAGATCCGAGATCCGGTGGAGACCGCCGCAGAGGTCATCGCTTTCTGTGACGGCCTTCTCCGTCGGCGCAAGCGCCTTGAGATCTCTGTGTGCCAGGAAGCCTTGGCCAGGCTCCAAGTGGCTCAACCTCGATGATGCCAAACCCGAGGAAGCTGAGTCGAGCTCCAACGCATCTTTGAAAGGAGCTCTCAAAGGCTCTTGCGGAGGCTCAGGAGCAGACGGAGGAGCCGGCCGAGGAGCTGGCTGAGACGGAGGCCCGAGGAGCTGGCTGAGACGGAGGCCCAGGAGCAGACGGAGGAGCCGGCCGAGGAGCCGGTCGAGGAGCCGGTCGAGGAGCCGGCTGAGGCCCAGGAGCAGACGGAGACGGAGGCCCACGAGCCGGCCAAGGAGCCGGCCGAGGAGCCGGCCGAGGAGCTGGTTGAGGAGCAGACGGAGGAGCCGGCTGAGGAGCAGATGGAGACGGAGACGGAGGTCAAGGTGGAGGAGGAGGAGGTGGAGGAGGTAGAGGAGGAGGTGGAGGAGGTAGAGCTTCCACACGCAGTTCAAGGAGCAGTTTACCGAGGATAACCTAAAACACCATCGCCTTGTTTGGGAGCGGACGGACGTGTTCACCATCAGCAACGCTCTGCAGCTCGACGCCGTGCGGCGATGCCCCGACCACAGTCTCTTTGATGTGCAGGGGCGGATCTTCTCCGGCATCGGTCGGGCGCCCGCACAGGAGGCGCCTGCCAAAAAGCGCAAAGGCAGTGAGGGCGCCGTGGATTCCGCTCGGGCAGAGTTCATGAAGCAGCTGCCGCCGGAGATTCGCAAGGAGATCGAGATGGGGGTCCCAGACACGCTTGTGGGGCGCTCTGCATTTGCCTTCAAGAAGTTGGTCCGCTACATTGCGCGGCATCGCCTTGGATCCGTCGAGCTGGACATCAAGAACTCGTTCTTCCAGCTCTTGACCCGACAGAAGCCGCTGCCGCCCATCATGGCGGAGTACCTGGACCACCGTGAGGAGAAGCTCGCGCAGATCGGCCGCGTGCTCTTCCACAAGCTGCCCGAGGCCCGCCGGCGCAGCGTGGCGAAGGAGCTGATGATAGCCCTGGGCTTTGGGGGTGGTTTCGCAAACTGGACGAGCAAGGTGCTGCAGGACATACCCTTGGCTTCGGATGAGGGGGAGCGCGGCGAGGTGGCTGCTTGGCTCTACGGCTTCGAGACGGCGGCGCGCCTCTACCACGTGGCCGATTTTGAGCTGCTGCCACAGAAGGCCAAGGACTGGCACATGGAGCAGGGCCGCTCCACTGCCTCGGGGGCCTTTGCCCTGTACGCCCACCACGAGAGGTTGCAGATGGAGAAGATGGCGGCGGCAGCGGGCAGGGCCTTCAACGACCACCAGCACGACGGGGCCCTCCGCTCCGCGAGCGAGGCCGTGAAGCGAGCCGTGGATGTCGAGGTGGTCGTGCACGAGCTGGAGGACCCGTGGGCATACGCGGCGGCGAAGTACCCCAACTTGGATTGGAGACACAAGTCGAAGATGGAGTTCTCCGGGTACCACCAACTGCTCCAGCGCTGCAGGCAGCACGTCATACTTGGACGGGCGAGGGCAAACACCGTGGACTTTGCGAAGCTGGCGGCGGCAAAGCTGGTCCCGGTCGTACACGTTCCGGTGGAGGGGGGTGAGAAGAGGACCACCTACGAAAGCTTCGAGAAGGGAGGCTTCTGGCTGGTGCGAAACCGGGACGACTTGGGCCAGACCGTGGAAGACCT
>CAUJNA010003623.1:0-27500 GCA_963377175.1 Effrenium voratum
CTTCCCGGTCCCTGGGCACGTCGTCTCTCCGGCGTCCACCACGGTCACCTCGATCACCTCCTCCATCCCGACGGCGATCCTCACCACCACCCCTCTTGTGGTCTCCAGCCGGAGGTCGGCGAGGCGGAGGGGGATCTGATTGGTGACGTCGGTCATCCCTGCGCCGGTCCCGGTGGCGATCGCGACGGTCATCACCCGGGTCATCACGTCCGCGGCGCTCATCTCGCCCCGGACCGCGCCTCTCGGAGGTCTCCTCATGACGTGGATGAGGTCGGCGATCATCGCGTCGGCCTCCGCGGGTATCCCTGCCACGATCATCCCTTTGTCGGGGCGGGCCAGGATCCTCGCGTCCACCTTTGCCAGGTCGATGTTTTCCTCGACCCTTCCCCTCACCCTTAGGACCGCGACGATCCTCGCGGGCCCCAAGCGCGGTCCTCGACCGATCGTCATCTCGGCGGGGCCGCGACTCATCTGCCGCACGAGTGGTCCGAGGCACACCCGGGGGAAGCTCCCACTCGTCGTTGTCGTCATCGCGCGGATCATAGCCGCCGCGGCCGCCCAAGGAACCGGTGGCATCCCGTGGTGGGGACGCAGGAGTTCCGGGACCGCCCGATCGAAGACGAACTCGGGGAGTCGCGTCCTCGCCGGTAAAAGGATCCTTCTGGGTGTAGAAACCCTTGGTCCTGCCCCTTCTCTCCCCACCTTCCACACCGCTTCTCGCGGGGACCGGGGAGGGACGGGCAGGCTGGGCCATGCTCTTAGAGCTGGGTTGCCCGCCAGGCGGGACCTGAACGCCCCCCTGCCCTTTTTCGGGCGCGGGGACCCGACCATGAGATGTCCTCCTGGCCTTGGGTTGGTCGGACTCACCCTCCAGCTCGGACTCGGTGTCAGGGACACGAGTATTGATGGCCGCGTCCTCGTCCTCAAAGGGATCCTCAGCCGTCGTAACGTCAGCCGCAATGGGAGCGGGAGGAGGAGGAGGAGGAGGAGTTGGTACAGCATCGCCAGGCTTGACGCCCGCATGCGACACCACGGGAGTCTCCGGTTCTACCGGGACAGGTGGCGCAGGAGGAGCCGGGGGCAGCGGCGGAGGGGGAGGGATTTCCTCCTCGTCATCGTCCATGGGCTCGTCAGGGTCGTCAGACTTCTCTTCCTCGCCGCACGAGGACCCATCCGATCCCAGCTCGTCCTCCGCAGATCCAGCAAAGTCGGGCTCGTCTTCATCCTTCACGCCGGGGCCTGGTGTAAGGCGTATCCCGGGCCGATAACGATCGCGAGGTCGGAAGCGGTACTTCCGGGGCGTAGGGTCGGACAGCTCCTGCTTGATATCATCCTGGGTTTGAGGACGGTCAGCCAGGCAGGTGTCGTAGGCAACGGTGGACGTCCGGTAGATCAGATCGTCCATACTGCTGAGGTCGTTGAGGGTGTAGACGTACCCCTTCTTAACGCCTTCCCGTATCTTGTCCATAGCCCGCTCGAGGCGCGCGGCAGGATCGAATCCGGCCCTTCTCCGCATGGCCTGCAATATCCCGCAGTGCTGAGCGAGCAGCCTCATCTGGAACTTAAATCCCTCCCCAGACATATCGTTGGGGAGTATCGGAGAAAGATGTCCTGATCTCAGCCCAATGATATGGGCCTCAAGAATGTAGTAGGACGTGTAAAAGCCGCACCGGTTGGCGTTGAAGTTTGCGGTGGTTAGGCGTCTGCCCCATTCAGCCGCATACCCTTCATACTCCTCGAAAAAGTCGGAGACGGAGCTCCCGTTGAAGGCAAGACCTCTTACCAAGATCGCCTTTGCAACCCAGTCTTCCACGTTGTGGTCGACCGTATCACGGTACTTCCCGTCAACAACCTCGTCCCGGAGCGAGTCGTGAAGCTTTCGGAAAATGCCATCCACGTCCTCTTTGTCGAGGTACTTAGGAGGCCGCATCCCAGACATCAACAAGGACCGGGCGTCGACGGCGGGACTCTGCGAGTAGAGGGCCATCCCGATGGCGTTGGCATCTGCGTTGTTCCACAGAGCGGGGACGAAGCCTTCGTACTTTGCCAGCCAGGGAGGGACCACCCCGTTGGTACTCGCTATCGTGCGAGGGCCGCCGTCCGTGTCTCCGGTGGGCAGGACGCCCTCATAGAAGATGGGAAGGTAGCAGGCGGTGCACAGGTGAGCGCCGACCGGGTGAGCCGTCATGCACCTATGGCATGGAACGGACACCACCTCGCGGACATGTTCCGCCTTGGCGATCTGGTGATACTTCTCCATTTCGTCCCGACATTTCCTCGGGTTATCTCTCACGGAGTTGAGGAAGTTGGGTGGATAGCACCAAGGCCTCAGGTAAATGATGGAGCAGTCCTCCTTGAAGTAAACGCATCTCCAGTATCCGATCGCGATGTTCTCGCGCGAGGCAAATGTACCCTGACGAGTAATACGCATGCCCCCATTTTCCATGGAGAAGAAACGTGCATCGATAGCCATGACCACATAACGGGGATCGCTCCTCTGGCGTCGACCCGAGGTGTGTAGCTCCGTCACGTTGCTGTCGGTGATGCGGTCGACAGTGTCGTTCGGGCACTCTCCGTGATCGCGGAGGGATTGATACTCATCCGGCCGAGAGGGAAGGAGCTCGATCAAAGCTCGCCCACCCCGAATGATCGCCCCACGTTCTACGTAGAGCCGATACATCCGGAGAGGCACCACCTTGTAGAGCGTCTTGGGAACCACCTTGGAAGTGATGGGAAGACAGACAGGGCTCTCGTAGAGCATGTATTGATACCGTTCACGAAATGCCCGGTAATCAGTGTCGGATCCAATCTCAAGTGACCTTACCGCCGCTATGCGTGCGGATCCAGGCAGCAACCAATGCTCCTTGTCACGAATGACGGTGATGATGAATTTCGAACATTCCCACTCCGTCCTCGAGGAAGGAGGCCAGGAGATACGATGAAAAAGCTTCCTCGGATTCGACACTTGTGCCGAAGTAGTGGCTCAGGAACTTCTTCAGTTGTATCACCGAAGTGACGTTCCCTTGTCCGCTGGCGGACGAGGCCTCCAATTCTGGGTCCTTGACTGCACCTGCATTTCCAGGCTGCACCGCTGTCCCACGGAGAGCGTCGCGTATTTCCGCGCATGCTCTCCTGTAGTAGTGCGAAGAGGCGCCCGCCCTACCCTCCACCTTCTGACGGATCTCGTCGGTGAAGTAGTCCAGAAGCTCCTCGGGTGCGGGAACAATGGCCTGGATCATCAGGTCAGGGTCACTCTTGGTCGGGAGGATAGGTCCCGCTCTGGACCTCACTCCCATCTCCAGGAATTGGGAAATGTCCTCGATTTTGGCACACAGAGTGGCGATCGTGTTCCCGATCCTGGGGGCGATATCTTCGCCTCTCCTGGCGCCGAGGATGACCATATTTTTCTTGATGGACTCCGCCTTCAGCCTCTCGAGGTTCCTCCGGGTGTCATCAGTGCCCTTCACCGCGCTGAGGCGGAGAACCGCAGGCTCCGGCTTGTCCGGTCGCACGAGCTGGCCGTCGGGGATCTGGTCGAAAATGCGTGAAGCGGACTTCACTGCCGGGACATTCCGATACTGATCCGGCGCGCTGTAAAAGGCGTAGGCGAGAGTGTCACGGGAGGATGTCTCCCAATACGTGTACTCCTCGGAATCACGCGGGTCGCCGACGACGCGACTCACGGTCCTCAACTCGGCCAGAGCCCGCTCCGCCTCGAACTGCGACCCGATGGTCGCGGGTAGCATGGCTCTCTCCTCCTCGGTGCAGTCGACATATATGAACTGACCGGTATGCAGGTCCCTGGGAGCGGCGAATGGCCCCGCAGTGTCATGGATGCCCAGCAAGGCGCTCCTTGCCTCGACCTGGCTAGGGAGCGCACCCGCAGGAGGATGAGCGGGCTCGGCAGGGGCGTCAGGGGCTAGAGTGACAGGTGGAGCAGGGTCATCCTTCTTGTTTTCAGATGCCCCCGCGGCGGTTGATCCCGCTGCCTCTCCTTCAGCCACCACCGGTTTGTCCCGGGGCCCACTCATGTCAACGTCCTCACTGACGTTGTGACCCTCTTCCTCCGCCTTCTCCTTGGCCTCCTTGTTTTCGCGCGCCGTAGGTCGCCGATAAGCCGGCCAGGGAATGCCCATGATTTTGTCACCACGGGTGAAGGCGGACTCATCTCTGCGAATGATGACTGCCCGATCCTCGCGCGATCCAGTCATGGCCAATGGGCCGCACATCGACCGGAAGACCTGTGCGACAGATTGTGCCAAGCAGTCCGGGTACTCCCCTCTGAGCGCAGTGGTTCGCCACGTGTCAGGGATGTTCGGCTCCAGCTTGTTGCCACGATCGTCAACGCGGTCGAGCTCACCAACGATCTGGTGGAATGGCAAAGATCCAAGCCGGGTCTTGCGGTGAGCGGCGTGGAGGCAGTCATAGAATGTCCTGATCTTCTGCAACCCGGCCACAGCACCGGCCATGTGTGGGTGAACGTGCCCCATCCTCCAGGCGGTTGCCAAAGCCATATCGAGGCCGGCACGAACCGCGGAGAGCTGGGAGTTGAGATCATATGCGTTCATGTACTCCGCCGTCCAGAAGACGTCATCCATAGGAATGACCTCGCCGTTCCTGGAGTCGACCATCCCGAGTCGGGTCCCGTCGTGCACCATCGCATCGCACCGCGCCCTGGTTGGGTACGAGTTGGAGTTCCCAAGCGGTTGCTTGGCTTTCCCAAAGATGCCGGTGTGGTGGTCGCCGGACTCGCCCTTTCGGGACACGAACTTGGAGTCGATCTGATCACGGATCTCCGGTGGGTACTCGGGGGGACGATCGTTTCCATGACCTTTGTCCATTCGTCAGCCTCGGTTCTATCCGTGGCCTCCTTCCCGAAGTGAACATACTGGAACTGCTTGGGGCCATGCACGGTGCATTTGTCTGCATATGCGTGGGCCCAGTCAACCAGCGTGGCGCGTTTGGCCATTTCCCGCACCCCATGACGATCACTGGGGATGGCAGCGTTCAATGTCCTCGATTGATCACCCTGCTCCTTACTCACCTGGTCCGAGTTCCTCGCCTTGTTAGCGTAGCTGGCCACAATCGGCTCGAAATTTTTCTCTCGAGCTGCGATGTGGTGAAGTACGAACCTGTCGGGCCGGGTGAACGCCTCGTCGAGGGGAATCGATCCTCTCTTCGGTTCCGTGTCATCTCCATAGTAGTTGGGATTCCGCTCATCGGGCTCCTCAAGTCCGCCATGCACCGGATCCTTCGATTCCGTGGCGCCAGCTCGGACGACCCTGTGTCGGGACGATCTCCGCTGAGCTTTCCATGCCTCAAGCGTCTGGAAGGTCTCCTGCGAGTCGGGGTCATAATACTCGCCGTCGGGGGTAATGGTATACCCCTCGACGGAGATCCCCGTGTCTCCGGCGGAAGTGCGGGCATCGGGGTCCACCTCATCGAACTCCGAGAGATCCTCCTTTGTCGGAGGCCCCCCCGATGCAGTGCTCCCCCCTACTTCCATTGGCGCGTCAGGTTGGGTATCGACGCCTGATGCATCAACATCCATCCTGTCAGGGGTCGCCACGAGGTCTTCGGCGTTCTCCACGTCAGCGCCTCTGGGACCAGCCGGTCTGGCCATGGTGGTGGGGTCGGTCGGTTCTGCCGGCTTGTTCTGATAGTTCAATCGGGCAAATGATACTTCAGCTATCCCGGCGTCCACCTCCATGTCATCACCATCCTTTTCTTCGACTGTGGGGAGCGTGGGGACGTCCTTCCTTTCAGTTCCCGCTGGCTTCTTCAGCTCCTCAGTCTTCTTCTTGGCCGCCGCTGCAGCCTTGCGAGATGCCTCAGGTGATGCGAGGCGCGGGAAGTTGCTCTCGTCCTTCCCGGGCGGAGTTAGCACAGACTTGGGCAATGGCCCTCCCCATCGGGGGGCCTTTGGCGGGTCAGCGGGCTCAGGAACCGGTGAACTTCCCCCGGAAGTGCGGACGCTCGGCGCCCGAGCGGGAGGTGCACCCTTGGTGGCCGTAGAGCCGGGATCCGGCGACTTGGCTGGCGTGCCGCCCTTTGCGGGCACGGATGGGACAGGGGCCTTGGGGACATTTCTAATGTCAATGGGCCCTTTCGCCTTGGCGGGCGATGCCTTCGGAGGCGAGATGGGGCGTTTCGGTGGCGACGTCGCCTTCGGCGCAGGACCTTTGGGCTCGGCCTGGCGGGCAGGAGTCTTTGCCACAGAGGGAGCCGCCGCCTGTGAGGGGGGCGTCACCGTAGGTGCCGCATCAGTCATCTCCACATCATGCGACTGACCAGAGCCGTCTGCCCCAGTGGCCTTCGCTGGCGGGGTGGTGGAGTAAGTTAGCGAATCATCCCATACCATGGTCTGGAGAATCTTTTCGGCCTTCACCTTCGCGTCCTCGTCGGGTGGGTACATAGTCTTTTTGTACAGCATCCCCAACGTTTTCGCAGCATTGGTAGCACTCATGACGCGGTGTAGCGTCCACGAGATATCCACCGCCGCGCTGGCGAGTGCCGGGAGCGCCACCGCAGTTCTGTATTTGTTCGCGGGGGCGCCGGAGCTGCCGACACAGTGGTCGCCCCAAAAGGCGAAATCTGCAGGAACCACGATCAGGTTCCTCTTCATCGCTGCCCTGATGAATGTCGTGATGGCACCGAGCATGTTGGTATTGCGAGTGGGCTGAAACCATGATGCAACCGAGAGGAGGATCACCACATTCGATCCAGCCCTCCTCACGGACTCAAGCCTTTCCAGGGTGGTGTGGATGAGGGTCTGCGCGTTGCTCTTGACGACCGACACCTTCTTCTTCTCATCCCAATCGGCCAGATCATGGAGACGGGTCGCAAAGATGCAGGTGTCGTACACCATGGCCCCTCTCCCAACCGCTTTTTCGCGGTCATGAGCGAGCCGTGTGGCCTCTTCGATCATGTTGGCGATGGGGATGTGGTAATCACCCTCCTCATACGGGCAATGAAAATGGATCTTCGGAGTGGATCCCTTTCGCGGTCCGCTGTCAGTGGACCGGAGAATGTCCAGTTGCGCACCAAGCTCATCCTCTGTGATATAAGAGCCCTTCTTGCTCTTCCCGCGCGACGCAAAGCAGAGGTCGTAGAAGACAAGGACTTGGGCATTGGCCTTAATCGTCGGCTCCTCCAAGTACGTGGGAGGTCCCCAACCCGCTGCTATTGCGGCGAGGATTCCGGTGACACCGGTAGTGCTCATAGGCAGGAGGCCCTTCAACACCGACGGTATAGTCGGAACATCAGAGTCAATGCATGCGAGAGCAAACTCCGGGAACACGGTCAGGATCACGTTCCTGAACATTTGGTTTCCCCAACCGATCCACTCTTTTTCGAGGGCGTTCTGGTCGTACGTAGTCAGGTGAGAGGTCTTGGGCCTGCTCAGCCTAGGGAGCATCTCACTCTCGGGGTTCGCGATCCACTCTTGTTTGTACCTCCCGATCATCTTCTCGATGTCCAGAAACATAGTAGACGGCGCCAGATGTTCATCCATGATGTAACCCGGGTATTTCGGGTATTCATTTTCGTGCGCAAACGGGATCGACGATCCAGCCTCTTGCACCTTCATAGCATACGTGTTGCTAACGAGGCGATGCCTGGCGAACTCCGGGCTGAACCCGCCGGTCTTTGTGGGGGTGCTAGGAGCAGCCAATCGCTCCAGTTCGCGCTTGGTCGCGCCGATCTCCCCGATAGCGTTAGGCTGGAAGAAGGCACGCTTCCTCCAGGAGAGCGATGGAGAGCAGGGGTTAACCTCAATGTAAGGGTTGAACCGTTGCAACTCCACATCTCCATTTGCGTAACAAGTGGAGAATCCCTCACCACCCGTGATCTTCTCCAGGTCGTGAGAAAACTTGATGGCGAGAGCAAAGATGGGTGCCCGAGCCAGCATGAGGCGCCGCGTCTTATCTCCGCGGGGGTTGTCACCGCTGGCCGCGTCCACAGGCAGCATGAAGGAAAGGTGAGCCCATACTCCTTGGCCATAGTGCGCCCACGAGGTGTACCCGAGCGCTTGGCTGTAGACCAGCGATGTCCAAATCCCGATTTTGTCCTCGGACTCTGAACTCACCACTTCTTCGTGGGCGAGGGAGGCCCAGAGGGAGAACTGGCTCAGTCCATGTGCCCAGAGCTTGTTCTCAATGCTCCCCAGCTGCCAATGGTTCCAATTAGGGGAATCGGCGTCAATGACGGACGAGAGAGAGGGCACGATCCAATATCCTTCGCCCGCCGTGATGCCGCAGTCGTGAGTCATGTTGGTCACCCCGGGAGTGGCGAGCCTCTCAACCTTGTCCCACAGGAAGAATTGGTCAAGCACGGTCGCAACCTTCAGTTCGGAGGTCATGTGCTCCGCAAATGCACCAAAACCGCCATACGCCTCCATGGACGGCAGATGATCGATCGATCTGCCAGTGGTCCTATCCTGACACATGTCGATGATTTCCTCCAAGGTTCTATCCTTGATGAGGGAAATGCCATCAACCACGATCTCTGGAGGAACGAACATAGCAAGAGGGCGCATCTGTAGCCACTTTCTCACTATGGAGGGCTCGTACTGGGTGAAGCTGCTGATGCCTCCCGTGTTTTGGGAGCGGCGCGGATCAGCCATGTCATAGCAGTCAGTTGTGAAGCCGACGTAGCTCCTGTACTGGTTCTGCTTGACCGCCATGTATTCAGTCCTCCAGTTCTTCTTCAACTCCCCGTCGGAGTTCGTGATGGACGAAGACCACCCTCCTCCGGATGGTCGACAGCAGGGATGTACTGCCGGGTCGACATCCGTCGCCTCATCAAGCCCGAGCGGCGCGTTGTGGGCGTGGGGGAGGTAGTGGGTGGCAGAGCCTCGGATGGGGATCGCATCGCACAGGATTGCCGCGGCGGTCAGGGCATTGTGCTCAGTGGCGATGAAACCAGAATCCTTGAGCAGGGCGATTATGTTGGCCGCCCTTCCTCTTCGGTAGTTTAGGACCTTGGTCCTAACATCAGCAGGGAAGGAATCATATCCCTCGCATTTAACGAGACCATTGATCATAGTCTCCACCTGCTCGCCGGTGATCACGTCGCTCAAACGGGCAGCCTTTAAAGCCGCGCGACCGTTGAGCTTGGAAACCCAGCTGTTAAAGCTGTTCTGCATGATGTTGGCCACGGCCTTCACGCGGCCAGTGACAGGGTAGGGGAACCGCAGCGATGATGCGCTGGGAGGTGTGGGGAGGCTTTTCTCAGCCCCAGCCCTGGTGATTGATCCGCTCTCCACGGAGGCCATATCACGGAGCCCGCGTAGGAGAAGCGGAGGTTAGAGGTGGTCCAAGGCAGCCGCCGGCGGCGGTGCAGGAGGGCGATGGAGATCGCCGGTTGCCGCACCGCAGCGGTGCGTGAGGGTGATGAAGATCACCAGCAGCCGATCAGCCGCCGAGGCCGGGGTGGAAAGTCCGTCTAGGACACGTCACCCGGGCCAATGAATGATGCAGCAGCGGCCCAAATCGCAAGGCGGGGCGGCTAAGTGCAACACTCAGACTCACACAAATAGTGGGACTGAGGAGCTCAATAGGAATCAAAGGATGAATCGTACATAGCTCCGTGATCGACAATACCATCAAGGACAAACAAAGAACAAGGCCCTGAGTGTAGGGGAGTCCCATATGGTCTGGAAGTGGTTGGAAGTGTGCATCGCATGCCGATGTGGACTTCCGAGGAAGTCGCGTTCAGCTGAGAGAGAGCCAAAAAGCGACATGTAAACGCTTTGGGGCATTCCGCACAACATGGCGATCACCGAGAGAGCCAAGGTCAGACATGGATCGACCACATTCAACCGAAAATTTCATTGAACATCTTTCCCATGCAGCATCGTGAAAAGAGAAGTTGTTCTTCCCGTTTCGAAGCGAAATAGAGCAGGGCACCTGGCGTAATCGATCATTAGTCCGTTTGTTCACGGCAACGTTAATGACAGTGGCGTGTCCGTAAGCTCCAATCTGACAACTGCAGAGATTAAATCTGTATAGGTCATGGTCATCAATAAATTGGCGGATTCTCTGAATACAGAGTCCGGGTAGGTCGCCACCAAAACCGATAACAATGTCAAATTCGTGAAGTATAGCATTCAGGGCAAAGGCAAGTGTAGAGGCAGTAAGCGCGTCGCACTTTTGTCGGAACCTCCTGATCTTGGACCAATCCCTTTTGCAGGAATCCGGGCATGAAGGAAAAATATTGAACACAGCAAAGTTATCTCTTTTTCCTTTTAATCCGGGATACGTAGAGATCCCTCCGGTGTCTCCATCATCGAGATCGATTTTAACAACTCTGTGCCCGCGCTGAGGGGGCAGGAGTGGTAATACGGAGGAGTCAATGACGACGGTCAGGCGGTCATTCTCAGACGCCCTAATTTCGGTGATTGAAATCTTGCAATCCGAGATGTTGGCGTCATTGATGAAGGAGTTGAACTTCGAGTCATGATCGGATTCAATGCGAACCCCCCTGATTGGTGGAAGAGCAGGAGCGGCAGGGGGAAGATGCACGGGTTGGGTGGGATGGGAGAGATATGATTGCAGAAACCCCTGCTTGAACATCCCAAGGGTGTGGAGATTCTTGCTCCATACGGTCTTGTCGACGCACGCCTTTGTGAGGATGTCGGCTCCCTGATAGTCCGAAGGGCATGCAACGAAACGGAATATCTTGTCGTTGTATCGCTCATTGAGCCACGCGATGTCAACCCGTTGGGTACGCGACATGTATCGCATATTCGGGTTATTTCCGGTGACGATTATTCTGCATGCGGCTTCATTGTCCTCAAGGACGCGGATTGGTTGTGGGATCGAAGCGTCATATTTTATCTTGCACTTGCATACGATCGAGTCAGAAGAACCGCGACCGATGGCAAAGTGCCAGAGAGCGGCGAGCATCATGGCCTCTTTGGAAATGCCGTGATCAAGGGCGACAATTTCGGCCTCGGGAGTGGACTTCGATACGGAAGTTTGCTTTTTGCTCACGGCGGTGATGGGCATGTAGGTGCGAGGGCCAACGAGACATACGAGGACCCCGGATGTGCTTTTTGCGTCGGTTCGATCACCGGCGAGATCAGCATCGCAGTAGGTGACGACTTCGATCATGTCAGATCGATCGCCAACCCATCCAGAGAGGTGCAATTCAATGGTGGAGTTGATGTACGACACGAGCCTATGAAGCTTCTTATCGCACAATTGGTTCCACTTGGTGATTCTGCTGGCCAGCGCTTGCACCGGTCGGATTAAATCATAGCGGCCCATTCGAGCACCATATAAGATTTTCATCAAGACCTGTGCAGCCGCGTCGCCTAGGACGCCAGGTTTGGCAGAGATGACTTCGATGTCTTCTTTTTGGTCAACAAGCCTGTCAAACTCCGGGTTTACCGGGTTCTCGTCAAATTCAGGCTTGCTTTCGTCGAGGAACGGAGTCTCAACAGTCTGAAGGGCTTTGGGAAACTTTGATTGGCAAAGCTCGAGGTAGCGCTCAACGCATGCTTGCATGAAGCAAGATTCGTTATATTTGATGAGGTTGATCTTAGCCTTGCCGCGACATGCGTCGGCAGCAGGCCTTCGGTCAGGCCCAAATCGCATCTCCGGTATAGGCGTTGAGGGAGGATGTCCAACCGTCCACGCAGTCCTCGGGTCGAAAGGCCCATCCACGGTGGCTGATCTGAATTCGTGTTCGCATCCGAGATATCTCTTGAGAGGACGGGGCTCCTCCATATTGATAACGGAGCCTATGAGTCTCCATCCTTCGGCGAGGTTAGCCGATGGGCCGCTTTGCTTGAAATCGTCAACATAGACAACGAGAAAGGTCTCAAGTGCAGGGTGACGAAAAACACTGGACCAGTCAGGGATGGGTACAAATCCAACCTTTTTAAGTTGGGTCTCGCAGTGCTGCTCCCAGAAACCTCCAGCGTCAGGATGTCCATAAAGGGCAAGAACAAGGGGGCATACAGGGTCTTGCATGCCCTCCCATTCCTTTGGCCATTGGTCATGGGGAAGGCGTATCCAGGTCTTGGTTCCGCCGAGCAACGCCTGAGTATACGCGGATTCCCCGTCGCTGACTTCAAGCGAGTTTCCTGGCAAAAGCCCGTACGCATCAGCAACCTTTCCCGCCGCCATGGTGGCAGGGCACGAAGTGATTTCGGAAAATAGAGCCCAGGCATTGGACTCGTCCCTAACGTGGCATCCCTCGAAGACGACACGGCCCTTGAACTTCCTGTTCGGATCACCCTCTGCAAGCTCGTGATTCTTTTCGACGCATATGTCAAAGACACGACCGACATGAACCTTGGCCCCTTCTCGTTTAGCCTCAGCAGCGACGTCACGCCACTCACGCACCTTGGATTGGTCCCAGCAGCCGAGATCCCTAAGCTTCTTCCACTCCTTTTCTAGGGCGGCGAAGGCCTTGGGATCGAGCTTTGCCTCCTTTCGAGGCACAGGGCGTGCGACACAGGCACTGAACGGAGGGAGCCCGAGAAAAGGGCTGTGACCGGACTCATCAGCCCCACGAGGCATGGTAAACCACTCGGTGCTTCCGGTGGAGGACCACATATGTGATGGGAAAGTAGCGGATGCAGCGGGGGCACCTTTGTCGGTGCTACCGAATCCTTGCCCCCCTCTTTCGGAGGCATGCGGCTTCTGTACGCAAATGATGGGCTCAAGAATAGAGACGCGTTCAAGAATGAGCTGCGCGATTTTGTCTCCCTTCTTGATGATGAAGTCATTGCTTGAATGGTTGAAGACTACAATCTTGACCTCTCCGGTATAGTCGGGGTCAATGACACCGGCACCAATGTCAATCATGTGCTTGGCCGCAAGGCCAGAGCGGGGAGCTATTCTTCCGTAGACTCCTTTGGGAAGCGTGATGGCCAAGCCGGTCCCGATGGTGGCTTTGTCGCCAGCGGGAACTGTGAGATCATGGGCCGATTGGAAATCCAGACCAACACTTTCAGGAGTCCCGCGATTTGGGACAGCGACTCCTTCCCAAAGAGGGTGGATGTAGAGTGCATGGGGGTCTCTTCTCCACGTATTGCGGCTGTTGGGCTCGGCAACAGCAACAGGAATCGTGGATCTCTCAGTCCTCCCTTTGTACCAGGATTTGATGATGACCTGGCACATCTGCTTCGGGTAGAGGGCGGTGAGCGGAGTGAGGGACCCCTCAATCCTGGCGTGTACGAATCCCTTTTCGTGATGACATGTTCGGCCCCCGAGCGCGGCGGCAAGATCAGGTGAGTTCGTGGCGATCCTCCACTGCTTTCGGATGGGCACCCCGTTCTTGTCCTTCATTCCGAAGTCGCATCCGTCAATATTAACAGTGAGAATCTCAGGATCGTCGAGAAACTTTTTCATGAAGGGTTGAGACCATCCAAGGCAATGACGTGGCCATTCATAGGCAATTCGTCCGCCACCCTTTCGCACCTCACGAGAAACTCGAATGAAGGCCGCGAACATGACCTGGGACTGTCTCCGAGCGTCATTAAGCTCAGCGGCGAATTCGGGTCCGTACTGAGAGAGGTTAACGTATTGCCAAGTACTCCAAGGCCCACAGGGAATAGAAGACCAAAGATCGCACTTAGGATTCTTCCTAACGATCTCAATCAGCCTCCTAACATCTTTGCCTTTAAGGATATCAAAGGAGTCCTTGTGCACACGTATGGCATCTCCACCAAATTCAAACATAGTGGCGGAGAGTGAGGAATCGGCTTCGCATGCAAACTCAATTAATAGTGATTTATTGGATGTGGCTGGCGCGCCAGGGTGATCGTCGCCAGGTTTGGAGCGAGACTTCTCAACCTCTAGCTCCCTCTCAGTGCTGACATAGATCCTTCGCGCGGTGAGCGACATGGCACGCCAATCGTCGGACGAGATGGAGTTGGGCTTCCCCGTCCCGGTGTAGGGACGCTCTTTGCGCTTGGAGGACTGCGGATAATCAATGTCTTCCTTGCTTCCCGACACAACGTCCTCGCCGAGCGGCTTCTTGGGAGATGGACGCCTCCTTTTGGGCGCGCAGCCCTTGTCGAAAAGGATGGTAACCCCGGTCCAGAATTTGTGGGTTCTGACCCGATGGCCGCTGGCATACACATCACGGGAGTCGCGATAGACCTCGTCTCTGGAGTCGAGGAAGCTGCAATGAGTGATTCTGATATCGTCGAGATCAGCTTGGACCGGCCCCCCTGAAGGTAGAGGACGGGTGTCATCTCCAAAGAAGTCCTTTCTCGCCTTGACGTGGAATCGATGCCAGGACTTTTCTTCTTCGAAACGCACCCAGTAGTCATCCCTTTTGTCAGGGGAAGATTCATCGGAGATGTGAATATCAATGACGTCAGCCTCAGGAATACTGTCAGACTCAGCATTCTTTTGCCGATCTTGACGATCACCCTCATCGCCCCCATGGTCAAAGCGTCCCTCGTCAAAGCTGAAGGATCCGTCTTCACGGGGCAGGAATTTTTCGCTGGGGAGATCAGGGTTAGAGAGGCGATCATGCTTATATGATGCGATCTCTCGGGTTCGAGCCTCATATGCTTTCAGCAGAGGGAACACAAACGGCTCTTCAGCATCGTGGTAGATCTGTTTCACCTGGTGAACACTGGGTCTCACAACCCCAGCCTGAAAATGCTCGAGGTCAGCAACATAGTAGTCACCTTTCCATTTCCCTCCAGGTTCGAACCGATACCCGAGGAAAACACCAGGTTTGGCTACGGGTGCGAACTTGGGAGCCTTATAGTGATCGTGCTCTTCGCCAGGAACAGCGGGAGCGATACTAGATTCTTCCTCATCGAGGTCAGCGAGGGGGTCGTAGTCACAGTCACGCAGAGCTTCCTCGATTTCTGCTGGCGACATGGGTTCATAGTCATCGTCAGAAAGAGATGCGTCTTCTCTTTCGGTTTCGCCCCATTTCTCAAGAGCGTGGATGTCGACCTGAAAATAGGTTTCGCCGATCCAATCTTGCGATTGATCATCTCTAGGATCATTCAGGTTCCTCCACGTGGCTGACTGAACAGAGTCATTCTCACCGTTGAGATATTTAATGATGGTTAGAGTTTCGTCAGCGAGGAATTGAACGTCGATAGGGCAGTTGGATTTTTTTTGGGTCGAAGAGCTTCTTCCTGGGTGTCCGGTGTATACGGATAACACACTCGTTCTCTTCGTCTTTGCTCCAATAGTCATCGTCGGCAGGCTTATTTCGATCTTCGGGGGCGTTTTTGATCCCCCCCTTTTCAACTCGACGCGGCTTGGGAGCGACGGGGAAGAAATCAACCAAGCAACCGAAGGGAAGGAGCTTGCCGTTGAAAGGAAGGGGGGCGTGTCTTTTAGACCACGCGCTTCCACCTCCCCGATTCTCAATGTTTCTAGCAACGGCAAAGTATTTCGTGGCGTAGGGCCACCATCGGGCTTCTAACCCGGCTTGACGTAGAAGCACACGCGCACCATGAAGGACTAATTTGACTTTGTTTTCAATGATGCCGTTTGTCTTTGGCATTCCAGGAGTAGACCATTCATGTATCCAGCGCAGTTCCTTGCAGGCACTGACAAGTTCTTTAGCTTGATCAGTGTGCATCATCTTGATGTCATTCTGAGGCCCTGCGAAGCGGTTGAAGGCATCAACGGTGTTAGCGTCGGAGCGGCTCATGACAGGCATGACATCAATCCACGAAGTGGCGAGATCATAGAACACGATGGCGTCGGCCTCGCCGTTGATCCCCCTGTCACGTAGCCCTCGCAGAACCATCGTGTCGGCGGTGACGAGGTCGCCAAAGTCTTCGGCCCCGTGACCAGCCGCGCCTTTCTTCCGGAACAGTCTAACATTCTCCATCTTGGCACGCTGGCAGTGCGAGCAAAAAGGGTTCTTGGGAAGATGAGTCATCATATGGCGGAGAGTCAAGGCATCAGCTTTCCAGTCTTCGGCGCTACGCAGAGGGCCGTGGCCTTCAAGTTCGACGGTTTCCTCAATTGGATCAGAGGCAGGAGGATCTGGGTCGGGCGAACTAGAATGACCTTCGGGAACAGAAGCAATGCCCTCTGTCCCCTTTTTGACGACATCTCCGGAAAGAGCAGAAGGAGCAGGAACAGCAGGGATGTCAGGGTACTGATTGGTCGCCGGAGAACTGAAATTGCAACGTGAGGCAGGTAAGTATGGGACATTGTTCAGCACGTCGAGCACAATTTCTTTGCCATTAGGTCCTTGAAGGACAGGAAGCTCACCCGCGGGCCAGGTGAACGTGTAACCTTGCTCCATACAGCGTTTGCCGATTGAGATGAGCGATGGCGTGTTCTGCATGACGTGGGCATCAATCACCTCGTCGATGTCCTGCATGTCAGCAGCAATGCTCCCGAGGGTCGATGCCGTGCCGTTGGCGGTCTGCAGGGCATGGGTACGTCCGGTTTTCTTCACCAGACTCTGTTCACCGGCACTAAGCTCGTTCAGTCCAACAAGGTCGATGGGGCAGCCTGTATCAGCAAGCCATCGGATTGATCGTTCGTGCCCTGGAGCCGATGGAGTGGAGGACATGCGCGATGCTCTATACATCATGCGCCGCCGAATCGGTTTGGACTCGAGGTATTCGCCCTCCTGATCAATTGCGACCTGCTCCTGCATGGAGAGTGCTCGGAGAATGGCCTTCTCACTTTGCCGCTCAATGGTGATCTTTGAAGCGTTCTTGAACTCCCCGGAGTGAGTATATGATGGATTCCTGGATTTCTGGGAAACATGAGAGATCTGTTTCATAAGATTATTATCGGAAACGACGATATACTCAATCATGGCGGAGTCATTGATCTGAACTGTTGGGCTGCTGTCGTCATTGTAGACGTTCGGTCGCATGGAGGCATTCCACGCGGCACGCTTAACAGGGTCAGTGTATGACCAAAAGGTAGTCTCTACGTCTCCGGTAAAACCGATAGGGCAGAACATCCTATTCCGCGAAGTGTGAGAAGTGATTGGAAGGTCCTGGATAACTTGTCCATCACGGATGGAAACGGTCCGCCTCCATGCCACATGCCGTAACTCGGGGCCCCCACCAGTGGGTCCCTGAAACATGCAAGCCCGGCGGTCGGTTCTAGACCACACTTGTGCATCAGCAGGAGGAAAGCGGCCGGGTGCCCTGTCAGAAAGGGTACCCGTCTGATCATCAGGTTCGCATTTTGTCGCTGGGCATGCGATGGAGACCCCCGGCGAGACCTGTGGGTAACGGCCCGCCCCTCTCAGAAACCCTCGTCAACCCCAGGTGCGGGACTGTCAATCCGCCCATCAGGATAGGGATTCGACGAGTCGCCCCCCTGCTCAGTAGCAGGGGCACCGGGCTTCCTAGGAAGCGGAGCTAGGTCAGGAGGGGGCTTCTCATGCTTGTACGTGCACTTGGGACGTGTGCATTTGCCGGCGTTTAGCCATTCTCTGCAGTACCCAGGATATATGGGACCGTCGTTATCACGGGGAGAATTCGGCTTCTCCTCATGGTGCGCAAAACGGCAGTCAGAGCCGCGCCTACACTGCCCCTTTTGCCAATCATGACAAACTCCAGGGGTGGCAGGATGCTCATGGCGGCGATCTCTTCCTGGAGAAGGGCGCTCCCTGCTATTCCGCCTGGGGTCGTCAGATCGCGTTTTTCCGCGATCGCGATCACTTGATCTCGCGTCCCCCGTCTTGCGAGTATCCCCAAACGGCGAAGGACGGCGCACCCCAGGAGCGGCGGCATTGGGGTTGCGATCAGCATGTGGAGATCGGGAGTACATTCGTTCCTTTATCTCGGAGACATTGTACCTCGTCCTCCACCTCGACACAGCGTTACGAGCGGCCCTCATGATCCAGTCGTAATTTTGCACGTCTGGATTGCGATCCCAGTGTTGCACATCAGGCATCAAGCATGGTGAGTGCCGAACTTGCTCAAAGAAAACATGCTGAAGAACATGATGATCAATCGGTGCGGTGATTCCGCCCAGGAGTCCTTCCCATTTGTCAAGGAATTTCTCAAGCTGAGGCTCGCCAGACCCGGCAGCTCTGCCGAGGGATAGGCGAAGAAGTTCATTCGTACGGATAGACTGACTCCCGACTTCATCAGGACGAAGATACTCAATGAGACAGAACAGGATCTGACGGCTTTTCAGCCTCGTCCCCCTTTTTACCTGAGCCTCTTCAGTCAGCCTGCTGATCTTGGCAACTATTGGTTTCGATGTGATGCACTTTCTCAGCGCAGCATTGAACCTATTGTCAAGGATCGGGTAGAGGCACTCCTCATCAAGTTCCTCTATTGCGCTGGCGTTCTCGACACTCATGACCCAAGACATGGCATATGGCGAGTCATAGCTGAATGCGTTGCTCACAATTTCTCTCGTGGAAATGATCCAGTCTCGCAACTCATGCGGTGCAGGCTCTTTTTCGAGCTCAATGTTAGCGCACTTGTTCGCCTCGGACGGCAACGAGGTTAAGGGTGGTCGAGTAGCCTGTCCAAAAACGTGAGGAGGTAAAACGCCATCTCGGCCAATGGATATGGCACATAGAGAGCAACTCCCGGATGATGGCGGGCAGCACGCGGCACATAATGAAGTGCGGCACAACGAACATGTTTGGAAGCATGGGGGCGTCCCGGGAATGCTGGTCTTGACATTGATGTTGCATCGAGGGCAGACCCTCTCCTCAGCGGAGGATCGGCGGAGATCGGGAGCTCCAATACCGCCGACACCACTGGCGCCATGCACACCCTTATCGAGTCCTGGTGGAAGAGAGAAGCCATTCGAACCGCCAGAGTTATTCTGTGCTCCCTGGTGATGCTGTGAATTCTGCTGATTTGTCACAGCAGCGTCAGATCCATATCTCCCGCGAATGATTCCCTGAGATGTTCCATGCTCGACCTGACCGGTGAAAACCCCCCCCGTAGGGGAACACCCAGGATATGTGTTGATGGTCCCCCTCGGAACTGCTCGTCCGACTACGGGCGAAGACATTGCCCTTGGTGGCATTGGCCCGGCAGCTCCGACGTTGGAACAGAAACCAGAATTCCCTTGGTGCGGTTCAGGACTCCGATGTGACGGATCTCCACGTGATGGCCCGGATCCAGGATCAGGAGCAGTGCCATCCTGCTGATTATGATCAGGAATGCAATCAGGTCCTCCAGGCCCCGCGCTGGGGCCGCGATGCTTAGTTTTCCCGTCGGGATCAGCTCTCAGACAACCGAGGCAAATAGGTCGAACACTCGACCCAAAACGACGTACATCGTCAGGCGAAGCGATGTGTTGATCGCAGTACTCGTCCTTGCATATGAGACACCTCACAAGTCCGTGTCTCCCCCCTCTTCCTCTGCATGCGCGGCATCTAGGAAACTGATCGCTGCACTTGAAACATGAGTTACAGTCATGGTCAAAGCAGTCTTCGCAGACTGACTTGCCGCAGCTTCGGCATGGATAGCGAGGTTCCCGATGCTGTGGATGCCCTGGCTCCTCATGAGCACACCTGGCCCGGTTATCAGGGGCAGCGCCGGCAGCCCGAGCAATGGCCCTCGTCTAGAGGGATCCCTGCCGAAGATGGGGGCTGATGGTGATGGTGGGGGTGGCCCCGAAGGAGGTGGAGGTGGAGGAGGCCTCGCCGAGCTGACGGTGCGAGCATCACGAGGAGGAGAACCTCTAGGAGCCCTTCCCTGGGTTAAGGGATCTGTGTCTCCAGATTTCTCCCATGATCCCGTTCCGGCGGTCGAACCAGCGCCAGCACTTGAGGATCCGCAGGCAGCAAGAGGTTGCTCCCTCAATTCAGCGACCTGCATGTTGATCTCATTGACCCTCAGCACAAGCTTCATAAACTGCTCTTGCATGTCCCTCGGGTTGGGGCCTAAGCTTTTGTCATGAAGGTCCTTGACACATCTAGCAATGCGGGACAATTGAAGCTTGAATTCTTCCTGTTTCTGTGAGTTCTCATTGAGGGCTCCGGATACCTTATTACTGAACTGCTTCAGGTCGGTCGCAGGAACGAGATGCTGGATATACGTCTCGACGTTCCCACGGATGGTTCTTTCTCTTGAGATGGTTCCCTCAATGTCGATGACACTGCGAGAGTTCGCCTCAACTTCGTCTTTGATTTTCCGAACCTCAGCCTCAAGGGCCCCGATCTCAGAAAACCTAAGAAGCTGGACCTTGGCGTTCTCAAGTGATTCGGCCTGCTCGCGAAGTTCAGCAGCGGATATGACGATCGAGTTAGATCTCTCATCATACATCTTGAAACGCTCATTCATCTCCTTCTCGCTTCGGGCAACCCACTCGTGGAAATCACGGAACTTAGCCTCGTGTTTTGAGAGAGTTCCGGCAACAGCAGAGAAGGATGATTCAACCTTCTTCTCGAAGGCGTCAACACGGTTATTGATCTTCTTGATCTCACCGACGCAAGCGTTGATATCATCCCTACATGAACGAATCTCAGCTCTGCATCCCTGGATTTCGGCCTTGCACCCCTTGACCTCGTTGTGGATCGCGAGAAGCAGTCGTTGAAGCTCAGATGCAACAGGATGGCCGCCACTTGTGGAAGCAGACGGAGCAGGACGACTATCAGCGTCATGATCTCCGCGGCTATTCTCTTCCCTGTCGGGAGTGCAGCCCGGAGTTCCGATTTGAAAGAATGCGGGGACAACGGAGTCGTTGACCGGTTGATTCGAAGGAAGCCCTCCATATCCAGGGGCAACAGTGCTAAGACCAGGTCTCCGATTCCTAGGCGTAGAGTTAATCCCGTCATCAGTCTCCTTCTCAGACATCGGGGCATTGGAGCTGAGCCCAGACCCCGCAGAGTGTATAGGAACGTCAATAGGATCGTGATGAGCTGGGGGATTAGATCGCAGTCGTAGAGCAGCTTCACGTCTCTCGGGTGACTCAGAGCTCCTCTTTGTGGCTCGTGAGTCAGTGCCGGTTTGTCCCGACACATTATCAAATGATGATGATCCGCGAAGTTGAGCTTGATCTGGATTAGGTTGAGTGAGATCAAGCCGTTGAGCAACGTCACCATTGAGTGGCTTAGGGGAAAGTACTTTGGCAACGCGGCTCGGCGGGAGCGATGTAGTTCGTCTCTCTGGTGTGACCTCGGCCTCATCGATTACATCAAGGATTCCAGGAATGGTTTCATCATCTTCATTTCCTCTCCTGGGTGGCTGATGGAAGGGGATGTCGAGGAGGTCAAATGGAGTAGAGCCAATACCAGGTGTATCCTGCTCGGATCCATCGCTGGTACGGTGGCTGGACTGCTCCTCGAGGTCGATGACGTCGGGGGCGGACTCTTTTCGAGTCTGACGCCGATTGAACGCCGCGAAGAGACCGGCATGGCTTCTTGACGAAGAGAAGGAAGGATTTGGGCCTGCTGTTTCGCGGCCCGCATCCGATCGACTAGTACCTGATGTCCGATTTGGCGGATTTGAGCCCGCGTTGTAGCGGTTCGCATCCCGACCTCGGGTACCTGAGGAAAGCGGTGGATTCGGACCAGCGTTGTAGCGGTCCGCATTCCGGTCGCGGGTACCTGACAGGTGAGATGATACTGCATCAGGGATGAAGTCCATATCCGCCGGACTGGGGTGATCGTGAATGATGTCAATGTCGGATGAACCTGAGACGGGAGGAGGGCCAGCTATTTGCGGCCAATCCTCAATCGCCCGTTTGCCCACCTCGGGTTGGGCCGAACCTGCAACATGAGAAGGGGAGAAATCTTCAACGGGGTCATTTTCTCCATCATGAGGAAAACCCTGAGTAGGCTCATGCGACGGCAGGGCATCAAAGGATCTGTCAATTCGGGAAGGCTGAGACCTCCAATCAGCATCAAAAAGGGATTGAAAATCCAGATTCCCAACCGAAACGGGGGCACCCGAGTTAAAGTCGAGCCGACCGAAATCAGGCGGTGTAGCCTGCGATCCACTGCCGAGGAGTTGGTCAAACTGATCCCATGTAAGGGACCATGATTGAGCCGGCTCCGGATGAGCAGCATGATGGATAGCCCGGTCCTCGATCTGGAGCGCCACGAACGGAACAGTAGGCGAAATCGATGAGGGCACCTGATTTGGAGGAACCTCAGCCTCTTCTAGAGGGGGTCCGTCCTCGATCTGGAGCACTGCCGCCGGGATAGGGGCCTCCGCATCCTCATCAAACACAACCTGAGAAAGGATCCAATCGTCCGTGATCACCCCGGGATTGGGCTCTGCGCCCACCATCGGGGGAATGGGCCACAGCCGGCTGTCTAAGCCGGGGGCAGCAGGCGCGGCGTTGCCGCGAAGGGCGTTGGCCTCGTCGTCCACGAAGCCCGGCCCACGATGAGAAGCTCCGGGGGACGCCATTGCTCGTACAAGTAGGCGATGGGAGCAGGTAGCGGGTCACGTCCCGCAACCGGATCACCAGCCCCAGCTTCTAGCTGTTACGGCTGATAACCTGCGGTTTTGGGCGAACACGAAGTAGCCCAGGGAAGCAAATGAGCACAAAGTAGATCACGATGTACCCAAAGCACCCGGAAACACAACTCGGGTGAAGCTGTGGATGATGACCGGGTTGAGGAAGTGACGGTTGACAAAGGAGAAGTATGGGGAGGTTAGAAATCAAGTTGAAGAGGATTAAGTTCAATACCAAGCCCAAGTAGAACAGCGCGACTCACCGAGCACCTCCTACACCCAGCCGCCCGCGGCCCCGACCCTTTTCGGCTCGAGGACGAAGAAAGCTGCCAGTGAATGGCGCACGAGCGTGAGTCCTATTCCCACTTGACGGGAGGTAAAAACTTGAGCCAAACGGCCGTTCGGCCGTTTTGACATATGAAGAAACAACACGTGAACAAAACACACTAATTAAGCCCCCAGGAAAAAAACAACAAAATCCAGTAGTGATGAATTCATTTTAAAACCAACAGGGGAAAACAAAAACATATTCTTAAGCAAATGGAGGCATCTGAGTCCCCTGTCCCACCCCTCCCAAGACCACCCGTTTTGCCGATTGATCCCGACAAACAGGCAAAAGGATGCCACACGCTGATGGATGATCTTTCCATGTACCATTTCCGACAGGCCGTTCCGTCAATTGAGTCGCCAAGTTGCGACTATGAGTTGCCACAGCCGCGCAAGAAGGGGCAAGGGTCTGACTCTGAAAGCTTCAGGCACCCCAGAATCTCTATCCAACAGTGTCAAGACTGGCGGTGGCAACTAAAAGCGAGCCTCAGATCACACCTTTGGGGCAGCAAAGAAGAGGGTCTTTGGTTTTGTTTTTCTTTGAGGGCCCCACCATGTTGGTTGTTGTCCTTTTCGTTTTGGTGGTCCTTTCAAACCACCGCAAAAAGGTACCCTCCACAAAAGAAACATCGCTTCGGCTGTTGGGGGTCCCTTCAATTTCCTGACAGGGCAGGTCACAAGGCAATTGATGGTGCACTGGCACGCTGGACATCTTCAGACTCCAAGATCGAGCTCCCTCCGGGTGTTCCGAAGTTGTGCGGCGATGGCGCTGAACCCCCCGCTTTGGTTGGGACAAAAGGCCTTACAGCAAATCAGAAGGGTGAAAACAAAGAATGAGAAAGTGAACAAACGTGAACATCAACTAGGTCCTCCAGTAGAGAGGTTGGAATAAAGGTACCTTTTTTTCCTGTAGTCTATTTTAGTAGGGGAACCGAATCTCCCCCAAAAAAAGAAACGGTAAAAGGGGCACCACTACCGAACCTAGTCAAAGAAATCACACACCTGAACACATGCACGCGCTACATGCAACGGCCTTTGAGCCCATTCCGCACACGTTTAGCAAGAACATCTGACCTGTCCGGTTGAGCCTTCGAGGGATCCTCAGAAAAATCATGCGGGTGTGCATTGGCATCAGGCTGGGTTTGGACATTCAAAAGCAAGAAATGATTGCTGGCGCACATATCAAGTGTGAACCTCTTGTAGCATTGCCAATCGGCATGTCTGATCAACAGTCAAGCAAAACATGCCATGTGCTGTCAGTAGCTGCCCTCATACGACCAGGAGAAAATCATAGTGCTGAATTCTGTCTGTTGGGTCCTGCTAAGCATGTTCAAAACATGTTTCCCTGGAATGACTCGGTGCTTTTCAAAGACAACATTTGGGGGTGTCTCTTCGTAGACGACCCCCCTTCAAACAAAAGAAGAAACGGTCCAGTTCCTTTGAATTTGGCTTTCCTCTAATACCACCCAAAAATGAGTACCAACTTCAAAAACACACCCATTTGACGCATTTGCAAAGTGATCGGCGCCCCATCGGATGTTTCAGCGTCACCCCCAGAGCATCCGGATATTGTACCTATTGACATCTGAACAGCGAGCAAGGAAATCGGCCTCAGACCTGGCGTAAGCCCCATAAAGCTTTATGGGTCCCTGGAAAGGTTCCAATTGAACTGCAGGTCAAAGGAAATCACGGAGCTGCGTAGAAAAAACATCTGTAGTTTTGTCTCATACGTTTCACTCGACGCGCCTGGAAACTCCCGAAAGATCACATTGGTACCTGTTTTTTTGTTTCCCATATGCATGCCCTTACCCAGCCCAGCGATTCCAGTCAGCATGCCCCCTTGATGGACACCTGAGGCATAATCCAAACCCGGTATTAAAATGGTCGACCCAGAACCATGTAAAGAGTTTTGAAGGCGGCCGCAGCTATTTGTGGTTGGGATCGTCCCTTACTAGCCTTCATCTACCCGGGTTTTGATTGTGGCTCACCTATCGTTTGGCTCCCGTCAGTGCGGGCCCACCAGAAGTTCTCAAACTTGAGACTGAGCCCCAAAGTGCAGTTTGAGTTTGGCGCGGCGAAAACCCAACATACCTACCATTGCACGCCGCTCTGTTGAGCGTCTTGCCAAGCAATTGCTCGGTTTGTTGATTGGGGCACGAGGGAGGCTAAGTAAACCAACAGCATCATTGGTGCGTAGGCACCTGTCCAAGTCCAAGCGAAACTACTGTGTCTCACACGGGAGCATGTCACACCCACGAGGCTTACGGAGTTTGCGTCCCACAATGTGGGCAGCCAAAAGCATAGAGCGCGGCAATTCGAAAGCCGGCTTCGAATTCAGACACCAACTGCCCAAGTCCTTCTGGTTAACATGGAACCCAAGATTCTTGGGTTACAAGAAAAAAGAAGAAGAAACGGAACAGGATTCCACTCTGGTCCTTCTGCAACCATCCCAGAATTTGTTGCCTTCGGCTCCACAACTCCCGCCCGGGGCAAGGCAAGCAGGCGACGGATAGCGCGAGCACCGGGCGTGACATGAGCAGCACACTCGTCACAGGGCAAGACGCCCGCGGCGCATCAGCTTGAAACAGGACCGAGACCTCGATCGAGGGAACACGTCGGATGTTGGAGCCAAGTCCCCGTGAAGGTTTCTAGGGGTTGATTCCGACTCGTGGTTGGTGGGTGGAGCTAGTAGGCATACCATGGCCTTTCCATCCTCGTGAGGACAAACCGAAACAGGGTAGGGGGCACCACGGCACAGCGGCTCTCATTGCAAGAATCGCAAGTGACAGTGCAGGCGACACATGGCAACTCACAAAAGACATTGGAACACAGGCCGACCAGAGGTCCATTCCTACCAGAAGTCTGTCTCTTTTGAGGGTACCCATTTTTGGTGAGCTTGAAAGGGAAACCAGAAGGAGAGTTCCACACTTTTGGCGGGTCCAATCTCAAAAAAAGACAAGCCACACACATAGCTCTTTGCTTTTCAGAACGAAGTCTTTAAGCCCATGGCATTTTTGGAAAGAGCTATTTTATCCATTTTAAGCCCGTGGAAAGTCGTTAAGCTAGTGTTTTCCAGCATTTTTGGAAAGTCTTTAAGCCCATTTTTATCCGCCCCACACCATTTTTGGAAAGAGTCGGGCAAGTGGTTGGACCCGAAGTGGTTCACGATTGGACCCTCGAGCTACGAGTAGTTTGGCGAGTTGATGGCAGCCACCCATAGCCACAAGCCAGGCCCTACCGGTGGACCAGGCTTCTTTCGGTGAGGAATTAATGATGAACCTGATATTTTGAACACCATAAACCGGTTCATTCCACATCTAGAGGTTAGTATTGTCCTCTTCGACCAGGAAACCACCAGTAGGATGGTTTTTCTTGGGGTTATTCCATGTCTATCGCAAGTTTACAAAGGGCGCTGTTCCGTGTTTTCTCCATTAGAATGTGAACCCCCACCCCTCCCGCGTTTTTGGCAAAGCTTTCCTTTTGGTGGTCCTTTACCCCCAGGCATCGCCGAAAAAAAGAAGAAAAAAAGCGTCGGCCACTCTCATCTTCCCGTCTGAGCTCCCCTGCGACAAGCTCCAGAGGGTAACACAGCAGCGAGCCCGCGGGTGCGTTGAAGGCAGATCCGGCACGGGCTGTTCCATTCCATGATGGTCTTTCACTTGGAAATGGACGGCTCCCTTAGTGAAACCGTAAAAAAATACCTGTGTCAAGATGCTTTCTTGGACCCCCCGAAAATGGGCGCTTTCCTTTTGGTGTCCCTTTAATCTGAAAAGGCTCCCAAACTTTAAACACGCAATCTTACAGGATTTTGAAGGGGCTTCTGGAAACATTCACCGCGGTTGTGCCAACAAATGGACCACCAACATCTTCGTCTTCGAGCACGCCTTTGGAGAGCAAGGTACGATATGTTGACCGCCGGTGATCCCGAGCGACTTGGTGCTACGAATTTGCCCGTTCGCTCTCTTACTCAACAGATGCAAGGGTACAACAAAACTGGTTCGGGAAACCATGATTTGGGTGTGACTCTTAAGGGACAGTTTGGTGAACATGGGGATGTTTGACCAACCATGTTTCCGAAGTTACCGGTTACCATTGAAATCATAGCCATTGTTCACGAGGTCTTTTCAGGTCAAACCAACGAGCAAAGCGCAAGCCTCACAAATTCCGTGCGACGTGCCGTCAAGACTTCACCCTTTGGGCGCGGTATTGTTTCATCCCCGAAAGCTGTTGTTCTGCTGAGGCGAGCGAGACACTCCGAGCACGTCCCAGGAGACACTGGAAAGCATTGGACTCATCAGTCAGAACCGCCTCTTAAGCAAGGGACTCCACCGATTCAAGTCTCCGCCTGCACAAATTCTAACCAGATCTGGAGAGAACACACATCATGGTGAAGAGCAACGCCAACACTTCTGATAGTGCCTGTCACAAATTGCGCAATTACCTCCACAGACCTGAAACACAAGTGCCAGACGTCTTGAGCTTCTCATTGCTTCGGGAAGTCTCTTCCGGAAATCCTTTTTTCACTCTCTCGAAAAAAGCCTTGATGCAACGAGTCCCCGGGACTGCCATGCCTCTGGTTGAAACAGGAAACCAACGCAGAACCTGATCTTTCCAGGGGCCGCAGGAGTTGAACTCCTCAGGAAATCACTGAGGCCCACTTCGCTGTCGAAAGTGGGCCCACGACTCAGGCTGAGAAGTCACAGGCGCTTAGCTCCGAGCCAAGCTGCATGGGAAACTTCGCTCACCCACAGATCACACCATTTCCTATGGATGTATTTGGCCCTTCCCCTGTGTCCAATGGCAGAGCGGTGAGAACCACAAA
>CAUJNA010003623.1:30000-69585 GCA_963377175.1 Effrenium voratum
AATGCGCAAATCTCAGCTCTGAGGAAACCGGGTAACGTAGCATGTGCTCTGCAGAACAAAGCAATGCTCGGATACAGCCTTGACCCATCAAAAAACACCAGGCAGGTAGGCATTCCAGAAACGTGAAGGGTGCACTTCAATCATCCTCGCAACAAAAACAAGCCTTGAGCTGGCCAGCCAAGTTCAATGTCTAACAATTTGATGGCCCACCGCAGTGAAGAAAGTACCCGGAGGGACCTCTGCATGTTGCTGCGACTGGTCGCGCAAGGTGTGCTCCTTGTTTGCCCAAGTAAACAAACACAACAAAGCTGCCGTCGGCCTGGTATACACTCACAGGGGCCAAGTGGTTGGCAAGAGGCAATGGTGAACGCGTGTCCTTCTCGAAAATGGCAATGCACAAGAATCCATAGGAACATGTACACGAAGAAACACAAGCCGCTCTGAAAAGAGCAATGAGTTCGACAAAAACAAATCATCGCCCCTGGGCTCGAGTATGCTTGCCTACAGCCCCCATGCGCTTGCCACTTGCAAAACAAAGGGTCAAGGCCGTACCCGTAGCGGCAGTCGCTATGCAGCCCTGTGCAGCGTTGCCAACTAGAAATCTTGGCGCGCGAAATCGCAAAGGGCGTTTCACCCAAGACACAGTGTTTTGCCTGAAAAGAGGAAGGAACTTTAGGGAGTCATGTCTGTCTCAACCGCATGCTTCTGAGAGGTTGGTGGATCCTAGTTGAATTCGAAGCTTGAATCGGAATTCTACTAGGCTTGTAGTTGATTATCACCATCTGGAGCACCCTTCGTTACATAAATTTCTGCCCTTAGCCCAAACGTATTGCAAAACCAGGGGTCGTCACCAAAATATGGTAAACGTTCACTGTGTCCTGCTTCGAGCGTTTTTCCCAAAACCGGGCTGGTCGGTCCTCCAAGATGATCGGTCGCTGAATATTCAAAAGGAGCGAGCAGAAATCGAAGTGCAAAACGAGCGCAAATATCCGCAAAACAAGCGCAAGTATCTGCAAACGAGTGCAAAAAAAAAAAAAAACGTAACAATCCCTCCCGCCTTCCTCTGGATGGAAGAAGGGGATGTGGTCGAGCGTTTTTCGAGCAGAACATCGGTAATTCGAGCGTTATTTTCTCGTACCCAAAAAAAAGGGCACGTTGGGTGCCTCAGGCAAAGACGAATCTTCGCATGGTTGTCAGGCCCACCAACAAAGGGACCCCCAAAACAAACGCACAGAAGGCACCGAAAGACACTATTTGCCCCCACTTCGTCGCTAGCCCTAATCCTCTCCCCTCTAATAATAAAACGCCCCCCCCCCCCGCACTAAAATCCTTGCCAGCAAAACAGCTTTTGTTACTAGCGGTCCCCTGGCTCTGGAGGGCAGGTTTTGCAGGTACCTCTTGTTCTTTGTAACCTTGCGTTCGCCCTGTTCCGGCCCGGAAAATCGCATCAAGCGTACATTTCCGAGTAAGGAATATACGTGTCGGGAGCTGAGGTCATGTTTTTGATTTTTCGACGTGGGTTTGGATCACTCAAAGGCACCTGTGTGGAGTGGGAGAGAGGGAGAGGGAGAGAGGGAGAGGGAGAGAGGGAGAGAGAGAGAAAGAGATAGAGAGACCGTAGTGCGACCGGAGCTGCGGCTCGAAACTCGCAACTTCGTGGTACGACCGTAGAAAAGGAAACGTACTCCCGGAGCTCCGGCTCCAAAGTCGCAACTTTGTAGTACGACCGTAGAAAAGGAAACGTACTCCCGGGTCGCCCTAATTGGGCTGGATTTGAGTACGGCAGGAAAATGCCTACTTTAGAATTGGTTGACATATTGCCTATTCTAAAAGTAGTATTCCCGTTCGGGACTTCCGAAACACATGTTGATTATTAGGGAGACCTTTAATAGGGGGAACGGATTATTGATATTGGGGGGCCGGCCCCTAAATAACAACCATAGGAAATCCAGGTGCGGTGAGCCGAGCCTAAGAAAAGCCGATCGTATTCCAGGCGACTTTGCCGTTTTCGTTCTTACAGACCTCTCAGCAAATGTCCCAAAGTCATAGGACCACTCAGCCAGGTGTTTTCGCATGACCACTCTGGTGAAACAGTTACTTGACAAGGTCATGGCGCCGTGTTCGAGAACATGCAAGCTGAATGGTCACTCAAGACGGAAGATCTCTTGTCTTGCGTTATTAAAAAACTGATGGAAGTGCACGGGGTTGCAGTAGTGCTAATTACTGATATCTGCGCATGCCTCGCTCTCCAAAGTCAATGTTGAGGACCAGGGGAAACTGTCCATGTGCGAAGTGACATGCTACTAGCTTGAATTGCCAAGACTGTTGGTCTTGGGAAAAACCATACTCCGACTTGCTCGTGATTCGCCCTCTGCCATTTCTACAATTCCCCCCAGGGCGAGCGGACGTTCGCCGCAGAAAGGGGCATTCCTTCTCCTGGCCGCACGAGCTACCCAGTTCGAAGAGTGAGATGTGTCAAACCTCCGGTGAACTTTCCCGAAAGCTACCTGCAACTTGAAGCTGCCGAAAGCCAACGACTTCGGTCAAGAGAACGAGGCAAAGCAGGCTCCCGTGTTTCTTGCTTGAAACGACCGGGGACTTTCCGGGAGTTTCTGCGGGCGAAAAGTCGGGGCCGAGCGGTCTTGCGTGTCTGTCCAATATGGCAGTGGCTCCAAAAACCGGAATTCCAACATGGAACGGTAAGTGGAACCAAAGACTAAAACCCGCGCAACCCCGAGCCATACCCATATACATCTTGGCTGCAACTCTGGGCTCAGCTTTTTTCACATTGAAGTTGCACAGTTCTGCTGGCCGGGATGTGGGCTGGTTCGAGTTGCTTTCGCGGAAACTCTGGAGCTGCGCTGTGTCTGGACGAGTTGCACGATTGTTTCACGGGACCATGGCTCATGGGCGCGGAGTTCATGTCCACAAAAGTCCATCAAGGCATCCCAAGCTATGCAATCATGGCCCGCTGGACCCACTGATACTCTGCAAGTTGTTTGTGGCTCATAGAGGCAGAAAATCAGAGCTTGCTTGCAAGCTCTAGGGTCACTGGATTTCCATGTCAAAGCTGCAATTGACAGGCAGATTTCAATACAACTACAGTAGAAATGTTGATTTGAAACCATGGGAGACTATTGTTTGTTGGCATTTACAGGGGAATCATCCTTCCAGGGGCTCTTAGACGCTGCACGAATTCGTCCATCAGAGGCCGATGCCCCGAGCCCCGGGTACCCGACGCCCAGCTCGCCTCTCGTCACAAGCAGTGAGGCCCACGCTCGAGTCGAGTGACGCTGCTCAAAATGGTCGACCGCGACCTGACTCGCTTGCTAGTGAGCCAAGACGGCTCCACTGCGGCTCTGAGCCGCGAGTGAGAAGTCGTGCCCGCAAAAGTCGTGGAGCCAACTTGTGAAGTGCAAGCTCAAACGAGCGCAAATTCAAAAAATGCTACGAATCTCAGGTAGCGAATTGCATTTGCGCGGATGTCTCGAGCACTTTCTGTTAAAACGAGCCTTTTTGTTGAGAAGAACGTGTCACGAGCAAAAATAGTTCGTAGCAAAAATTAAGGTAGCAATGGAGGCTGCAGGATGCATGCGGACTCAGGAGTCCTATCCGTTGTTCCATGGTTACGAGTCAAACATCGAGACCCGAAACCGTGCTTCGAGAAGGGCTGGGCCCCGTAGCCTTCTCCTTTCGGGTTTCAGGTGACCACGGATCGAACGGATCCCGGAACCCCGGGGCTCCAGCAAGGATGCTGTCATGGACATAGACTTCTGCTGACGGCGGCCTGGGTGAAAGGGCGCGAGCTCGGAACCCGAGTCGGAAGCACCTCAGAAGTGGTCGGTGGACATGACTCTCCTAGATGTCCACAGGGCCCCATGCGAAAACCAAGCAGTTGGGCACTCAAAAGCACAGCTTTTCGATTTCCAACAGGCACCTAGGGCGCTATGAGCGTGCAGGCAAAATGCCCCAGTGAGATCTACTCACTGACTGTTGGGTTGAGCCAATGGCTCGACATGATCACGACTGAAGATGATGCAGGGGAATGCCTTGACCATCTCAGAACTGTGGCGTTTGCTGTCACGCGTAAAAGTAGATGGAAGCAATTCCTCCTATTCTTAGGTCAGACGGGACTATATAAATCAATTGCGGCGCCTACGTTCACCCAACTGTAGGGGTGAGCAGCGTGAGATATGGTGCAGTCGTGTGCTGCGTCAACAAGCTCCTGTTGTTGGCGCTCCGGAAGCTACATGCAACGAATCTTTGTGTACATATACCACACATGCACATAAACGCACACATTAAATGCACCTATGCACAAATGCACATGCACATACTCATACACATCTACAAGAATGACATGCGAACAAGATCGCATGTTCTCATGAATACATGTATGCATGACAAGCAAGGACTGCATGGCTCTTGAGGGCACAAAGGACACTGTTCTGGATGGACGGAAAGGAGCCATCACAGAGTCTGTACTTGGCCAACAGCAGAAGAAGAAAAAAAAGAAACATGACGCTATCAAGACCAACAAAATCATGTCTTCGGATTCAGGTGACATCCCCAACAGCATGCGGTGCCCTCGCAGAACCTCATGCAACTCTCGTGGAACCCTGGTGGAACCCTGGTGGAACCTTACCTCAGGGCCGCCCCGGACCACCCCGGAGCCTATCTGGGCTGAGACCCCAAAGCTTTCAGCTGTTGGGGAAAATGAAAAACAATGAACAGAAAAATAAACAAAAAGAAAAACAAAAAGAAGATGAATAAAAAACATGCTCCCGGACCAAAGCTTTGGAGGTCCACGGTGGGCTCCCAGAAGCTCCAATGCGCCAGGCTGCTTGGGTCCATGTCCAATAGGCAGCTCAGGATTTCCTGATCCGTCAGCCGAAGAGATTTGGGCCGTGTAGGTCTCGGAAGAACACGCGAAACAAATGCGCGCCTTCGTTTAAAAAAAAGGGGGAACAAAAAAACGGCCAGGCTTGAAAAGGCGGATCCGCAGCACGCGAGATTTCTGGGCAATCACTTCTAATACCCTTTGATACTTTCCTTTGCAAAATCCCATGGAGCTTTAAGACTATCCGGAATGCCACATCTATGCAACACATCGCTGCTAGCCCCTTTTGTTTTGCGGCCTGGGTGCAACTCTTGGTTGACGTTGGCAAGGGAGCAAACATTTAATTTTAGCAGTTAAGTGGGGACTTGTTTACTAAACCACAATGAGCAAACATGTAAAAAAAACCCAACGACAACCATGAACTGACCGGATCAAACGCTTGAGCGGGACCTTGGCCTCCGGATGTCTTTCAGTGCGGCAAGGTGTGGCCATGCAATAGCGATCCGCGCACTGTTCAACACCCAAAATAGGTGAAGCGCTCCTTCCCTTTGGTTTCCCTGTAAATGTTCAACCCTTTTTAGGGGTTTCAGTAAAAAACGACCCCCGCCAATATGGCTGCTGGCCATATTTGCCCTTCACAATCCATTGCCTTTGCCCGAGATCTGCCGGGATGATAGCTATCCCAAAGACAAAAAGGGAAGCTTGCTCAATGCTGAATGAACATCTGGGCTTGTCTTTTTGCGGGGTAGGAGCTAAGAACCTTCTCCCATGCCAGTTTTCATGATGTCTACAAAAACAAGCACAAGCTCACAGGCCAGGCCAAGCCGACCCGCCGCCAACCCGCGAAGACACACACACAGCTCCGTAGGTTCCAGCATCATGTGTCGGCTGTAAAGGGTGGCTCCACCCGTCACGGTTGACAGGCCCACAAGTGAGCGCCGTGCTCCCCGACGCGCGTTTTTTTAAGCTCAACAGTCGGTCACCAATTGGGGCTGGGTGACTTGCCCCTTGGCAATGGATCAAATGCCCAGTGGCCATGGGGAAAAAAAAGGTACCACCCTTACCCAGAAAAAATTAAAAAAGGTCACCACTGGGTAACAGAGATAGCAAACAGTACTGTATCACTGTACCTCAAAATCTCACCTGCCCTCAGATCCCCTGCTAAAAGCGAACAACTTTTTAGTGGCTTCCTGGAAACTTCCACTAAACGAACTAAAAAGCCAAATTGCCCACGGAACGGGCGGCTGGGAACCACGAAGTAAGGAAGGTAATGATCTGAAGTCCAGGCAACACAAGCAACGTCTTGATTCAGCACACCTGGCAGTCCCACCAAGGGCCGGCCCAAACGCGAGCAAAATCTCCTGCCTTGTACTCTGCAGACATGCGGCCCTCCTGGTGGCCAAAGCAAACAAGCAACGTGTGTGTGTGTGTGGTGTGTGTGTGTGTGCGTGTGTGCGTGTCTGCGAGTGTGCGAGTGTGCGTGTGTGCGTGTGTAATGTGTGTGTGTGTGTGTGTGTGTGCGTGTGTGCGTGTCTGCGAGTGTGCGAGTGTGCGTGTGTGCGTGTGTGGGTGTGTGCGTGTGTGCGTGTGTGCGTGTGTGCGTGTGTGCGTGTGTGCGTGTGTGCGTGTGTGCGTGTGCGCGTGGGCGCGTGGGCGCGTGCGCGCGTGCGCGCCTGTGCGCGTGTGCGCGTGTGCGCGTGTGCGCGTGTGCGCGTGCGAACGTGCGCGCGTGTGCACGTGCGTGTGCGTGTGCGTGTGCGTGTGCGTGGGCGTGCGTGTGTGCGTGTGTGCGTGTGTGTGTGCGTGCGTGCGTGCGTGCGTGCGTGCGTGCGTGTGTGTGTGTGTAAATGTGTGTGAATGTGTGTGTTTGTGTGTTTGTGTGTTTGTGTGTTTCTGTGTTTGTGTGTTTGTGTGTTTGTGTGTATGTGTGTATGTGTGTATGTGTGTTTGTGTGTATGTGTGTATGTGTGTATGTGTGTATGTGTTTATGTGTGTGTGTGTGTGTGCATGTGTGTCTGTGTGTGAGTATGCGTGTATGTGTGTATGTGTGTATGTGTGTATGTGTGTAGTGTGTATGTGTGTATTTGTGTATGTGTGTAAGTGTGTATGTGTGTATGTGTGTATGTGTGTACGTGTGTATGTGTGTATGTGTGTATGCGTGTATGTGTGTATGCGTGTATGCGTGTATGCGTGTATGTGTGTATGTGTGTATGCGTGTATGCGTGTATGTGCGTATGTGTGTCTGTGTGTCTGTGTGTCTGTGTGTGTATGTGTGTATGTGTGTATGTGTGTATGTGTGTATGCGTGTATGTGTGTATGTGTGTATGTGTGTATGTGTGCATGTGTGTATGTGTGTATGTGTGTATGTGTGTAAGTGTGTAAGTGTGTATGTGTGTATTTGTGTATGTGTGTAAGTGTGTATGTGTGTATGTGTGTATGTGTGTACGTGTGTATGTGTGTATGTGTGTATGCGTGTATGTGTGTATGCGTGTATGCGTGTATGCGTGTATGTGTGTATGTGTGTATGTGTGTATGTGTGTATGTGTGTATGTGTGTATGTGTGTGTGTGTATGTGTGTGTGTGTGTGCGTATGTGTGTGTGTGTATGTGTGTATGTGTGTAAGTGTGTAAGTGTGTAAGTGTGTAAGTGTGTATGTGTGTATGCGTGTATGTGTGTGTATGTGTGTATGTGTGTATGCGTGTATGCGTGTATGTGTGTATGTGTGTATGTGTGTATGCATGTATGTGTGTATGTGTGTGTGTATGTGTGTGTGTATGTGTATGTATGTGTGTGTGTGTATGTGTGTATGTGTGTATGTGTGTATGTGTGTATGTGTCTGTGTGTGTATGTGTGTCTGTGTGTGTCTGTGTGTGTGTCTGTGTGTGTGTGTGTGTCTGTGTGTGTGTGTCTGTGTGTGTCCGTGTGTGTCCGTGCGTGTCCGTGTGTGTCCGTGTGTGTCCGTGTGTGTCCGTGTGTGTCCGTGTGTGTCCGTGTGTGTCCGTGTGTGTGTGTGCGTGGGTAAAAATGTGTGTGCGCGTGGGTGAAAATAGGGATTTGGACGAACAAAGCCATCTTCAGGCCACCAACGCCGAACACGAAACGGTATCAACGCAGGCGGGTGGGTGCATACTTTGCTCAGACGGCTGGCTGCCAGTGCCCGGGGAATTCATGAAGTCAAGGTTCATTTCTCCCAAATTCTAAGCTCTCAGTTTCCTTTCGGGGAGCCTCCATTTCCAATCCAGCATCCTCAACCCCCCCGACCCTCCCAACCACCAAGCCAACCAACCAAACCCCAACCCCCAACCAAGCCCCAAACCCCAGCCAAGCCCAAACCAACCCCCCCCTCTCCACCCTACCCCCCCCCTCCACCCCAACGACTCCTTTGAGGCCCCGCAGCGGGGGTCGGCCAGGAACCGCTGGATGCCCTCGGCCCTTGCGAAGCCGAAGGCCTTGCACTTCCCCGGCCTCACTCGGGACCCGCTCCGCTTCGCGAAGCGAAGCCGAGTTTCATTCCGACCGGAAGAAACGTCTGACCGTTGGGATCACGGGCTGGGGGGTTGGGGGGGTGGGTTGTGGGGTTGGTGGGGTTGGGGGTGGGGGGTGGGTTGGTGGGTGGGTGGGTGGGTTGGGGGGGTTGGTTGGGGGGGTGGGGGGGGGTTGGGGGTTGGAGGGTGGGTTGGTGGGTGGGTTGGGGGGTTGGGGCGGGGTTTCTTGGGGAATGGAACGTAGGAAAGGTTTGGGTTTGTGTGGAGCTTGGGGCCGTCTGCGAACCTTCTTGCTTGGGTTTCCCTTCCCCCGAAAATGCCCTCCGAGCTTGACAAAAAAATCTCACGCGGGCCAAGGTTGAGCAGTCTTCAGAACCACTTCTGTGGTTTCCCCAGGTCATTCCCACCGAACTTTATGGAAAACAGGACTTTTAAAGGGAGCTGTATGGGACGTGCAGAAGTGCCTCACGCCTCACGGAGTCACCAGAACTCCGAGCTTCTGGCACGCTGCTGAACCTCAGCGTCAAACTTTTGCAAAGCGGGGAATCGAATCGTCTTGTCGTCTTCAGGGCCATCCACTAGGTCCTCCAGATTTGAGAGGTTAAAATAAGGGTGCCCGATTTTTGTCTGTAGTCTATTTTAGCAGGGGGACCCTCTCCAAAAAAGGACAAAAGGGCACTACTGGGAGACCTAGTCCATGTTGAACGAAACAACAACACTTTGAACAAGCCACAGGAGTACCTGGGGGTTGATCAATATTCCATTTAGGGAATAAGCCAAAGGATCATGGGATTTGTTTTTGGACATGCCAAATATTTTGCTGGTTTTCTCTCACCAATGGGCATCTCAAGTTTTTCGGACCTTTTGATCAAGGGGGTCCCCACAATGTTTTTTCCACGCCATTCAGGGAACTTCAAGCCTCGCAACTGAGAAGCTCTTCCAACGTTCAGCTGGGTGTGTCCCTCAAATTCAACAGGAGCAAACCCGCAGGTTTTGGTCCATGTTTCCACTTCCCACGGTAAGCCGTTTTGGGCACCGGCTTTTTGGAGCAGCCATAGCAGCCATCTGAATTGGAGCACGCACTTGCGGCAAGCCGCTGCGCCAGGTGGAAAACGTGGGGTTTCGGGAACGAAGCGCTGAACAGGGTGACTCTTAGGGCTCATCATGTGCGGCCCAAAACACTCGAGAAATCGCCCAAGGATCCGTAAAACGCCCTTCGAACGTGACTCCTGACACGTCATGAAGCAGGGTTTTAGAAAAGACATGCGAAGGGACCCTGTGCGCTATGAATAAAAGCGCTTCTCCATGAGGATGTCTTTGATAAGCCTTTTGACTCAGGCCTTTCAAAGCCTAAGCAGTTGCCATGAGCATTCGACGCTGCGTCTGAGCCAACTTCTTTCTTTGCTCGCAACCCTTCCCAACGGCCAGCAGGTTGCCTACTTTCACAGCGTTCAAAAAATGGTCCCTAGGTTGGACACATCCCATGTAGCCATTCAAAGGTTGTATCACCAGACCCCTGGAACACACCCCTTAAGCCAAAATTACAGAGCACATCAGGGGTAAAGAAGCCCTTGTTTAGGCTTCACTGTCATATATGTCTTCTTTGGGGGGACCTAGGTTTAGACTGCTGGCAGGTTTTGACCGAACCGCAGGTCAAGTTTTCGGACCAAGACGCCAGGGGTAGCGGCCCATGGCCAAGGCATAGCCGATGACGCCGCAGGAGAAGAGGTCCTAGTTGGACAAACAAGAGGAAACACGGAGGGAGCGGGGATATGGGGGGATTCCAACTTGGTGCCATTTCCCATATCAAACTTAGTCAAGGTGCATCAAACGGGGGAATCCGGATTCCCGTATCCCTGGTTCCCCCTGTATCCCTGCTAGTTGGTTTCCCTGACCTAGGTGCTTCAAGTCAACTTCGGGTCTGAAGAGGGAAAGCAGGAAACCGTCTTGCGCCATGTTTCGGAGAAGAGAAGATAGGATAACGTGCGCATAAGACAAAGACCGGGGTCTTCATGAATAGGATGTAAATATCATGAGTCAACCAATATGCAGACAGCATGTTGCAGAGGCGAAACGTCCATAAAGCAAATATAGTTAGGAGCACCGAGGCGGTGTCGATGAGTGAGGAAGTAACGAAAACCAGAAGCAAAGTCAAACCAATAAAGATAGCTCTCAGCCTCCAACCTGCGGCCCTCAGATCTGCTAAAAACTCTAAGGTTTTGGGGGCCGAGTGCAAACTACCACCAAACCAACTAAAAGCTCAGAACCTGCGGAACCGGACGGCAGGGAACCACGCGGAAATGTTTGTTCTGCTCTTTGGGCCCAAGGCTTCCCCCATCCACTACCCGGTTTCTGAAACTCGCTGGTGCGCAGCAGATGAGTTGGAATGACCCCCCAGAAACCATGCCTTGTGGCTCTCTTTAAGGGAAACACCAAAACCGGTTCACTCAACCAACACCCGAAATGGGTCATTTCTCCGGTTTCATTGGCATATGGGACCCTTCGCTCCCTGGTGGAAAAAACAAGGTCGGGGAGAAGGTCGCACCAGCAAGCTGTTCTATCTCCGGTTTCATTGGCTGAACATGGGGTCGCTCTCTGAAAAAAAAAATCAGGGCGAAGGTTGCACCAGTAAGCTGTTCTATTTCAGGTTTCATTGACTCATGGGGTCGCTCCCTGTGGAAAATAAAGGTCGGGGAGAAGGTCGCACCAGCAAGCTGTTCTATCTCTGGTTTCATTGCCACATGGGGTCGCTCCCTGGTGGGAAAAGAAGGTCGCACCAGCAAGCTGTTCTATCTCCGGTTTCATTGGCTGAACATGGGGTCGCTGCCTGGGGGAAAAAGAAAAACAAAAAACAAGTCGGGGCGACCAGCAAGCTGCTCTATCTCCGGTTTCATTGGCTGAACATGAGGTCGCTCCCTGGTGGAAAAAGCAAGTCGGGGCGAAGGTCGCACCAGCAAGCTGTTCTATCTCCGGTTTCATTGGCTGAACATGGGGTCGCTCCCTGGTGGACAAAAAAAGTCAGGGCGAAGGTCGCACCAGCAAGCTGTTCTATCTCCGGTTTCATTGCCACATGGGGTCGCTCCCTGGTGGAAAGAAAAAAGGTCGGGAGAAGGTCGCACCAGCAAGCTGTTCTATCTCCGGTTTCATTGGCTGAACATGGGGTCGCTGCCTGGGGGAAAAAGAAAAACAAAAAACAAGTCGGGGCGACCAGCAAGCTGCTCTATCTCCGGTTTCATTGGCTGAACATGAGGTCGCTCGCTGGCAAAAAAAACGACGTCGCAAGGTCAAAGCTATGCCCAACTGGGGGCCCCACGGTAGCATGGGACCTTTCCGCATTCTCCACCAGCTCAGGTGCGCGGAAGGCCTCATCCTCCCCACCTCACAGACCGCAAAAAACCGCCAAACGAAAAGCACGGAACCAACAGCACCACCCCGAATTTGGGTCGCTCGACCTTATTTAGGATGTAACAATCTTGACCCCACAAAGTGGAGCAATGGTTCCTCTTGGCTTCTCTGTAAAACCACGGAAAAAAAAGAGGTACCAACTCCAAACCAGGCACCCCCATTTTCCTCTGGAACACCGAAAGGAAACCAGCCGCATACGTTCCGCAATTGTGCAATCCTGTCTTTAACGCACAAATAAGCATCGCTGTGGAGAAACCCTCAGGTTGTACTTCTGGACATCAAGGATGTCTAAGATCAAAGCTTGCAAAACCCGCCAGGATATTGCCCTCCATCAAGAACAAACAATTCACTCACCCAAAAAACAACTCAGAAGCCCCATCTCCGTCCGAACATCTTCAACTTGCTGGTGCGACAGGTAGGAAATGTGGGAATGAACCCAGGAATTGGTCCCCATTCAAGGGGTTCCACAAGTTGGATGTCTTGGGGTTCCAGCTCATTCCCTGCTAATGTGGCAATCAACCCAGGAGTTGGTCCCCGTTCAAGGGGTTCCACAAGTTGGATGGTTTGTCTTGGGGTCATTCCAACTCCTTCCCTGCGCATCGGTAAATCCTCGCGAGGCAGCCCTTACTCGTTGCGCCTCGCCTGAGTCGTCGCTGCCGAAGTCCGACAGTAGCACCTCGAATCGAGAGATGCGGCGGTAGGTGACCAAGGGAACCCTGTAGCCACAAGCAAAATAGCGAACGGTTCACTGTGAGGTCTGGGATCCACATTTCCTGAAGTTGATCCTGGTGTCCATGGAAATTGCCGCTTGAGCTGCCAATGGGTTCTGCGCAAATCACTCAGATTCACACATCTCAGTGTGACAAAATCGGAATCCCCAAGTTGAACCTTCGGAGGTTCACAAAGTCCTCCCCAAGTTGAGCTTCCCCTTCGCCCAAGCTGCAAAGCGTCGAAGACTTTTCCCGGGGGGCCTTCCCAAGCTCGTCTTTTCTGGTGTCTCGCTATGAGTGGTCCAGATTTTAGTGGCATGTAGGCATTGACCAAGTCAATCCAACAAACCCCAGGACTCCTGTTGAGCAAATTGCGCGTCAGCGTCATCCCCTCGACAACCAACCAAGAAAGTTGGCCTGGCACGATAGATTCGGTGTCTAAAACTCATCACCAAGCAAAATCGATTCCCAGTGTCCCGGCAAGAATGTGTGTGTTTGAGTATCTAGGTGCGTGTACATGTATGTATGTGTATATATATATATATGTATATATACACACAGGTAACATCATACACATAGTATACTCATCACGTTGCTCTTCGCGTATCTATAGTTGTACCTATTGACCTATTTCTGTACATGTTTAGGTTTTAATCTGCATGTGTGGATTTGCAAAAAGCAGTGCAAATAATGGATCGCTTCGACAACGGAAACTGTGTTGGATGTCAAAAAGTAGAGATAAGTCCTGCTGTAAACGCAAGCATGTTCGCATGCTTAGTGTCAAACACCCCGTGTTGGTTCAATTTTGTGTTGGCAACACATGGCCATGGGTCAAAATCCCGTACCCCCAGTGAACATCCCAATCCCCACTAAAAAAGACTAAAATGGGTGGTGCACCTACCGCAAAACAGGATCCCATTGGTTTTGACCCACAGCCACATGCACAAGACCTGCACAGGCAGAAGGAATTCTCCAGGGTCCAAGAGCTCCAATCCAAGACAGGCGCAACAAAAAACCTCCGCGGCAAATGTTTGGGAGAATGCCAGCTGAGACCGGGGGCATTGTTTCCTCAGATGCCCAGTGGCCATGGGAAAAAAAGGGCACCCTTTTTTGGTTGGTTGAGCTTAAAGGAATTGGAACCCTTATCCAAAAGAAGAAAAACAAAAAAAAAGGAAACAAAGGAATCAACCCGCTGGGCAACAGAGCTTCTCAGAGTTTTCTTTCATTTGCTTGCACCTTGTGCAGGTGTTTCATCGCCTGTCAGCTGACATCAGCGGTTTGAGGGCCAGAGAGCTCCAGAGATGTGAAATTCTGATTCGGGAGCTGATTCTGTTCAGCTATCACTACTCAGAACCGTTGCCATGTGGGTGGGGTGGGGTGGGGTGGGGTGGGGTGGGGTGGGGTGGGGTGGGGTGGGGTGGGTCGCCCAATGGCTGTGGCTCAAAATTAAACAGGAGGGGCAAACCGCAGATGTTGGGTACCCATGTTTCCACTTACCAGGGCAAGCCATTTTGGTACCGGCTTTATGAGCCACAGCCAAGTAAATCTCAGATGCAAAGGTTAACACTGTTCAAGTCATTGCTGCGTGCTCAGAACATATAATATTACATATATATATATATATATATCTGCAGAAAAATCCGTCCGTTTTGAATCATGTTGAAGCTGATTCAAATTCCGACGTGTGAGCTGTGCCCTTTGAAGCAGGTGTTTCCCCATTCTGGTGGCAGTTATTTCTTCTCGAAACTGTCTAACAAGTCGTCATTCAACGTGTCTATTTCAAACTTAATCCAATGGAGTTTGGCAGGGTTGAGCAGCCAATAGGAGGTGGTTCAAATAGAAGCGACTCAAGCTCTAAAAACCTAGAAAGCCCGCTCACCCCGCCCTTTTCCTTTTGGCTTCCCCTCAAACCACCCCAAACAGTTGGTAGCAACGCCAAAAAAGCACAAATTCCTCTTAAACTTAAACCAACTCCAAAAAACCTGTGCCCCCCAACAAAAAGCAAAAACACCAACACTCCACCAGCTCCTCTCCTTCTCCCCCCTGAAAACACAAACAAAACGTGTTTTCCCGTTCTACCGAAAACATGAGAGCTGGACCTGCTAGCACCCAATTTTCCCTGCATCAGCCTTCCCCCCCCCCCTCCCCTCCTCCCCAACGCGCCTCGCGCTTCTCGCCCCGCGTCTGCAGCCAAGCATTCTCCGTGCGGATGCGGCCGTGCACCACGCCCAGGCGCTCCAAGTCCGCCGCCGTGGCCAGCAAAGACCTCCGATCGCCGAAAAAGCGGAGGTTTGGGGTCGAGGCGGGTTGAACAAAAATCCAGCGGATCTAGGGGTGGATTCCGTGTCCATTCTTTTGAACCATCGTTCTTTTCAAAATCCGGATCCGTTTTCCCGTTTCTGGGGGGTTTTCTGGAAAGATTCGGATTCCTGGAAAGAATGGGAAAGGTACCCCTCGAGCGGAACCCATGTTGACTCACTTCCCATGGAGTTGATGGGATGTTTCTTCCAAATCTGTTGGGTGATGGGCAAAAAAACAAGCAACCAAACTCGTTGTTTACAACCAGAATGGTCACTTCCTGAGTGCATGGGCCAACAAAAGTCACCATTTTTTTGTTTAGAATGCTCCAAACCCAAAAAGTGTTTTCCGTTGGTTTCCCTCTAAATCAACCCAAAAAAGGGACCTGGCTTGGATTGGTGGCTTGAGAGCGTTTCCCGGGTGATTTCTCAAAGAAGGTACCATCACAAAAGACGAGCCACCCGGATCGGTCCCTTTTGGACGGTAAACACCCTTGGGAAACCAGAAGGAATGCGCCACCCATCTTGTAGCCAAGACAACACGCCTCAACTTCCCTAGCCATATCATGGTGGTGTTAAGCATCGTTTACTAGGTCCTGACCGGGGTATGTGTCAAATAGGGGGAACCACCATGAGCGGCTTTATCATGGGGGCTTCACCCCAAAAAGGTGACCCTCGAAAAAACAAACTCATGCCCCAAAGTTTTTCAAAGGAGAAAGAATTCGGCGTGTTGTTTTTTGAGGGTACCCGTTTTTGGGCTGGTTAAAAAGGAAGCCAAAAGGAACATCACTTTTTTTGGTTGGGGGGTCGGTGCCCTATTTTGAGTGGAGCAAACTAAAGGTTCAGACTATGAAAGCAATCATTCACCATCAATATCGACAGCGGACCTGCAGATAGACAAGCGGAACCAACTTGTTGCGAGTTTTGGGGGGGGGGGGGGAAAGGACCGTTTGTAGAAGGGAACCCACCAAACCAAAACGGACCGAAAGGACACCCGAAAACACTCCCGGTAATTAATCCTAGTTGGCCGAATATCGGACTCTCAAGCGGGGATCGTCCGCGTGTTGGCAATTTGTGAGTCCCATGTCTCCCAAGTCCCTGCCAAATTGACTGTGGACTGGATGTTTTGACTCTGCCACATAACTTCGCTCACCAGTCCTACTTGGTTGCAAACAGCCATTTCTGTGATATCAAGATGGGAGTCCCAGCTGCATGACTCACCCACCCACCCAGCCACCCAGCCACCCACCCACCCACCCGCCTACCTACCCACCCACCCACCCACCCACCATACAAAAAACAAGCGCAAACCAAACACATACCAATCCAAACACAAATCAAACCAAACCAAACACAAACCAACCCAATCCAAACACAAGCCAAGCACAAACCAAACACACAAACCAAACAAAAACCAAACCAATCCAAACACAAACCAATCTAAATACAAACCAAGCACAAACCAAACAAAAACCAAACCAATCCAAACACAAACCAATCTAAACACAAACCAAACACAAACAAAATACAAACACACACCAAACACAAACCAAACAAAAACCAACCCAATCCAAACACAAACTAATCCAAACCAAACCAAACAGAAACCAAATACAAACCTAAACACAAACACAAACCAAACACAAACCAAACACAAACCAAATACAAACACAAACCAAACACAAACAAAATACAAACACGAACCAAACGCAAACCAAACACAAACCAAATACAAACACAAACCAAACACAAACAAAATACAAACACAAACCAAACGCAAACCAAACACAAACCAAACAAAAACCAAACCAATCCAAACACAAACTACTCCAAACCAAACCAAACAGAAACCAAATACAAACCAAACGCAAACACAAACCAAACAAAAACCAAACCAATCCAAACACAAACTAATCCAAACCAAACCAAACAGAAACCAAATACGAACCTAAACACAAACACAAGCCAAACACAAACCAAATACAAACACAAACCAAATACAAACACAAACCAAACACAAACAAAATACAAACACAAACCAAATACAAACAAAATACAAACACAAACCAAACACAAAAACCAACCCCACCAGTCACCCCCCAACCACATTTCTCGCCTTCAACAACAAACAAATCCCAACCCGGCGCCTGAGGATCTCCAGAGCTTCCCTCTCCCTCTCCGCGCCAACTGGCCCCAGGTCCGCGCACACGTCGAAGAGGCACCGCTGCAGCTCCTCGTTTTAGCGCCGCCCGAGGTGGGCGGAGAGTTGGTTGGGATGGAGGTGCCACATGGAACTTTCCTGGGTTAAGAAAATGGTCTGGGGGCTGGGGGCTGGGGGTGGTTTGTGGAAAACCAAAGGCAAACCACCGACTTTTGATGAGACCTACGTTCTTCTGAAGTGAAAATTGGGCGTGGCTCCGGGCATTGGGAGCAAGGTGGCTTGGGTGGTTGACTGGCTGAAAGGGCTTCGGGGTTGTGCCACTTCGATCGGTGGCGTTTTCAAGGCCCAGGGTCGGTTCGGTTTTAGCAGCGCCCCGGCGAGTTTCTGTGCTCTAGTACTTTTTTCAGCTTACAGGGGACTTTCTATTGCTCAAATGGCCATGGGTCAAAATCCAAATCGTACCAGTGAACATCCCAATCCCCACTAAAATCCCGACTGAATTGGGTGGTGCACCGAAAACCCCAAAATGGGATATCCCCTTGGTTTTGAATGGCTAAATCGGGTTCTAAGAAATGGGTTCCTTTTGGATACTACACACCATCGCCCTGTACCAGCCCCCGCAACCTTGGGCATAACCCATGCGATGCCCCCTCCAAGGGCACGTGGATTCAATACTTGCCATACACCAGGGATGTTTTTGGGTCGAAAAAGGGGTTCCTGTGAATTGCTGTGTCCTACATTCACAACTCTCAGAAACAGCAAGAGAACAAACCTTCCTTGATTGTAAGGCCCTGTCATAGCCTACGTTCCCTCATCAGACGTCCCTGTGGGTTGTAACTGTGGTCACCAGGCAAATATGATATGGCGTCGCACCACCTTGTGCCTAGGAGTCCTTGGTATGTTCAACCAAACTGATCAAATTGGTATGCATGTGAAGCGCGCGCGTCAGGTCTCACATCTGCAAACAGGTCAGACCCTCCAGAATATCTTACGGGTTTCACACAAAGGGGGGGGAACCACCAGAATGCTCAGCTGATTTGCAGCAGTCTTTATGTACAAGTCCTTCTGCACTTGGGAGTTCTTCCCACGTGCTGTGTTCCTTAAGTTGCCTGCCGTTCCCAGAAAAACACACCAGCCGAACATAGCCCAGTCCAGCTTGCATTCGTTTAGGAATAGAGAATCCAATGGGGCTGTGCTGCAATAGAATGGAGGGATGAGGTGGGTGTGCTCATACGCTTTGCACAAGAGCATGGCATCAAGTGCAAACAATTCCATGACGCACGCGGACGGTTCTTCGCCGCAGTCGCTTTCTATCAATTAATTGATAGATGTAAATGGCTTGATGCAGAAGACCCCACAAAACACCTATCGGCCTTTCCCAGTCGCAACATCACCAGAGTTGGACTCATCAGTGGCACGTTGAAATAACTTTGTGTTTAAAAGAAATATACCAACTACAGCTTCAACCGCCCCCCATCAAAATTGGAAGGCAGCATAACCAGGCTGCAAAAGCAGTAAGCAAGGTGCAGCTTTGAAGCGACTCCGAGCAATGTTCAAGTAGATGTACAAGCGCAACTCATACTCAGTCCCAGGTGCACCGATACTAAAGCTACATCGGGGAGCGTCAATGCATGGTGCAACGGCTTGCCTACGGCCTACGTACAGTAGACCCGCAATAAAACTTGTGTCATCCAGGTCGTCTTTTCTCAATCCGTGCACTTTTTCTTGCTGGCATTGAGCACTCGCGGCAAGAAACTCAATGATGCAGAGTTTGCACATCCAGCAATCTCGCTACAACCACTCATCTAGACCCTTACTACACGTAAGACCTTCAGCGATGCATATTGAAAACATCTGACTTTCCTTCCACCTTCAAGAACTCTTTGTCCATCGACATCTCACTTCTCCTTGCCGACACCCCGAGGCTCACAGCTGCAACCGGCAGGTGACGCACTGGGATCGTTGTCTTCCGATTGACTTGAGATGGCTGTGGGTCAGAAATAGGTACCCAAAATTGAACCCTAGATGGAAACATGGACTAAACCCTGCGGTTTTTGCTGGTTTAATTTTGACCCGTAGCCAGATGGCCCCAAGTTTTATTTTAACAAACTCAGCCGGGTCGAAGTTCAACTGAAATATTGTTTGTACATGCACAAATACGAATATAGCTATAGACATATGGTGTGGACATCATTTAGGTGGGGATCCATGTCCACCAACCACTTTGGAGGGGGTTCCCTATTAAAATTCTTAGCCACATGCAATAAGTTGTGTGTAGTTTCCTTACAGGGATCAGCACTCCTACTAGGCACTCCATGGATAATACAATTCAGGCCGTCCTCTTTGCACAGCAGTAGAAGCTCGCCGGTGTTGTAGTCCTGGCACTTAAGACCGAACTTCGTCATGCAAATCATACAGACAATGGCTTGGCTACTTCCAAATCTCCTGGTCTCCACAAACGGCCTCAATGAAGTGTTTACTGGGTTCTTGTGCTTGTTTTCACAAGGGAAGGCGGGGCATATCGGATAGTGGATCCTATGAAGCAGGGATCCTTACATTATACACGTAAATGGTGGTTTGCGTTCACTTTGGTGGAAAAAGCCATGTTGTAAATGGTGGCAACATGTATCTTCTAAGGAGCCTTATGAAGGTTTGGCCAATCACTTCAGTTCTTGTTTTCCAAATTTGAATTTTGCGGAAATAAGACTTGCTGGTGTTCAGGGAACTTGGTGATCAGCAGGGAATGAGAAATGGAATGACCCTTATAAATCCCTTGTGGTTTCCTTTAAGGGAATGAACCCTTCCGTGTTCAGTCCCACATTCCGTACTGAGCACCGGCAAGAAGAACGGTTGATGCCAAAGAAATAGACATGGCAAAGCCCGGGCTCCGCTCTTTGAGTCGGGATCTAACAAAGCGACAGGGATGCGAACCCTCGATGAGCGGTGTCCAAATAGGGACTTGGACCCTTTGGGGTGACGTTTCCCTTTGGTTCTAGATGAAGCCAACGGAACAAAGGGCACGTGGCCCACGCTTGTGGACACACATCCCAAGCAAAACAAGATAAACAAGCAGGAAGTTCGAGGCCCTGTCCCTCTGCATCAGTTTCCTGGACCCTCCAAGCAGCGCTTGGCTCAACATTCAAGGCGAATGAAACGTGTCCGATTCCCAGCATCCAGAAACTGCTTGCTAGGTCCTCCAGATTTGAGAGGTTAGAATAAGATGGTACCAACTTTTTTCTGGTTCGTCTATTTTAGTATGGAACACTCCCCCAAAAAAAAAGAAACGGTAGAGAAGGGCACTGGGGGACTTAGGTTTGCCATCCAATCTGAGTCCTTGCGACGGCCCTTCCGATCCGAAGAACCGGCCAACCCAGCGACTAGGACTTTGGGGCCAACCACCAGGTTCAGCCTCCTCGTCTTGCTGTCCCTTACGCCTTTTAGACACTCACCGGACAACTCGACACTTGACATTACGCCATAGGAGGGATGGTTTAAACGTCATTCCCTCCTCTGCTGAAAACCAGCAATGCCCATCTCGTGAGGCTCCGGATGCGAGGCGATTCGCATGCGCATCCGTGCCTGAAAGACGCCAGAAGCATCTGAAGCACCTGATACAAAGCGCCCGCCTTGCAACTCACGCTGAACCAGGTGCAGCCAAAAAAAAGAAGTTCGGTTTCCCGGAGAAAACTCGATCCACACTTTCTGGGTCATTGCTATATGTGACGCGATACATCAGATTACCTTAGAATGCATGCCATATGTGGCGCCATACACCAGATCACCTTAGAATGCACTTGGGCCCTTAGGTTCTCCAAGCTTTGGCTGAGACAAGCAGTGCCTTCTGAACATCGGAACAAACATACTATATGGGATGTCTCTTCAATATTTAAGTAAGGGGCCGACAAACTTGTTTTGCTACTTGAAACCACTCCGAAAGGGTACACCAACCATATTAGTGGCAACATGATTTATTGGCCACGGCTTCCTGAATGGATGTACGTCTGAGAAGAATCCTGAAGGATTGATGACACTATCCCTTCGGTTTTTGTTGGCGAGACCCCAAAATGAGTGGTGTTCCTTTTGGCTTCTTTTTAAAACCACAAAGAAACACAAAAGCCCGGGAGCTTCAACCAAAATCATCAGACTTGCTATACCTCAACCCGCACTTGGTAAGACATAAAGGAACGCTCAACATTCTAGTGTTCCATCTCTCATTTTGAGACATCGACCCACAAGCGAATTCTGGCAAAAATCAAGCAGAGTGGCCTGACGCCTGGACCCACTTAGCGAGGGGGAAGAATCAGCCAGAGTGCGTTCGCCCTGAAGAGGGGAGATGCTGAAACAAGTTGGACCTTTTGGACGATTGGCAACAGCCAAAAGAATAGACTTCTTGAGATTCTCAAGAATATACCCAGCATGTCCTGAATATACTCGGGCAAAAGCACGTTCTGTATCACGTGCCAGCATCACCGAAGCTGCAAAGATCTGTACAAGGAGCTACGGTACGCCCCTGCAACTCGAGGGATCTGCTGCGAAGGAACCTGACCAAGTGAAAGGTTCCTCATCCCGTGCGCAGAGCTGGTCACCTGCATGTGTCACTGCGCACTGCGATGCCCCAGGGAGCCCAAGCCTGGTTCAGAAATGGAGTGGATGGCTGGGTGTGTCTTTGTCTAAGGAATCCTAAGGTGAGGGACAAACTTGAGGCGTGAAAATGCTTGGAATCCGCTCTCGCACATAGACTTCACTCACGGAAGAGCTGCCACTCGCTTGTAGAGGACATCACACTGGCACATGTACTTGGTCCCGGAGTGCACGCCGCCTCCTTCATGAAGCTCAAAGTGACTGAACCTGACTTCTCTGGACACAAGAAGATTCAGAGGGAAAGGGGACAGAAAAAGAAGGAAAGAATCAGACGTAACCTTTGCCACGTAGCAAACAAACACAACCAAGCAAAAAAACATAACCAAACAAGCAACAAACAAAGTAATGCCAACAACAGTGAAGTAACTTCCGCCGTTCTTTCTGGGATCATTCTTTCCAAGCCATCCAATGCACTGGGAACTAACGGGACCTTGAAAACAATGGCCAACACAAATATGATATAATCAACAAACAAACACAGGCATGAGCAAGAAGCTTCGACATGCTTGAAAATGCTTGGATATTGTTTTCGGACATGGAGCAAAGCGCAGCGGCCCACGGCAGGACTGACCGTAGCTTGGGACTGGTGATACGTCCTGCCAGCGGAGTCCACCTCTAGCTTCACGAAATTCAGCTCGCCGCCTTGAAAGTCCGCAGAGTCGTTCAAGTATATGGCAATCCTGGGTCGTTCTCGGGAGTTTTCATATAACCAGAAGCAAACAAACGTGTTTCCTATGGCGCAAAAGCAAACAAATGTGTCACAACAATCTATTAAACGAAACCAACCACCTATTTTGTATGAAAATGTGTCGTGTCACGCAACCACCGACTGCACATGAAGCTTCTTGTGATGCTTTGTTGAAACAATACTTGGTTGACGTTGGAAGGAGAGCAAAAAAAACAATTTTCGCAGTTGAGTGGTTGGATTTCAACCACTAAACCACAATAAGCAAAAATGTCAAAATGTTTCCCAACAACAACCATGACTATGGCATGTGCAACGGTTGGCAATGATCTAGAGCTAGTCTCGTAAAGAAGCTCTTGTAGATGCCTAGCTCGCCCTGAGAACTGGACCTGAGCGGGTCTTCCGCATAGATGCGTGATGGATCCCTGTGCGGCTTGAAGCCTTGGCCCTTCTGGTATCTCATGAAGCGAAAGGTCGGAATGATCCCGCACTTCTCATAGACGCCGCTCGTGAAGTTTCCAGCGTACCACTGCTGGTTGGGAAGATGATGCTGGACTCTCTCCCAGAGGTAGTCTGCAAATTCCGGCGACTCGATATGGACCAGCTCTGAGGTATTCTTGCCTTGCTCGTAGACCAACTGTCTGAGCACGCCGCCATCGTCATCTTCATGTGCTGGACCTGCTTCATGTGCTTCTTCATATTCCTGCATCTGTGACTTCGACTGCTCCGCCATGTAAAGAAGCGCCGAGGGAGGTGTAGCAAAGCCCACCTGCTCGTGAATATCGATGAAGGACTGGCACATCTCCGCGGGAAGGACGCCATCCAAGACGGTCACGAGAAACTGGCTTCTGCTGTCTGCCAGGAGAAACCGATCCACTTGGATTTCTTCGCTTGCCTCTGGCTTCAACTGGATTCCGTGACTCTCCCAGCCGCCTAGACTTTCCAGCCTCTTTTGACACTCTGCGGCGAAAGGCCCGATGATCTCTGAGTTCCGCTGCCTGGATGCCCTTGCGACCGCTGCATGCGTTTGCCTTGATGCCATTTGCACGGAAAGTGAGCCCCTAACCCACTAACAATGGCAATACTCGTCATCATCATCATCATCATCATCATCAACAAGAACCATCCACCAAAAAGATGCGATCAGGGACCAAGTCGCATCATCAACTGCTCCTTCTCGGAGCAGTTGCGGGAGAGAGGACTGCTGTCATCCGCAAAGGTCACGCTTCGGCGCGTCTTTGCCTTGCCAGCGTCTTTGGGCTTCTTTTAAGGTGATACTCTCCTATGAACATGGAACCCACCAAAGGGTCCCTTTTAAAGGAACCTGGTCTTCCAGGACCCCTCACACATGAAAGCTGACTTTTGGCCCAGTCGCGGGGTTTTTGGCCACGGCTGCCATCCTGTGCGCGCTATTCCTGCCTGGTGCTAGCTCCTGCCCCTTCTTTGAGGGAAAACTGTTGGGCCAAGAGTGCCACGGTCGGAACCTGCGGCGTGGGGTGAGTGGCGGGGGTGGAGAGAACCTTCTCAGTCGTGAAGGCCGAGCTTCGGACCAAGGCTGCTCGACATTTTACACCCGGCTGAGTTCGTAAATGGCGCAGAATTCCAGCTGGCAAGGGGATGACACCACTCACACTAGCCGGAAGCTTCACCAATGGCGGCCTCCGTAACTGGGGCACCAAGTCTTCCAAAAAAGTGGGAGCATTCTACTATGCACCCCTCGTCAGTTCCAAGGCTCCGAAGGCAAGAATCAAACGCCTACCAAAAAAAATCCGCCCATGCGATCCACCCACCTTTCGATCCGTAAGGCCCGCAGTTGGGGAATGTGCTGAAAATAGTGGCCGACATGGCGAGTACCTAGTGCTTCCTCTTGGTGTCCCTTTAAATATCAGAACGAACATGCGTGGTTTGAGAAACACTCAAATATAAGTGTTTTGCTGTTGGGGGTGCGCTTTTCAAGAGGGTTTAAAGGGAAAGCAAAGGACCACACAGTCACAAGGTTGCCCCCTGAGCCCCCAGTGCTGAATCAGAAGTGTCCGCCAGGACGAAAGGAAACCATAATAGAAAGAGACCCCCCTGATTGATAGCTGGGTGGGGGGTGGGTATTCATCAGAGGTCAACATTCCTGATCTTGCCGGTGCTCAGTACGGAATGACCTTCCGGGTCTTGGAAGGAATAGGAAGGGGATTCCCTTACAGGAAGCCACAAGAGAGATGGTGTTGTTCGGGTCATTCCATTTCTTATTCCCTTATCGAACTGGCAAGGTATTCTAGAAGGGGATGGTTTTAGTTTAAGGAAACCACCAGTTGGATTGTGTAAACACTTGCTGGTGCTCAGCAGTCCAACTGGTGGCTTCCTTTAAGGGAATCCCAAAACTTGCATTTGCTTACAAACCCTGGAAAAAAATAACATATTTCCAGCAGTGATAGATTCCCTCTAAAACCAACAGTGGAAAATAAAAAGTACTCATTTCAGCAAATGGAAGAAAAGGGTCCATTCCAACTCATTCCCTGGTACCAGCAAGAAAAATGTCTTCGTCCGAGGCGTCGGCTGCCGGGCCGGCCCTCGCGCTCCAGCATCAGAGCCTCCTTCGAAGGTCTGAAAAAGCGAAAGCGGAAATTTCCGTCGATGTGCTTTTCGGTCGGCTTGGGGAGGGTCCCCCAAGAAAAGGAATTTGTTTTTTGGTCGGCTTGGGGTGGGTCCCCTCCAAACAAAAGCGGAAGTCGGTTTCCAGACCCATGGAACATTTGTCTGAAGAAGGTGCGGATGCGTTTGTCCCAAACCAATCTTGAAACAAAGGTATCCCAAATGGCAACGCTTCCGAAATTTTGGCCCGGAGCCGCCAAACCTTCTCTGGGCCTATCGCCCCCATAGCTTGCAGCTGTTGGGGAGGAAAATGTAAAGAAAGGCGTGTGTTTCCAGAAAACCACAAGCTCAACACATCTCGGGGTCCTCAAGTTTGACAAAACGTCCAGGTGAGCTCCAATTCGCCCATTGACTGTTGGTAAAGAGATGGTTGGATGGCTAAGGTTTATACAGGCGTTGCCTTCATGTAACCACGCTCAGGCAAAGGGCCATCCTTTCATGTCGGCTTAAAGGCATAACAAAAGGAACGCCGCGAGTTTGGGGGTCCTATGTTGGCTCAACATGGAAACTAACCGGCCTGGGGAAACCAAAAGGAAACCAATGATCTTGGGAGTCACTGCAAAGCCTTCGTCCATTTTAGTGCCCAGCCATAGCCCCCCTGGATTTGTTGCGGAGGTGTCCATGGTTGGTTCACTCCACATGGCATCTGTTCCGCTTCGCCGTTCCCTTTTGGTATCCCAATGAAGCGCCTAGACTTTTCTGGTCCATCGTGAGCCTGAAAATGTCCAATGGGAGTGAATGTTCATGGTCCCAGGCAAATTCGGTGGACATCAATTTTCGGTGTAAAAAGGTCCACCAACCACGTTTGAGGTGGCTCCAACTCTTGCAATTCATGGCCAAATCAGTTCAAAGCGATCCCGGATGTTCGAACATCCTTGCTTGCTTGGCGCCAGCCCCGCACCCCCAGCTGCTTGTCCTGGAGGTTCATCTGGGCTTTGATCCTGGTGTGAAGGCCATCCAGGGCAGGTTGGGTTTTTCTGGAGCCCCCATAGAGTTGTGACCTACGCTGTCAGCCTAACTAGCATTTAAGCTCCAACAATCGCAACTAAGATTCAGGAAAACACAACTTAGATTCCATTGGTGGCTCTTGGATTACTCTGACTCGCACCTGTGTGAGGGGGAATTGACTGCTCGGGGAGACCACCTCACTGGTTCAATGCCTGGCAAGCGGGTCCTGGCAGGAGTCGGCGGTGGCTTGAGCTTGGGATTGGGGACTCTCCAGCCATCAGGATTCAGTTCCCCACAGAACGTTGGAGGGTTGGATTTACTTGCCCCCCCCCCTAGCCTGACCCTCAGTATATAGATTGATGGGGACTCGCTCGTGGGGCTCTTAATTGTTTTAGGGGGCAGCTAGATTCAGCAAACACGCACTTTGTTTAGATGCAGTATTTTTTCTGTCTCACGCAAAATCACCCACAAAACGCTCAACTAGGCACTAGTGGGAAAAACACGCAGCTGGAACATGTTGTGGCGTGCGTCCGCAAACCCATTTCTCCGCTCTTTTGGGATAACATGAGCCAACTCGTGCCGTATCAGGGCTTCCGCTGACATCATTTTCTGGAAACACAGGCACGCGGAAGATGCAGGTGTAACTAATTAATCTCATTTTTTGCGCCGGCCCTTCGCGCTGAAAGATGTGGATGGCCATCATCTCAGAGCTTCATCATCCTGGTCTCGGTGCACCGGTGCGCCTGGCGCGATTTGACAGGGAGAGGGTTGGTCGTTTGCAGAGTGCGTCGGCCCAGTCAAAACCTAGAAAAAGCCCGTTACTAGTGGAGATGGCCCAACAGCAACAGCAGACGGGGGAGGAAGGGGCTGTTTGGGTTGGGTGGGGATTTGCTTATTAGTTGCTACAGGAAGCTTTATGCGTGCCATGAGTCTGGCTCAGCGCTCGGGAGCTGGGGACTAGTGGGGACCTGGCGATGTCGTCTGGCCGCGCTCGCCTCTTCGTGGAGCTGTGGCATGCTCTGGGGTTAGATCGTGACTCACGCAGCCGATCACGGCGCAGGACAAAGTTCCCAGTTTTCTTTTTACTTTTAGAATCTTTTAGAGATCGAACTTCACATTCCCCTTGTCAACTTCGGGGCCTTTGGTTTCAGTTGAGGAGGCGATCCCCGTCACCCCGACACCATCACAGACGCCCCCGCTCCCCAGCGACGCCCCCTCGGTTCCGCAGCCCTCGCGGCCGCGCTCGCAGTCCTGCTGGACGCCGAAGTCCTGACCGAGGCCGTCCTCGCAGTCCTGACCGAGGCCGTCCTCGCAGTCCTGATCGAGGCCGTCCTCGCAGTCCTGGTCGAGGCCGTCCTCGCAGTCCTGTTCGAGGCCGTCCTCGCAGCCAGGATCCTGTCTTGTCTGCGCAGCGCATCCAGGAGATCAACAACGAGAGGGCCCGGCGCGGACTTGCAGCCCGACGGCCAGCTCAGCTACGCCGCAATGCCCGCCGACCACCGCCAGGTGGCTCGGCATCGCAGCCAGTCGTGCATTTTTTCATACCACTTCATGTTTTAGGCAACTCTAACCTTGGCCCAGCATCCGCAACTCTTCAACCACCTCATGCTTTCCATTCTAGTTCTGTCAGCTGCTGGTGTGCGCCGTCCTGTCCAGGCTGACACTGCTGCGGAGGGGGCCGCTGAGGGGACCTCAGCGCTCGGACCAGGAACCTCAGCAGCCGATGCAGCTGAGGAGGCCTCAGCTGCCGGGCCTGCAGCCGTCACGGTGGTCGATGAAGAGGACCAGGAGGGCAAGGAGGGCAAGCAGGAGGGCCAGCAGGACGGCGAGCAGGAGGGCCAGCAGGATTCCAACCCACACTTTGACGAGTGGGCAGGAGGGTCTGGAGATGAGGCGCAGGGAAGACAAAACATCGTTAGCAGTTTGAGAGGACTGGTACTTGCACTCATGGGTCATGACACCGCTCCGCGCAGGTCCTGCCATCAGTTGTCTGGAGTCAGCAGAATGGCGCCCGCTTCTTCGTGGGCGGGCTGAGCAGTGGCACAGACTTGCCCGAGCTTCGGCGGCACGGTGTGCGCCTCGTCGTGGTGTGCCTCGACCGCATGCCTTACGATCCGCCAACAGTGGCAGATCTCCGCTACATCCAGAGCCTTGGCTTCTCAAGTCCATATGTTCTGTGACGTGGCTTCTGTCTTTAAACAGCACTAAATGACGGAAACTCAGCACAACTTGAGGTGGAACATCGGGTATGCCCCGCAGGCCAAATCGGCCTTCGACCAGCGCGTTCGCCCTGCGGTCAACGAGGCAGTCAGGGCTGGCCACGGGTGCTCTTCCACTGTCGCAAGGGCAGGCATCGCTCTGCCCTAGCAGCTGCAGTGGCCCTGATGGTGGGGCTGGGCTATCAGTTTGACGAAGCTGCCAGGATGGTGCAAGACGCCCGTCCTTGTGCCCAAGTTTGGAGGGCCTACTCCACTGGCACTGCCCAGCGCTGGATCCAGCTGATCCAACGGGAGCACCAGTGACCTGGGGACCTGGGGACTCGGGTGCCACCACAAATTGTACACCATTTTTGTGTCATTTGCACATTCAAACAAGTGAGCGGTGGGGCCTGGGGACCTGGGGACTTGGGGATCTGGGGACCAGCAGCCACTGAGCAAAAAAAAGTGGCGTAGAGTCGGATGTGTTTTTGGGAACAGTCAGCAGCCTTGTTAGTCTTGGAGAGTGGGTCGCGCTTTGAACTTTGAACTGATCCTGTAGCTCCTGAGACCTCAGTCCAGTGTGTTGATGGTGATGTTGCCGCGCCCGCCAGGATTGGCGCCCACGACCGCTGCTCGGGGCCCGAGGGGGAATGCAGAGAGCGACGCGACACGCCTCACCGACTCCTCGCACCCGACTCCGTACCCGACGCGCCCGACGACGCGCCCGACGACGCGCCCGACGACGCGCCCGACGCTGCGCCCGACGCGCCCGACGCCGCGCCCGACACCGCGCCCGACCCCCAAAACTACGCCCGACATGGCCTCGGGGGTCTGAGGATTCAGCCCCCCCCCCCCGCTGTGTGGGTGAGCCAAATCAAACTCCTTGAGGATTCAGTTCCCAGCCCCTCGCCCTGCCAAGCCCCTCCTACAGCACTTGAACTGCTCCAATTCCACAATTCCCCATTGAAGCCCGCCCCCAAACTGAACAGCCCCCCCAGACATGCCCTGTGGGGACTTGTCTTTTTGCCACCAATTTTTCAGAAGTGCGTCGGAAACTGCACTGTTTCAAATGCTGTTTGGGGGTCCAATTCTCTACCACCCCCCCCCCCCCCAAGCTGCTTTACAGGAGCCACAGCTCCCCAAGTTTCAATTCCCCCCTGCCACCAAAGTGCTCGGTTCCTTGCTCGACCAGTTGGATTTGTCGCCCGACAGCCCTGTTCAAATATGAGGCCCCAGAGCTGGAATGGACTTTGCGTGGCTGGAGCAGCAGCCTGTTCAGGCTGGAGACAAGTGGACGGTTGCTCGGCGGAAAGAGGGGCTTGGTGGCCCTAGGATCATTTCAGTTCCCACGCACTTTTAGGGGAAGGGGTTTGGTGAATAAAATGAGGTCTGGAGGGGTGGGGAACTTGGGAGTGAAGGAGTGTTTGCGCTGCTTGGAGCAGGTCAATTCCCCACACACTTGGGGGGGGGGGGCAGGCGGGGAATTGAATCATTTTGTGGGGCAGTTCAATTCCCCATGTAAGGGGGGGGGGACCTGGCGGCTCTGGAGGGGAGGTGGTGGTGGGGAATTGAACCATCTTGTGCACAGTTCAATTCCCCACAGACTTGGAGGGACGGGACCTGGCGGGGAATTGAATCCTCAAGCATCCAGTTTGCACTGAAAAAGGGGGCTGGCGGGGAAGTGAATCCCCAGCAAGCATGATGTGGACCAGCTCCATAGCAGTTCAGTTCCCCATGCCCTTGAACAAAACGGGGAATTGAATTGCGTGGGGCGGGAAATGAATCCCCTCGCTTTTTATCCAGACGCATGCGCCCCCACTCACACACACACACACACCCCTGCCTGATATCAATGCCCTTCCAGCAAACGTGCCTAGACTGAGTCCCCCAAAAATTAAGCTTTGCCAGCTTAGCACACCCGTGCCCAAGGCCTGGGTTGGATGGCGAGGCTGGGCTGTGCCGCGCCGGGAAATGATTCAAAGTTGGAGCGGAATTGGCTCACAATCAACTGCATGGGTTGCTTTCTTTGGAATGGAATCCACCCCAGCCCTGTGTGTCAAGACAAGTGGTAACTTTCGAAGACTAAGAGAGTAGTGGCTGCTGAGGGGTCCTCAACGTTTTGCCGTTGAGGTGGGGGAGGAGGGCGGCCAGTAATTGGCCACGTACTGTCAGAAACCTACATGATTGAAATTTTGATGTCTCCTGAGGTCACCTCAAGAGCGACAGGTTTTCAGCTTATTGTCCACATGCTCGAAAAGTTGGCTCAAAGCCACCATGGCTCAGAGGCACTACTACTATGTACACCCGAAAGGGAGGAAACGAAAAAACGGAACAGATGCGCCGCAGTGGCAAGTGAAGTTCCCACAACTACCAGGCATGCAGAGTGCCCTGGAAGATCTATCAGCTCGCTGCGACTGGCCGACAGAGGAAGCAGCTCTAGCTGAGCTTCTGCGCGTGTGCCGGCATGTCTTGCAGAGGCCTCTCGAACCTCACGATTTTGCTCTGGCGGCTGCCTCGCCAGTGAGCCTTCGAAATGGAAAGCGGGTTCCCGCCTCCTTGGCAAGGGTGGGCTACCACGTTGCTAAGGAGCACAGCGGGCCCGAGAACTTGCTCTTCGCCCCTGCCGGTCAGTTGAGCCCAGCGCTCATTTCTGGCCAGTGCGTCTTGTACCAGCAGTACGAAGGTGTGCGCCTGCTGCCTTGTGGGCGATACTTGGCTGTCGCTGCATCTGGTGCCCCGCCCCTCAGCTTGAAGTACTGCTAGGGAACCTCTCGCATTGAACCGTTCACACACACACACATTGTCCCTGCACGCGCAGGGTGCAGGGACAATGTGTGTGTGTGCGCGTTGGTGTGGGTGTGTGTGTGTGTGCGTGGGTGTGTGTGGGTGGGTGGGTGTCAGTGCGGGTGTCAGTGCAGGTGTGGGTGTTGTGGGTGTGTGTGGGTGTGTGGGTGGGCGTTGGTGTGGGTGTGTGTGTGTGTGTCAAACAGACGCTGCTATTGATTATTATATTTTTGGGGATTCAATTCCCCGCCAGCCCCCTCCAAGCGCAAACTGCTTTTCAAAATGTGGGGAATTGAGTCCAGGTATGGTTAAATTCCCCGCCGCCCAGGCCGAAGTGCGTGGGGAATTGAACTGCTCCGCTAGATGTTTCAATTCCCCGAGTGTGGGGAATTGAACTGCTCTGTAAGAGCAGACGCCCCCGCCAGCCCCCCCCCCACCCTGCCCCGCACCAAGTGCGTGGGGAATTGAACGGATTCAATTCCCCCTCTGAAGAATTGAGCTGTCCAAAGGATGCTCCGTGAAAAATTACGTAACTCACTGGATTCTGGGTAGGCGGGGTGTGCATGTCTTCTTGCGCATCAGTGCCACTGGATGCTCCGATACCATGCAGCAGTCCTGGCTTGCGGCGTCCGCCAAAATCTTCTTCTCTGGGAGGTTACCTGCCTCAGCCAAGATGGGCTTCCCATCTTGGCCGGTGCTGGGCAAGACAAGGGAGAACTCCTGCTCCTCGCACTCCCCAGCTTCACTAGGCAAGACGATGGAGATGTCCTGCTCAGAAAGCCCCTGCTTCTGGGCCAGCAGCTCGGGGCTCAGGCCAAGATGGGAACCCCATCTGGGCCAGGTGAGTGGGGGAACAGCTCCTTGCCGGGTGTGTCTGTGCAGCCTTCCAGGGCCTGCAGCCTGAGGCTGAGGGGACTTACTTCACTCTTCGGAGTTCCCGTATCTGAAACTGAGACTCGCCCTGGCTGGGACGCTCCGCGCTCAAATAGCGACATGCCACACGTCCTTTACAAAGCCAGTCCCCAGGTCTCCCAGGTCCCCACCTACTCAGTCAGCTTGAGATTTTCACAGAATGCGCAGGAGCTCAATGCGACCACGCACTTGTACCAGTGCTATAGCTGGCAGTCCTTCACAAGGCAGGTTTGCCAGGTCCCCAGGTCTGCCAGGTCCCCAGGTCTGCCAGGTCCCCAGCCTACTCACCTGCTCAAGATTCTCACAGAATGCGCTGGAGCTCAATGCGCTGGGAGGCACCTCAGAGAGCATAAGGGCTGGGGAAATGAGTGTGCAAACCATGCAACATGTAGCTCGTGTTCCAGCGAGCCACTCCTTACTAATAGCTTGAGGAAAATTGACTTATTAACCTGTCCTTCTCCAGCCCCCCTGGCCAAAGTGTAGGAAAATTGCAAAAGTGAAGGATTATGATAAAAGTGTACAACGAATCAGGGGGGTCCCCGGATACCGAATTTCGTTGTACACTTCGGCCGAAGTGTACAGCAAAACCATGGGTTTTGGGGGTGTGTACAACGAAACCAAGGGTTTTGGGCACCCCTGGTTTCGTTGTACACACCCCCAAAACCCATGGTTTTGCTGTACACTTCGGCCGAAGTGTACAACGAAATTCGGTATCCGGGGAGCCCCCTGATTCGTTGTACACTTTGCCAATTTTCCCCCCCCCACCCCCCCCCACCCCACCCCGGGAGGTGTCTCCGCTCTTGTACTTTGACTCTCCATCCGGGTGTCCCCGTTGTACACTTCGACCCAAGTGTACAACGAAGCCATCCGCGGTGTCCCCGTTGTACACTTCGACCCAAGTGTACAACGGAGCCATCCGGGGTGTCCCCGTTGTACACTTCGACCCAAGTGTACAACGGAGCCATCCGGGGTGCCCCGTTGTACACTTCGACCCAAGTGTACAACGGAGCCATCCGGGGTGTCCCCGTTGTACACTTCGACCCAAGTGTACAACGGAGCCATCCGGGGTGTCCCCGTTGTACACTTCGACCCAAGTGTACAACGGAGCCATCCGGGGTGTCCCCGTTGTACACTTCGACCCAAGTGTACAACGGAGCCATCCGGGGTGTCCCCGTTGTACACTTCGACCCAAGTGTACAACGGAGCCATCCGGGGTGTCCTCGTTGTACACTTACGGGCGGCGCTGTGGTACACTTCCGGGCGGCTCTGTTGTACACTTCCGGGCGGCGCCGTTGTACACTTCCGGGCGGCTCTGTTGTACACTTCAGGGCGGCGCCGTTGTACACTTCCGGGCGGCGCCGTTGTACACTTTTGGACGGCGCCGTTGTACACTTCCGGGCGGCGCCGTTGTACACTTTTGGGCGGCGCCGTTGTACACTTCCGGGCGGCGCCGTTGTACACTTCCGGGCGGCGCCGTTGTACACTTCCGGGCGGCGCCGTTGTACACTTCCTGGCGGCGCCGTTGTACACTTTTGGGCGGTGCTGTTGTACACTTCCGGGCGGCGCTGTTGTACACTTCCGGGCGGCGCTGTTGTACACTTCCGGGGCGGCGCTGTTGTACACTTCCGGGCAGCACTGTTGTACACTCTTGGGCGGCACTGTTGTACACTTCCGGGCAGCGCTGTTGTACACTCTTGGGCGGCGCTGTTGTACACTTCCAGGCGGCGCTGTTGTAGTACACGTCCGGGCGGCGCTGTTGTACACTTTTGGGCGGCGCTGTACACTTCCGGGCGGCGCTGTTGTACACGTCCGGGCGGCGCTGTTGTACACTTTTGGGCGGCGCTGTACACTTCCGGGCGGCGCTGTTGTACTTTTCTGTGCGGTGCTTTGGCAACAAGCATTCTTGTGCATGCATGCGTGGCACAACTGTGAATTTCAGGGCGGCTCACAAGAACTCCTGGATCCCCCCTCTCTCAATCAAATAAAACGTCAGAAGCGTTCGAGGCCTGAGGGACCGAGAATTGCAGGCATGGCTTTCCCACCCCTGGAAAAAATGCGGTTCTGCAGACAGAAAACGCACCTAGAGGACCGACTGAGGTGGCTGGGACACTTTCCCCTCTCAGTGCTTCGTGGAAAAATGGGGCGGGGAATTTAAAAGTACTTGGCGAGAAGCAGCCTGGTCTCAAGCCAGCAACTGATTGTCTGCTTTGTTTGGGCCAGACAGTGACTGGAAGGGCTGGGTCGGCGAGCTCCTGGCTGCCCCTTTGTCGTGGCACAGCGCCTTCATGAACCGTCAAGGTGTGGATGCCCCGCACTCCTGGTGTTTCAAGGCAAGGCGTGACCTGTGGCAGACTGAACTGCGCAATGGGACAGAAGATAGATGGTGCGCCAACTCCAGTGACATCATGCTGTGCTTGAAGGCTTACATGAGTGACACACGGCTGCAACAGCCACCTCTCCAGTGCTTGCAGGAGAGGCAACACTCTCCGCTCATTCGCGAAGTGCTGCCCAGCCAGCTTGTAGCGCACAAGCCGCTGCCAAAAACTTTGATTGACAACTACCTGGCGCTCGCGCCGTGGGCTGAGGAGGCTGGCTATGCAGAAGCTGCGCAAGCACTCACGGAGCTGGTGGAGACGCGGCGGTATGAGCGAGCCCCGCTGGGCTGGCTTAGGGAGCCAGGGAGCCTCGCAAGTATGCTCAGGACACTTCCCTGGACCGGAATCCGTTCCACTCCCATTTGCCACGGAACACTTGGCGGCTGGTGATGGGATAGGCATCTCTTCCTGCCGTCGCCATCAACTTGTAGGGGAAGTTTGATTTAAGGGAAGTTTGATTTAATTTTCTTGGGGCAACGGGGACATGGGGACCCTGGCAATCTGGGGACACTCTGAGAGTGCCGCTCAGTGCTTGGGTTCTGGCGGCAGCATCAGCGGGCTGGAAAGAGAGGTGCGCTGACAAGTAGTTAGAGAGCCTAGTGACAGACAGGGCTGGAGTGGATTAAGAAAGCAACCCATGCAGTTGATTGTGAGCCAATTCCGCTCCAACTTTGACCAGGTGCGGCACAGCCCAGCCTCACCATCCAACAACCAGGCCTGTGGCACGGGTGTGCTGAGCTGGCAAAGCTTAATTTTTGGGGGGACTCAGTCTAGGCACGTTTTCTGGAAGGGCATTGATATCAGGCAGGGGGGTGTGTGAGTGGGGGAACTGCTCCACAAGCGAATTCATTTCCAGCCTCCCTGAAGCAGGTAACTCCAAGAAGCCCCCCCCCTGTGTGGGAACTCAGGTTCCTTTTTTTTGTTGAAGTGCATGGGGAACTGAACTGCTATGGAGCTGGTCCGAATCATGCTTGCTGGGGATTCAGTTCCCCGCCAGCCCCTTTTTCAGTGCGAACTGGATGGCCGGAAAAATGCTCTTCAGGCTTCAATTCCCCGCAGGTCCCGTCCCTCCAAGTCTGTGGGGAATTGAACTGTGCACAAGGTGGTTCAATTCCCCACCACCACCTTTTGTTTAGAGCTGCCAGGTGGCCCCCCCCTTACATGGGGAATTGAACTGCCCCACGAGATGATTCAATTCCCCGCCTGCCCCCCCCCCCAAGTGTGTGGGGAATTGACCTGCTCCAAGCGAACACTCCTTCACTCCCCGCCAAGTTCCCCCCCCCCCCCGACCTCATTTTATTCACCAGGCCCCTTCCCCTAAAAGCGCGTGCTCCTAAAACCACAACACCCCCCTTTCCGCAAAGGAATTGAATTGCAATAAGAGAAAATTCACCCCCCCCCCCCAGTGAGTGAGCCAAATCAAACTCCTTGAGGATTCAGTTGAAAGCCCCTCCGTTGCTGGGGAAGTGTGGATCCACAGGATGTGCAATGCCGTGCCAAGCCCCTCCCACAGCACGTGAGGAAGTGAACTGCTCCAATTCCCCAAATTCTGCACCTCTCAAACTGAACAGCCCCCCAGAGATGCTTCCCCTTCCCAGAAGTGCGTCGGAAACTGAACTGCCTCAAAAGATGCTGTTGGGGTTCAATTCTCTGCCACCCTGAGCTGCTCTACAGGAACCACAGCACGCCAGCTTGGGCTCGGTTCGTGGCCCGGCCCTGTTCAAATGAGGCCCTGGAATGGAATTCGCATGGCTGGAGCAGCAGCCTGTTCAGGCTGGAGGCAAGTCGACGGTTGTTGGTTGATGTGACCCTGCGCATGCTAGATAAAGCCAGTCTGGACAGACCCCCAAAGCCAGAAAGGGGGTCAGGGTAAGGGCGCTGGGAAGTCTTGACTCGAGAGAAAGCAAAGTAAGCAGTCTAGAAGCCATTGGAGCTGTCGGGCGTAGTTTTGGGGGTCGGGCGGCGTCGGGCGCGGCGTCGGGTGCGTCGGGCGCAGCGTCGGGCGCGTCGTCGGGCGCAGCGTCGGGCGCGTCGTCGGGCGCGTCGTCGGGCGCGTCGTCGGGCGCGTCGGGTACGGAGTCGGGTGCGAGGAGTCGGTCAGGCGTGTCGCGTCGCTCTCTGCATTCCCCCTCGGGCCCCGAGCAGCGGTCGTGGGTGCCAATCCTGGCGGGCGCGGCAACGTCACCATCAGAATCAACACACTGGACTGAGGTCTCAGGAGCTACAGGATCAGTTCAAAGTTCCAAGCACGCTAAGACTAACAAGGCTGCTGACTGTTCCCAAAAACACATCCGATTCTACGCCACTTTTTTTTGCTCAGTGGCTGCTGATCCCCAGATCCCCAAGTCCCCAGGTCCCCAGGCCCCACCGCTCACTTGTTGAATGTGCGAATGACACGAAAAATGGTGTACAATTTGTGGTGGCGCCCGAGTCCCCAGATCCCCAGGTCACTGGTGCTCCCGTTGGATCAGCTGGATCCAGCGCTGGGCAGTGCCAGTGGAGTAGGCCCTCCAAACTTGGGCACAAGGACTCAGGGCCACTGCAGCTGCTAGGGCAGAGCGATGCCTGCCCTTGCGACAGTGGAAGAGCACCCCGTGGCCAGCCCTGACTGCCTCGTTGACCGCAGGGCGAACGCGCTGGTCGAAGGCCGATTTGGCCTGCGGCGCATACCCGATGTTCCACCTCAAGTTGTGCTGAGTTTCCGTAATTTAGTGCTGTTTAAAGACAGAAGCCACGTCACAGAACATATGGACTTGAGAAGCCAAGGCTCTGGACATAGCGGAGATCTGCCACTTGCGGCGGATCGTAAGGCATGCGGTCGAGGCACACGACGACGAGGCGTGCCGCCGAAGCCTGGGCAAGTCTGTGCCGCTGTTCAACCCGCCCACGAAGAAGCGGGCGCCATTCTGCTGACTCCAGACGGCTGATGGCATGACCTGCGCGGAGCGGTGTCATGACCCATGAGTGCAAGTACCAGTCCTCTCAAACTGCTAACGATGTTTTTTGTCTTCCCTGCGCCTCATCTCCAGACCCTCCTGCCCACTCGTCAAAGTGTGGGTTGGAATCCTGCTGGCCCTCGCCCTCCTGCTTGCCCTCCTTGCCCTCCTGCTTGCCCTCCTGCTCGCCCTCCGGCTGGTCCTCCTCATCCACCACAGTGACGGCTGCAGGCCCGGCAGCTGAGGCCTCCTCAGCTGCATCGGCTGCTGAGGTTCCTGGCCCGAGTGCTGAGGTCCCCTCAGCGGCCCCCTCTGCAGCAGTGTCAGCCTGGAGAGGACGGCGCACGCCTGAAGCTGACAGAACAAGAATGGAAAGCATGAGGTGGTCGAAGAGTTGGGCCAAGGTTAGAGTTGCCTAAAACAGGAAGTGGCGTATGAAAAAATGCACGACTGGCTGCGATGCCGAGCCACCTGGCGGTGGTCGGCGGGCATTGCGGCGTAGCTGAGCTGGCCGTCGGGCTGCAAGTCCGCGCCGGCCCTCTCGTTGTTGATCTCCTGGATGCGCTGCGCAGACAAGACAGGAGGGCTGTGATGGCTGCGAGGACGGCCTCGATCAGGACTGCGAGGACGGCCTCGATCAGGACTGCGAGGACGGCCTCGATCAGGACTGCGAGGACGGCCTCGATCAGGACTGCGAGGATGGCCTCGGTCAGGACTGCGACGATGAGGATGGTGTCGGCGTCCAGCAGGACTGCCGCGAGGGCTGCGGAACCGAGGGGGGGTGGCTGGCGTCTGTGATGGCGTCGGGGTGACGGGGATCGCCTCCTCAACTGAAACCATAGGCCCCGAAGTTGACAGGAGAAAACTGGGAGCTTTGTCCTGCGCCGTGATCGGCTGCGCAAGTCACGATCTAACCCCAGAGCATGCCACAGCTCCACAAAGAGGCGGGCGCGGCCAGACATTGCCAGGTCCCCACTAGTCCCCAGCTCCCGAGCGCTGAGCCAGACTCATGGTATGCATAATGTTGCTGTAGCAACTAATAAGCAGATCCCTACCCAACCCAAACAGCCCCTTCCTCCCCTGTCTGCTGTCGCTGTTGGGCCATCTCCACTGGTAACGGGCTTTTTTTCTAGGTTTTGACTGGGCAAACGCTCTCTGCAAGCGACCAGCCCTCTCCCTGTCAAATCGCGCCAGGCGCACTGGTGCTCCGAGACCAGGATGATGAAGCTCAGAGATGATGGCCATCTACATCTTTCAGCGCGAAGGGCCGGCGCAAAATGAGATTACTGATACGGCACGAGTTGGCCCATGTTATCCCAAAAGAGCGGAAATTGGCGCGAAATGAGCGACAATCTGTGGGAAATGAATTTGCGGATGCACGCCAAAACATGTTCCAGCTGCGTGTTTTTCCCACTAGTGCCTAGTTGAGCGTCTTGTGGGTGATTTTGCGTGAGACAGAAAAAATACTGAATCTAAACAAAGTGCGTGTTTGCTGAATCTAGCTGCCCCCTAAAACAATTAAGAGCCCCACGAGTGAGCCCCCATCAATCTATATACTGAGGGTCAGGCTAAGGGGGGGGGGCAAGTAAATCCCACCCTCCAACGTTCTGTGGGGATCTGAATCCTGATGGCTGGAGAGTCCCCAATCCCAAGTTCAAGCCGCTGCCGACTCCTGCCAGGACCCGCTTGACAGGCACTGAACCAGTGAGGTGGTCTCCCCGAGCAGTCAATTCCCCCTCACACAGGTGCGAGTCAGAGTAATCCAAGAGCCACCAATGGAATCTAAGTTGTGTTTTCCTGAATCTTAGTTGCGATTGTTGGAGTTTATTTTCCTGAATATTTAGTTTTATGTTTTCATTACGATTTTTTTCGATTCGGATTTACGATTTCAATACGACTCCTGTAACATTTATGTTTTTGTTACGGTACACATTGGACATGCACTTGAAAGCAGGTACTAAAATCGTATTAGAAACCGTATTCAAATCGTATTGAAATCGTATTAAAATCGCAAAAATACGGGTTTAATACAAACTTAATACGATTTCAATACGATTTTAATACGATTTCCATTAGTTTACTTTTTTTGCTGAAACAAATTCCAATTTCCTGATCCCATATCGTAAAAAAATCGTAAAACCGGCGTAACAAAACCATGCTTTCCAATCATATCAAAATCGTATCTAAATCGCACAAAAAAATAACTGGGCTTCCCGTGACTTAGCCTACACCGTGGGTCACAACCATAGAAAATCAAGGGGCACTTGAAATGGTTTCAAAGGGGAAGCGGCCTTGGATTAGTTCCCATCAAGGTGTCTCAGGAGAACCAGACACTACCTTCCTTATCTTTGCATGTGCGCCATGATGAGACGCAAACAAAACACACACAGAGACACACAAACACAAACACACACACACACACACACACACACACGCACGCACGCACGCACGCACGCACGCACGCACGCACGCACGCACGCACGCACGCACGCACGCACGCACGCACGCACGCACCAACGCACGCACGCACGCACGCACGCACGCACGCACGCACGCACGCACGCA